>VDFB02000008.1:238272624-238351545 GCA_007258455.2 Sequoia sempervirens | reverse complement strand
GGGAAAGCAACAAAAAATGTAGGTAAAGGATGCCCTAATTTTAAAACCTAAATGTGCTCAGTATTAGGATCTTGGCTATAATTTTCATTTTAAAAACATACTCTAAAACCCTCATTGAAACCTTATTTTTTAGGCTATAGCTCGCCAAATTAGAGAAGTGAAAGGTCAATACCAAGGAATCCATTAGCAGCATAAGAGTTCATAGGATCCAAAACCAATACCAGCGAGGAAGATTTTGGAGGAGCCGAATCCAATAGCAGCAGGAAAGCAACAAAAAACGTAGGTAAAGGATGCCCTAATGTTAAAACCTAAATGTGCTCAGTATTAGGATCTTGGCCATAATTTTTATTTTTAAAACATACTCTAAAACCCTCGTTGAAACCTTATTTTCAGGCTGTAGCTCGCCAAATTGGAGAAGTGAAAGGTCAAATTGTAAAATCCTTAAGTCGATTGAAGCATTTAGTGTATTTATTTTCATGTGCTTGTTTCTTTTAAGTGAACTATTCCTTGGTGTTAATGTTGGAATCCATGTTGTCTGTTTGAGTCTAGGTTTAGCTTTTTGTCGAGTTTTTGTTTCCAAGGTTGAGCATGGTTGGGTCTGGTCATATTCATAAAAATATACCATAATTTACATAAAATGTTCAAAATTAAGTGGATTTTTAAATGTGTTGTCAAATTTGCAGTTGGATGGGAAATGTATAAAGTTGAAATGTTGGGAATTGTATATTAGAAATGACCCTTTATTTTGTGACTGGTAGATTTACATATATAAAGGGACCATTTTTTGATGATTTTTTTGGTTGCAGGGCACATTGAAATGTGGAAAATTATTGGCAATGAAGAAACTATCATTATCCTATTCTCAGCTTATCCAATCATTAACTTCAATTCGAAATTGAAGTGAAGCTCATCTCTAATGTTCTGGTGTACTAATTGTGTTGTAAAGATCTGTAAAGTTTAATTGTTCTAAAGGTTCTTGAGTTTCATTTGGTTTTTGAGTTTCAAATCCAAATGAAACTTTCAAGTAAAGAAATTCATTGATACAAAGTGATTCTCTATTTTTATGCCTTTTTGAATTCTTCAATAAATGTTGTAACCATTGAGGTTTTGATTTTCCAATGAGGCTTAATGAAGTAAATTTTTCAAACTCATAAATATTGTGTTGTGGCTCCTCTTGATTTTTGATCTATTTGTGTTTGGTCAATCATATTTGTTCAAGCATTTTAGTCTTCATTTCATGGTGCTTCTCTCAACATTTGAATATCTATGATACTTGAAGTTTATATGCATAAATTTGTGAGGATTAATTAAGTTAGATTTGATTTGTAACTTGAATCACTGATTCACCCAAATAAATGACTAACCATGACTAAATAAATGACTACCATGACTAAAATAAATGACTACAATGACTAAATAAATGACTACCATGACTAAAATAAATGACTACCATGACTAAATAAATGACTACCATGACTAAAATAAATGACTACCATGACTAAATAAACAACTACCATGAATAAATAAACAACTATCATGACTAAATAAATGACTACCATGACTAAATAAATGATCAGTCAACAACAATCAATGACTAAATTAACAACTAAATATACTACCAAATTGATCAATCAAAACAACCAATAAATGACTAAAAATGGTTTAGTCATAAATTTGGTCGCATTATAAATGACTAGAAATAAACTAATAATGGTCACGTGACCAAACTAATGGTCACATGACCAATTTTTAGAGGTTTTTTTAATCATTTATTTTTACTTTTGTACTAGTGAAGTTGCAGCTTGTGCAAGGAGGATATCTTATTCATGTCAACTTGGCCTTGCTGCATTGGGATCTATAACAACTATGTTTCAATACTACCAGTTGGAATTGGACTTGCAGATCTAATAATATTTTCAAAGAATCTTTGGAGGACTCACCAACCGTCTTCATATTTTCTTCATCCTTCTTTTCATCAACCTTTTTCTTGTCACCAATGCATTCTTCAGCTTTTCCACCATCCTTCTTATTTATATTACCAGACTCATCCTCAGTATTCTTCTCTTCAACTAATTTCACATTATCTTTTTCCTTCTCACCAATGTCAGAGTCTTCCTTAGCATTATTCTCTTTTTTATCAGACTCTTTATCTTTTGGAAGAGGCAGGTCTTTAGTATTTTGTTCCTCTGTATTCTGCAAGTTGTCTTGTATGACTTTTTCTTCTTGCTCTACAGTATTCTCTATGTCCAAAGGAGGTGTGTTGTGCTCTATTTTTGCTTCCTCCTGCATTTCACCATCCTTTTCTTATCCAACAATATTTTCTTCTACCTATGGTGTGTTATTAGTAACATCTTCTTGCACATTTTCTCCTTCAACTACATGCTCATGTTGTGCATCTTCTAGTTCATTCACTTTAGGGACAGACACATCATCATGCAATTTTTCTTCGCAGTCCAAAGACATTCCTAATTTGTTTGCCAGATTGGAAACCTTTTCCACTATCTCATTTCTTAACCTTTCTATATCTATTTTGTCCCTACTCATTAGGATACTAACCCTTTACTTAGTCCTGAATTCCTTGTTATACAATTGAGATAATTTAGCTCTATCCTCATCTAAACAAGAAGAATTAATCTCCTCCAAATAAAATGTCCTTAACTTGGCATATTCATTTATGGCATCTTGCCTTCTTGCATATAATACACTTTTCAAATCCTCAGGTAATTAACTCTCTATATCCTTCATGTTAACATCAAAAGAAACAATGTACTTGATAATTGCTTCTTCAGTGGTTGATTTATCAATGTCAACTATGGTGGGATATAGTGCAACAGTCTCCTCTAGGTTCCCATATTCTAAAATACAACTCACCAATGCTTCAAGTTTCATAGGACTATTTTCGAATCAGAGGAGTTTTCTTCTTTCCTTTCCCTTTGGGTGATTTTCCTTCTGTTACTTTGTTTTTGGTCATTACTTCCAAACCCTTATTTTTATTTTAAAATTCTTCTAAGTACAAGATTTGTTAGTTTTTCCTTCAATTTTATGAACTTCAGTGGATGCCACTAGGGTTATTATAACTCCTTATGCCAACATCCCTTATGAAGTCTTTGGCTTTATCCTTTGTTTTGTGTCATCCTGTATTGTAGGTCTTTTATGAAGTTATCATAACTTTCCTAAATTTCAAAATATTTATGGGAAAAATCTAAGTCTAAATATTTAAAAAAATTGTTGACCCATACCAAAGGTTATATGACTTTCCAAAAGTCCGCCAATGAATGAAAGCTAAAGAGTGAAAAGGAAAAAAAAATCATTGGTATTTTCAATAGGTTTGGAAACCATTGTCGGTCTTTGACATGGTTTTGAAAACCTCCCTTTTTTCCAATTATATAAGTATCTTATTTAAAATGAAAGCGAAGACGGTAAAGTATAGATTTTTTATAAACGTGGCAGGATTGTGAATAAGAAATGTTTTAGCTAATTGTAAAATCTTACCAAAGAGATAGTGTAATAATGGTTATTCCTCATCATTAATTTTATTATTTTATTGGATTCTTTAAGTGGGATGTTAGCTGGAAATAAACCGTCATTCAATCCGATGGTCATTATTTTAACCGTCAAGATTCAAGATTGGGGTTTTCCTATAAAATTCAATCAAAATGACTCTGGAAGGGTCCTATTTCTTTGATATACACTATGATGTAATTTATGGGGAAAGGAACATATTTTGATAATTGAATTATTATTTTATATGGCTTTAACCTTTGAGTTATGAGTTATGGGTATAGTGTTTGTCAAATTAGTCTGTTGGCTAAGATGATAATGTAGACTTATTATTTGTGTGGGATAACTTCTCAATGCTATACTTATTTATTTTTGGTTATATCAATTCTTTTATATTATATTCATCGGCCATTACTATTTGAGTCTTTGAGCTTTGGCGTTAATGGATTCTTTAACTTAGTCGCACTATTTCCATATTTATAAATTAGTGTTTGTTTTCCTTTCTCTACTTTCTGGTTAAAAGTGTATTCTTAAAAGATAAGAATAGTTAGAGAGGGAGTTGTACATTGGTAATAATTCAGAGGAAAATTGCAAATGCAATTGTGATCTTTCCAAAGTTGTTAGCAATATTGTTCCTTATATCCAAGGCTATAGAGTTGTTATTTTAATATTATAATAAGGGCTAGTTCATTCACTCATAGATTTTTGGCAACTCTGTTGGGGATACATTGAGTAAAATATTTGAAGGTCATCTTGTTGGTCATGTAGCACGATGGTGCTTCCACATAATAATGTTTTTCCTGTACTACACCTGAATCTAGATTGGATGCAAACCGAATAGGAGGATATCATTTCTCAATTAAATACCCTCGCCTAGAGATATAGAAGGAATGTTGCAGACTACATGAGAGCGAACTTTTTTTTGGAAGAAGAAGAAGAATGGGCTTAATGACCACTGAGGAGGGTAGTGGAGTGACCTCCAAGACTCGAATTTGTGTATTACGATAATCTACCCCCTCAATAGAATCAACATTTGAATCCTCCTCTTGCTCAACCTCCACCCAGGAATTGACTTCAGGGTGTGACTTCTCTTTTACTCCTTGAAGGGAGTTGGTGGCTCTAAAATTTTATGGCTTCTGTTATTTCATACTATTGGGGTAACTATGTCAGACCATTATCCCTATCCCAATATAATGATTTACCTCATGGATCAAGGAAGAATTTTCTAAAATTCTCTAGAAAGAACCTATTGGTGGTACTTGCAAAATCCATAGGCACTTTTGAAATTTTGATATCTTTAGGGTTTTGAACTGGCAGGATTGGGCTTCCAAAACCCTTATGTGCTTAAACCCTAAACTCCTGAACCTAGCGTGCACTTTTGTTATAAACTCATGTTGACCTTTTTTCACCTGGTTAGTCTTGCATCCCTAAGTTAAAGGCGTTAATGTCACCATTCTTCATTTTACCTAGGCACGGCCCCCTTTTATGAACAACATTTGTGCATGTGTTAAATTTCCATTGTTAGGTTGTTGCATCGCCCATTGCAATTTTCCTTTGCTTCATCGGTTTCACTTTCGTGATGAGCAATGAGTTCCTTTTACTTGCATCACGTATCACTAATATTATTTTTCCTAACCAACTCATCCCCGTGATGTGTGATGGCTTGTTTCCTTGCATCACCAGGTCTCTTCATGTCATCATTTCACTTTGTTAAGTGATGAGTGTTTCTGCAATGAACGATGAAGTGTTGAGATCAAGCGAAGAACATCTAATGGTTGTGATTACATCGCACCCTTGCTTCACATCATTGTTTGTGAATTAAGGTGGTGGAATGGCTTGCACAATGGGTGATGGGATACGATGTCATGCACGATGCATGATCAATAGCCCTAATTTGAAGGTGGAGATCAACGATGATTTTTTAAACATGGCCCGATGTTTGATCTCGTCCCTCCATCTTCCATCCAATAGTCAGTATTCAAATGCAAATGGCTAGCTGCCTCATTTCATGGGTAAAGACAAAACAGTAATGGTGCATCTTCATTTCAGCTACCAGATTGATTCTAAGTGGCTGGATATTGGATTTTTTTGCTTCTTCCAAGCCAAATTAATTGATGACCAGTGCCATTCATCCCTTGAAGGGTTGCAAAGGTCAATGTCTTTTTCAGGGTATGTTTTTCTTGATTTTGATTGTGAATTTCCTAGGAGCCCATACCTGCATTCATGAATGTTGTTAGGATGGAATGTGATCAAGGTGTCAGGGGCCTTTATGGCCTGGTTGTTGCTCTATTTCAAGAGGATTTTCTAATGATTGTAATATGATCGGGTTTCTTTTCTATAACCCTAGTTAGGGTTAGGGTTGGGATTTTGAATCTGAATTACAATTATGCCTACACTATAAAGGCAAGTTTTGTAATTTTTGTTTGGGTTCCATTCTCTCATAATTTTGTAAGTCTTTTACCTTAGTTTGTATAGTGTTTTCTTCTTCTACACCTAGAAAGGAGATTTTGTAATGTTTGCTTTGTAATAACAAAAAATGACCCAAATTTTCATTGCATTTGCACGTAATATTTATATCAGTTCTATCAATCTCTCCACTATTGTACTCATTTCCTTTGAATCAATATAATCGAGGATTTTTTTTAATTCTCGAATCACATTTGTTGATCATGTGATGCAAGAGCATCCTTGGGTCATGGCAATCTTGCATCACCCAAAAATATTTTCATTCCAGTTTGACTTTGTTTCAGTCTCTGTTCTGTTCAAGTTGGTAGATCCGGTAGTTCTTCATGTTTGTTTGCTCGCCAGACCTTGCGGGTCTATGCTTTCTTTGTTGACATGTTCATTTATCGTATTCCAAGATTTGAGCGCAATTGGTTTTTTTTCGGCAAGTTATCGCTTCTAGATTATGTGGCAGTTCCTTGAACCGGCACCAGAATAATTTTCTTATCTAATGGCTAGTTCGATCATGGTGAATCATCCCCATGACTTGCAGATCTGAAGCTTTCATTTTTTGTGTTGCTTCCATTGTGTGACTCTCACTCCATGGTCCATATAGTTCTCTTTGAGGACCCTCTAACCATGGCTGTGTCAGATGGTATCAGAGGAGAAGGTTGTGAACCTGGGGATGAAAGCTAGTTGTGAACCTTGAGTGGGTTGAGGTCCTTGTGGTATTCCTTGGGTGAACAGATCACCGATTTGAGGTAGGTTGTAAGTGTGTTCAATAGATCGTCGAGAGAGAGGAAATTGAAACCTTGTAGTCAGATCATCGAGTTGAGTCAGTTGCACTGAGCAAGGGGAGAGATGTCACCAAGAAGGATGAACCCTAGAAGAATGGAGCAGATGATGGAGGACTTTAGAAATGAGATGAGGAATGAGATCTAGAACCTCTTGGGTGGTTTGAGGAGAAACCCTGAACCGAAGGATGAATATGAAGAAGTTGCAGAAGAACTTGAGGCTGAAGAGATTGAAGGGCCAATAGATGAGGGAGAAGAGATAATTTTGAGAGCAATGGCACAAGCAAGTTGAAGTCATAGGGTGAAGGTTTCTAACTTCGTTGGTACATTGAATCCAGAAGACTTGATAGACTGGATAGGAGAGTTGGAAGACTATTTTGAGCTTGAGGATATTAGAAACCCATTATGGGTTAGGTTGGCACAAACTAAGTTGAAAGTACATGTTGCTTTATGGTGGAAAGAATTACAGAAGGACAGAGTGGAGAATGGTGAAACAAGGATCACCCAGTGGAGACAGATGGTTGCAAGACTGAAGGCTAAGTTTATTATGGAAGCCTATGAGTTGGAATTGTTCAAGAAGTTGCAAGACTTGAAGCAGAAGAACATGAGTGTGAAAGAGTATATTGAGGAATTTTACAAGATGAAAATCAGATCTGGGCACCATGAGATGACTAGGGAGAAGGTGGAAAGGTATATAAATGGACTTAGATTTAACATTCAGGATGAGATGAGTATGTTGAGTATTTCTACAGTTGAAGATGCTTACCAATATGCTCTTAAGGAAGAAGACAAAGTGAAGAAAAGATAGCAAAATAATCCCAGAGGGAGAGAAAAGCAGATAAACAGTAGTAGGGAGAAGCAGACAGGTGAAGAAGAATCAAGACCTAAGTGGAGTAAAGAATTGGAACAGAGGTTCCAAAGGAGAGGAAATGGCAGCAAGTAATTCTTGGGTAAATGTTTCAAGTGTGGAGAAATTGGACATCGATCTTTTGAGTGTCCTAAGGGATCAAGTAAAGGGACTGGTGAAAAGAATTGTGTGGCACATGAAGAGCAGATAGTTGAAGATGGGATAGAACCAGAGCATGGAGAACCTCTTATGCTTAGGAGAGTTCTGATGAGGTAGAGCAAAGAAGAGGTTGACACTTCATAGAGGAAGAATCTTTTTCAGACTGTGTGCAAATCAGGAGGTAAGTGTTGTAAGGTTATTATGGATATTGGAAGTACTGACAACTTGGTATTTGAGGAGATGGTGGAGAAAGTTGGTTTGAAGAGGATTCCACATCCTTGTCCTTATAAGATAATTTGGTTACAAGATGATCATGCAAAGGAGGTGAAAGAACAGTGCTGGGTGAAATTTAATAGATGAAGTTTTGTGTGATGTTTTGTCTATGAGTGCTTAGCATGTTCTGTTGGGTAGACCTTGGAAGTTCGATAGAGGAGCTATATATGATTGCAAAAGGAATTTGATT
Organism: Sequoia sempervirens; assembly: GCA_007258455.2. Taxonomy (NCBI): domain Eukaryota; kingdom Viridiplantae; phylum Streptophyta; class Pinopsida; order Cupressales; family Cupressaceae; genus Sequoia; species Sequoia sempervirens. The sequence goes on along the minus strand of VDFB02000008.1, from coordinate 238,343,339 downwards.
ACTGTAGAGAAGGATGGACAAAAGTTTACTTTGGCTTCCTTGAAGAATAAGCAGGAGGAAGTGAGGAACTTGAGTCTTGTGAAGAGTTACAGAGTTGAGAAGAAAGATGTAGAGGTTGTATTGGAGGATGGCATGGATTTGAAGAAGAACCACGTGGCTAAATCTGAAAAAGAGATGGAACCAAAAGAATGTAAAGGCAGAGTTGTGCAGCAGAAGACTTGGGTTGCAGACAGGAGGGCAGATAAGATGAAGTCTTGTAGAAAAGGTAGATCATATGGGTGGAAGAAGGCAAGTGGTGGTCCCTTAATACCTTGTGTAGGTATGAGGTGAGGAAAGGAAGATAAAGAGAACAATAAGTTGCAGGATCTGATAGAGGAAAGAAGAGAGGTTAGGAGGAAGAGAAGTACAGACAAAGAAGATATTTGGATCAAGAATGAGCATGGGATCTACATCCCAAACCTAGTTCGATGTTCATGAGTTCCTCTCATGGAATATATTTTCTCACCAGGGGTGTCTGATGCAGGAGCATCCTTGAGTCGTGCCAATCTTGCATCACCCAAAAATATTTTCATTCCATTTTGACTTTGTTTCAGTCTTTGTTTTGTTCAAGTTGGTAGATCCGGTAGTTCTTTGTGTTTGCTCATCAAACCTTGCAGGTCTATGATTTCTTCGTGGACATGTTCATTCACCGTATTCCAAGATTTGAGCGCAATTGGTTTATTTTTTGTCAAGTTATCGCTTCTGGATTATGTGGTAGTTCCTTGAACCAGCACCAAAATAATTTTCTTATCTAACAGCTAGTTCGATCATGTTGGATCGTCCCTGTGACTTGTGGATCTAAATGGTGTGATTTTAATTGTCCTGTGGGGTGTTCCCAACCTTCAATATAGGTCCATAGTTCATCTTATGCACCTGTTGGAGAGTAATTTAATTTGAGGCTGACCTATTCATGTGTATGTTATATTTTCTTTCGTTGGAGAATGTAATGATCTTTGGGCCAACGTGAATGTTTTTGGATTTTTGGATGTGTATAAAGCATTGTAATTGATCATTAGAAATGGGTAGTGGAAATAGAGTTAGATATTAGAGAAAGAAAGAGTTTCTTTGTAGGATTTTCACTCACATTGAGGGGAATGTAAGAAGAGGGTAATTTGAGCATGTTGTAATCAGGCCTGCGAGTTGAATCTGTAAGCCCATATGTTGCTAGTTGTTTGTAATTGAATTCTTTGTTAATAAGAATGTTTGAGTTTGTTTTTGCTTCCATTTTCAATGTTGCTTCTGTTGTGTGACTCTTGTTGCACAGTTTGGATAGTTCTCTTTGAGGACCCTCCGACCGTAGCTACACCATCATGAATGTTTGATTTGTTATTTTCTATTCAAGGAGCAGATTAATCTCTTTCAATTCATATATTAATGTTGTGATGATACAATAAGGATTTCAAAGAAGTTTGATAGCATTATTCTTTTGTTGGTTTCTTGCTACAAGGCAGTAAGTCTATTAGAAGCTAGGGGTTGGTCTATTGTAGGAGCCTTACTTCATTTCTCGAATTTGTGTGGATAAGGCACTAGTTAGTCTATGCCCATAAGCCTAAGTCTGAGGTGGATCCAATTTCAAAATCAAATCAAAACATTTTAATTTCTTGCATTTACTTTTATGTTTATTTCCATACTACCAGAAGTTATTGAAAACATAGAAGGTTGTATAGATGATTTATCTCATCAAAGGCCTTCCACCATTGTAGTATGATGATCTATTATCAAAGGTATTATTTGCATGATAGTGGTATATGTGAATGATGTTATAGGGATACCCACCTTGGTTCTGCAAATCCTAAAGTGTAGCGGAGAGGTTTCCAATCAATCTCATATTCATTGGCTACTGACCTAGGGTCTCTAAGCATAAGGAGTAGCTACCCTTTAGGAGAAACTAGACCATCAACTAGAAACACCAACAAATTGGTGACTCTACTGGGGATAGATAGGAAGAATTCTGCTAGTTGTCTATGTCCTATTGGGTTGAGTCAAGATTTTTATCCAAAGCCATCTATTAAAAGGTCCTAAAGGTTGTCAAGTTTGAAGGCTTTTGTCAAGGTGCATTGAAGGAAAGAAATATTGTTCCCATTAAGTTGGGTGGTGACTCTACACTCTGAAGACCATTTGAAAAGAAGAAGTTGCAATCATGCACAGAAAAAGATCAATTCACAATGTTGACCCTTCAAGAAGATCAGAGGGAGGAGACACAAGAGGCCGAACATCTTGGAGAGACAAGAATCAAAATTAGAAGAACAAAGATCCAAGTAATTTTGATCCTACTTTTGATAAAAATATTGGTTATATTCTACATAGTGAAGATAGTTCTAATTTTTCTCAAGAAAGATATGCTTTGTTAAATGAGGAAGAAGGATTGACTACACCATTGATAAGACCTACAAACTCTTAGAGAAGAGAAAGGAAAACAAGAAAAATAGACCGGAGTAGGGTCGACCCTTCTCAAGAACTTTTAGATCAAAACATACCCCTTGGAAATTTTGTGATACAAAAGTTGCATGGTGATCCTACTTCTTCAAAAGGCCATACTTTTTCCTTTGAAAACCTAGTTAATCCCCCATTTACCACTGGTATGCCTTTTGAAGTCCCCACTCAGGCCCCTACTCCAAATGATATTGTAGCACCCCTCTGAATCGGTCTTTCTGGATTTTTTTTGTGTGAGTGTTATTTGTGATTTTGTTGATAATTGTGCCATTGGATTATTTGGTAAACTTAACACTTTAAGTGGCCTCGTTCAATTAGCTAATTAAATTAAATTTTCTATGCCAAGAGTAAATGTTTTATTATTAAAATAGTTAGTTTATTGATCGAATGTTGTTAATTAAATTATTAAATTATTAAGAGAATTTTAGTAATTAAATATTTTAATTAGTGAGATTATAGGTTTAACGATAATGAAACAAATAAAGGTCCAAAAAAAATTATTAGTTTTAATTAATTATGGAAAGAAATATATTTTTTATAAAATTAGATTAAATTATTAAATAGACTAAGGTTATGAAATATAATGAAGGAGATTGCTAATATATAAGCAAATTAAATTACTTTGTTGAAAAGTAAATGTTTTATTAATAAAATTAAACTATATTGTTTAAAATTATATTGTAATGAATTTTTAGAGAAGGTGACTACTTAAAGTTTAAAATATATATATAATAATGTGATATTAACTAGAAGAAAAGAATTCATGTGGCTTCACGTGTCTTCTTTAATCTTTTACTTTCTGTCCACTTGTCTGTTGGCATGAAAGTTGAATCTACACCTGTCATTTGCTCTTGCTTGAAAGTTTCTAAAGCCTTTTATTTTCGAACTTCTGTCGATTTGCATTTTGTCACGGGAAGTTTCTAGGGGATTTTGATAGAAAAGGAATTTTGGGGGAATGGCTGGGGAGAAACACATCTTCAGGGAAAAATTCAAGCATCAGATCATTTTTCCTTGTCTATCTTTTTGCATTCTAGAGGAGATTAGCAGAGGCTATGGAAACTGGCACTCCACCTGCATTACTCCAGTTAGTGCAAAATCTTGAGGTAAGTCGCCCTCCCTGACCATGCTTTCACATTTCTTTGAACAATTCCCTTCTTACAGCATTGTTGGGAAGTCTCATCCTATCTTCATAGATGATCTTTGGGCGCTACAGTTTTAGACAGGAACCATAGGTTTAAATGGCATCTTAGTAATAAGGATTGGGTTGTCTTCAAGATAGCCATTACGGGCATGTAGTTCAACCATGCACTCCTAATGATCAACCATATATGTAATGCAATAAGCCTTAATGTCGTGTGAAGTAAGTGCAGCCCTCATCCACTAAACCTACCTGACTGCGCGCACCTAGAACATAAGAAAAGCTTACAGCGTTAGGATGCGTATCAGAGTGCTTCATTAATTCAAATATCTTGAGAGCTTCATTGCAAATCCGTGTTGTGCATATTCTGCAATCATTGCATTCCATGAGATCACATTTCTTTGTGACATTCTGTCAAACAGTAACTTGCCTTGTCTGTGTTTCACATTTTGCATTTATATCTATCAACGTAGCTGGGTGGGAGGTAAGGATTTATATGAATCCTTGCTTAGGTTTGTAGCTTATCTAAGTCTAAACAAATTCTATCCATCCTGCTACTCATTACTCATGCCATGGGTTTAGTTTAATTCATATTTTTCATTACATCTGCTAGCATTAATAATTTTTGCATTCTATGTTATGCGCTTAATTTTGGAATAAGTTGAAGCACATTAATGGCTGAATAATTATACTTTTCTAATTCCTCAGTAAGTTAGGCATCATAGCTTTCCCATCTTGCATTCCTTGAGACCTCATTTTCAGCAACATTTTCCCAAACAGTTAACATGATTTGTCTATGCCTCCACTCTTTGGACTTTAAAAGTGCAGGAGCCAGTATAATGGCACAAATCTGTGAAGAAATATTGTGTCCAGCGTATAAAATTTAACAAGAAATAATTCAGTTATTGAAACATGCCTGGCTTAAACTTATAGGCACTAATTAGCATGCATTCCATAGGGAGTTACAATTGAAATTAAGAGAGAGATAAAATACAATTGCTATTTCACAACACTGTAAGGAACAGAGACAAGTTCAATAGAGTCTCAGAAACAGAACTATAATCTTCCAAAAAGCACCTTTATCGAATTTGAATGAGGTTTTAGTAGCCACTTCATATGGATGCCTCAATCTAATAGTTATTACTTGTTTTTTTTTTGTTACTATATACTTCTTGAGTTCCTTGTATTGAGCACTTTAGGTTTTAAAAATTCAACTAACAGATAATAGCATGTGTCAGACATTCTTTTGACCCGATTCATCAACTTTCAACTTTTCAAAGACCAAACAACCATCATTCTATTATTTTGGTTTTAGTTTATATTTTTTTAACACTAAATAACTAATGATCATTATATACCATTACACTTTATTTCCACTCTTATAATATTCCTGAAGTAATTATAAAATAAAGTTTGGGTTTATCCTCAAATTGTATTTGAAAATATAGAAAGAGAGGATTCATATAAGTAGACTTATTTAACAATACTCTTATACTAAATGTTGTGTTTTGGTATATGTAGTTATAAACGAACGTTAGTTTATATTTGACATATTATTATTAAAGAGATTTATGTTTATATTTTATGACCTAGAAGAGTAAGAATATGGTTTGAATAAGAATTTTAAATGGATTGTAAGATTATTAAGTAAATATTGTTTCCTGTACAAAAGGTTAAATAATGATTTGTTAATATAAGTGGATTTTTAATATGTATAAATTAATCATGAGTTGTGATTACTAAAGGATTCAATGTCGTATATATTATGGGTCTTAGTAATAGGATACTTTTTCCTAGGTGAATAAAGAAATTACATAGATAGAGAAGTGAGGTGAATAAATAGGGAAAAAGCATTAGTTTATTTATATTTCGATAATTGGAGGGGTTTGATTAAATAAATTGAATTAGATTTTCTAAGAATGTTGGGTTCCTCTATAATTATTTTAATGGATGAATTAATTGTGAATTAATGTGTGAGTTGCCTTTTTTCGTAAAGATAGTGGTTAGTAATGAGTTTTAGAATTGTGAGAATAATGTCTCCCAGGGACGTTCTGTTGAAGTTATCTTGTTTTAAGTGTTTGGATTATGTGATCAAGTCGTTGAGTAATCTGAATGGTAGGGACAATGTCCTTCATGGAGTATTTCATGATCGTTTTGATCAATTGTTTATGTTGAATTATTGGGTTTTAATGTTGAGTTGAGAGTTGGTTGAATTTCTTATTGTTATGGCGGTTGATTTGGTATTGAGTTCATTTTTGGTTATCTTTTAATGTAGTGAGGTCGTCGATGTCAAATGGTTATTGAGAAGGGTTTGATTCTTGCATTTTATTTTGTATTGAATTGATTATGTAAGGGTTGCTTGAACTGAAAACCTTGTCGTTGATTGGGTATTGTTTCAATGTTTGGAACTTTATGTTTGATTTTAGTTATTATGGTGGATCTTGATTTATATTTGATTCTTATTATTGCCTGGCCTGTTTGTGATTTTGAGATTTTTTGTTAGTAGGGGTACTGGCTTTCAATGGGGGTCAGCACACAATGTGGCGTATGGGTAACTCATTGAGAGTTTCTTTAATTAGTGATAACTTAATAATTAATTTGGGGGGGTTTGGGTAGTTTCTCACATTAATTTAGATAATGTATCCTCACTCATGGCTCAAGTGCTTGTCTAGGCTTGGTATGAGTGGGAAGGCTTGGAATGGAAAAGGTCAACTACCTTGTCCTCTTGAAAGGTATGTTGATCCCGCATGAGTGAGAATGGGGGTCAGGGATCGGTTGAGGTTGCTAGGGTTTAACCAGGTAGGGGGTCGGTAACCTATGAAGATCTACATTGGGTAACCCATGTCGAACTTATGTGATGACACTCCACCCTTTAGCAACTTTGTATGTTGTTGTTCCCATCTTGTTGTGCTCGTACCTCTGGAAGCAGATGTAGTCTTGTGTTTGTTGTTGCTCTTGTCATGGAGTCCTATTTTCCATTGTTCACCTAACTGATTTAGTTGTGGGTCTTTCCTGTCATCTCCTAGCACGGAGGGTGGGCCTTAGTGTCCATATGGTCAGGCGGAATGTGCTTTGCACCCCATTGGGTCCCTAGATGATGTTCATGAAGTACGAAGTTCGTGTTGATGTTGTTGATCCAGAGCTTCGCCACAGTTCAGTTGTACCAAGTCCATTAACATATAACTCTTGCATTTGATGTATCATTCCCCACTATGTGTTGGGAAGCACTATTGTACTTTTGTAAATCTGAAATGATGTAATTTCATATTGATGTATATGTACATTCTGAATTGATCAATGGTAAAGTATGGATGTTCTTGAGTATATCATGTTTTTTATAATGTAATCTTGAGATTTGTTAATTGTCGTTATGGATTGGGAATGGTGTTTAGTAATGCAGTCACATGTATGCCAGAAGACGTAGTTGATATTTTATATGTATAATTGCATGATATGTATTGTATGTTAATGTACTTCTCATGTTAGTTAACTTTCAAAAAAAATTGTGTTGTAATTTGTTAGCTTTAAGATGTCCTTTGGGGTTTGCGTGGCGGGGTGTTATAGATATAGTCCAAAATGAGGAAGAAATACTAAGATAAACTCAGGATCTACTATTAGAAATTGAGAGATTAAAACAAGAAAATGTCAAAGAAGATATGATAAGAAAAAGAGATGACATGAGGAAAGAACTTGATAATATGAGAGCTACACAAATTATTGTTAGCACCTCCATACCTACACCTCAAACTTGGGCTAGAAATAACAATCAGCATGATTTCTATGCCTATGAGTTCTAATGTTTTAGTTATCCCTTAGATAAACCCCAAACAAGGTCAGTATTTTCAATAAAACACAAATGTGGGAAATGTATCTCAGCCACCATTTGTGGGACAGAATATAGGAGTTGGAAATTATATACCAAACACGCAGGGATAGTTTCAAACTAGTCCTTAGGTGTAGGGCAATGTTCCACCTTATGTGAGATACCAACACATTCCCATGTCATAACCACCATATACACAACAAAGCATTCCTTAAAATCAAGGAGGTTATCCAAAATTTGGAGGAGGAAATGTTCCTAGAAGGAGACCCCCTACAGATGGATACATATAGACAACTTGATTTTGGGGGAATCCCTGGATTCCCCAATCAAGTTCCTAATGAAGTAAGGTAGTTCCTTTCTAAGTTCTCTAGAAGTGATGTCCTAACAGATGAGGAACACTTGGGCTCTTTTATGAACTTGTTAGGTGACTTTGAAGTAGAACATGAGGATGTGATTATGAAGTTATCCATGCAATCCTTAACTGTTGATGCAAGGGATTGGTATAGAAGTCTTATGGAGGCTAGTTTTGGATCTTGGGAGGAATTCATAAGGGTTTTTCAGAGAGAAATATGGTGACAAGACAAACCAAAGATTCATGCTAAATGAATTCAATAATATTTCTAAGGGTCAAAATGAGATGGTTTTAGAGTTTAACACTAGGTTTCAAAAGGTTATGTCTAGGCTCCCAACTCATTTGAGGTTGAATGAGCATGTTTGTTTGGTTACATATTGTAATGCCTTTGATTCTAAAATGGGTTACCACCTTAGAGATAAGAATCCTCAGATGTTAAGAGAGGTATATAAGGTTGCAATTCATACTAAAAACAATAGGAGAGCTACTTCAGGTAAGATAAGAAGGAGGGAAGATGTAAAACATCTCAAGAACCCTAAAGCACATCATAATGAAAAGACTGATATACAAAAAGAAAAACTAGATAAAATGATGGATTCCATAGAAGATTTGACCTACAAGGTAACAAGAAATGATAGAGGTTTATCTCATAATAAACCAAATTATCAGGGACAAGAAAGAAGGCCTAAGCTTTCAAACCATCCATATAACACAAATTGGCATAATGGTAGGCCTGTTCAGAACAATCAAAGAAATATTCAAAAAAAAGAGACTTCATCCTTTGAATAGAAATAATGAAAACTTTGTGGAGGATGCTCCTTAGTGTGACCCTTGTCAATTTCCACATTCTTCTTTGCAATTTAGGGTTGCTCAATCCTTGGAGGATATCCATGAATCATATAATGATTGTGATGACTCATGAATGGAGGATCAAGATGTAATTATGCTATTTTGGAATGAGTGCAGATGTTGATGAATATTCTTTAGAGGATGGATTTTCAAAAGTTGATGTTCAGGATAGAAGACAAGAGACTCATGCTTATCATCAACAAGTTTTTTCTGATGGTGAAAAAGACAACACTTCCAGGGTATATAACTTAGAATAAAAAGAGGATTTGAGGCTAAGAAGGCCTTTAGATGAAGAGATTAGATTGTTGATTGATGTTGCTATTGCACAAGCCAGAAGTACTTACAATCTAAGAAATAGAATAGTCAACAAACACCATGGTAACCCTGACAGCCTCTTTATAAAAGGGAAATAGTAATGCAAAGGGGAAGACCCCTACAAAGAACAAGAACATCAAAGAAAATGAAGCTAAGAAGCCTAAAAATTAGACTGTGGTTCCCCTTGTTAAAGACAAATGTCAAAAAGAAAAAAATGATCAGGGGAACAAAGGAGCTACTACTGCTCATAAAAATAAATATGAATGCAAGCAAGGAAAGGAGAAAGAATAGATTGTTTCAGGTTTTGATGTCCCAAAGTATAATGTGGTGGACATAACTTAGATCTTATCATAGATCAAAGTAATAATGCCTTTGTTGGAAATTATGAGAACAAAAGAACATAAGGAAAATGTATTGGAACTTATTGTTGGCATGTCTACTATTGGTGGTAAGGAGAAAGTGGATTTCCATGATGAGAAAGAAAAACAAAGGGTGAAGGATGTTGATCTTGAAGGAAACCATATTGAGTTTCCTAAAGTGTTTTTAGGCACCACTCTAACTGCTAGCCCTAATCAAATAGACCCATTTTATGTAACCCTATAAGTGAATGATAAATTAATTAGAAATTGCATGATAGATTTTGGTGCTTCAACCAATATCATGCCTTTGAAAATCATGAAGAAGCTTGGGTTACAAGAAATTCAAACATATGGTAAATTTTTTTCCATGGATTAAAGGGAGGTCCCTATGGTTGGAGTTTTAAATGAGGTCCCTTTCAAGTTGGTTGCTTTCCCTGAGAAGAATTATGCTAGGAGTGTAACTGTTGTTCATATTCTAGCTCGGTATGGAATGCTCCTATCAAGGGGGTGGGAAAAAGCAATTGGGGAAAGCATGAAGTTAGGTCTATCTTATGCTACCATACCTATGAATGGAAAAGATGTTATGCTAGCCAAGGAGAAAAGAGCTCGGAATACAATTGAAGATGTTCATCCACATGCGAGTGTGCATTTCATTGACATAGATATGGACAACTTTAAAGTTGTAGATATATAACCAATGAAAGTCAAGGATGCATAAACAGTTGAAGAGATAAAGCAAGAAGTTCAGGAAGATGGTCTATGGGGCATGAATTTTGATGGAGCCTTCTCAAAAGAAGGTTCTAGAGCAGGGGTGATACTCATGTCACCAGGAGGTAAGTCTTACAAATACTCATTCTCACTCAAGTTTGGATGGAAAAATAATGTTGTTGAGTATGAGGCTTTACTTCTAGGACTTAAAGTTCAAGCATGGAATTAAAATGTTTAGAGTCTTAGGTGATTCTAAATTATTTGTTTCCATTAAAATAAGAGAAAATTATGAGTCTAAGAATAAAAGGTTAAAGCAATACAAGAATGTTGTTTGGGATTACATTGGAATGTTTGACTCATTTTCCATTGAGTGGGTAGAAAGGTCAAAAAATGTCATGGCAGATTTCCTTACCAATATTGCCTTGAGACTAGATGATATTACCTTTTTTGGTATATCAAAGGTTGAGACTTGGGTGAGGCCTTCTATTCTAGATAGCATTCAAATCTAGCAAGTATTCAATAATGATGAGGACTTTTTGAAGTTCTTGCATTGTGTGGATGAATATCACAGCCAAGAAATTGATTTCCAGAATTTTGTGGAGAAAGTGGACGAAAAGGATACTATTTTTGGTAATGAGGTATTCAGCTTAGGACCAATAAAATCCCAAAAGGATTGGTAGCCCTAGAAATATTTTTGATAAATATGATAAGTGTAATATAAGGCAGAATTCTACACATAAACAAGACTTAGAGGAAATCAATTTGGGAACAGAGAATGCACCCAAGAAGGTGTATATTGGTAAGAGGATGAAACCTAAGGTTAGAACAATGTTGATTACTCTGCTAAGAAAGTATAAACATGTGTTTTCATGGTCATATGAAGACCTAAAGGCTTATAGAGAAGAATTATTCCAACATGAAATTCCTTTAAATCCAGATGCAAAACCTATTAGGTAGAAGCAGAGGCCAATAAATCTTACATTGGCACATAAGATGCAGCAAGAGCTCATGAAGCTTCGAGATGGTAGAATCATAAATCCTATTAGACCTTCCACTTGGGTATCAAATTTGGTACCAGTAAGGAAAAAGAATGGAGATATCAGATTACATGTTGATTACAAAAATTTGAATATATCTTCATTGAAGGACGACGACTCGTTTCCTAACATGGAGGCAATGTTGCATAAAGTTACCGGTTGTGAGCTTTTATTAATGATGGATGGGTTTTTTGGCTAAAATCAAGTAAAGGTAAAAGAATATGAGCAATATAAGACTACTTTTACTACACCATAGGGAACATATATCTATGTTAGAATTCCTTTTGGCTTGACTAATGTTGGAGCTACATTTCAAAGAGCTATGGATGTTGTTTTTTTAGAATTCACAAATGTTTTTATAGCTATATATCAGGATGACCTCATAGAATATTCCAAGAAGGAGGAGGATCATTGTATGCATCTAAAAAATATATTCATAAGAGCATTAGAATTTGGTATTTCATTTAACCCTAAGAAATGTACATTTGGGGTTATAGAAGGAAACTTGCTAGGGCATATAGTTTCAAAGGATGGGATAAGAATTGATCTAGAAAGAGTTGTAGCAATTGATAGGATCCCAATTCCGAAGTCAATAAGGGGGACTTGATCATTCTTTGGCCAAATTGATTTTGTCAAAATATTTTTCACAAACTTTGTTGAAACTACAAGGTCCATTTCCAAGATGTTGAGAAAGAAAGAAACTATTGCATGGAGTGACGGTCCTGTTAAAGCATTCAATGACATTAATAAATCTATCAAAGAGGCGCTAGTGCTCAAATCATCTAATTTTTCTAATCCTTTCCAATTGTTTTCTTTTGCATCATTCCATACTGTTGTTATTGTTCTATTATAGAAGAATGATGAGGGATATGAACAACCCATTGCTTTCTTTAGCAAGTCACTTCAAGCAGTAGAATTGAAGTATGATATCATGGAAAAACAAGTCTGTGATATGGTAAAGGTGGTGAAGAATTTTAGGACCTATTTGGTAGGTGCTAAAATAGTGGCTTATGTACCTAGTGCTGCAGTCAAAGACATATTTACTCAACAAGAAGTTACAAGTAGGAGGTGTAGATGGATCAAAAAAAAATAGGAATTTAATATTGACATTCAAATCACTACACTTGTTAGAGGATAGGGTTTATCCAAATTGATGGCTGAATCAAACTTGGAATTCAATTAGATAAATCAAACAAATGAAAGTGTTCATGAAAATGAGTGCATTGTTCAAGAATACATTTGGTACAAGGATATTTTGTATTATCTGAGAAACATGTCTTTCCCTGACCATGTGACTGATAATCAGAAGAGGACCCTGAAGCTACAAGCAATAAAATGTGTTGTGATTGAGGGTTGCTTGTGTTGCAGAGATAGGGTTGGTGTGATGTTGAGGTGTGTTGATGAGAAGCAGGCAAAGAGGGTCCTTTAATAAATGCATGGGGGGATTTTTGGATGCCATTACACAGCCAAGAAAACTACCCATAAGATCATGAGCTCTAGTTATTGATGGATTTCTCTCTTTTCTGACACACAAAATGGTGAGGAAATGTGATGCTTACTAGAGGTTTTCTGGTAACTTAAAATTTTCTTGTGCCCTGCCCCTTAGAACGTAGAATATTGAGGCTCTTTTTCAATAGTGGGGCATAGATTTTATTGGTGAGTTCAATGAGAAATCTAGTGGCAATCATAGTTGGATAATTGTTGCCACATATTACTTCACCAAGTGGGTAGAGGCAATTCCTATAAGAAAGGAAACTAGTAAAGTTTTCATTAATTTCATTATGGATAATATACTAATTGTATTTGGTACTCCTGCAAAGATTATAATGGATAATGCTATGTGTTTTAGATCTGAAGAATTTACTGATTTCTAAAGTAGTTATTGGATTGCCATGTCATATTCTTCCCCTTATCACCCACAAGGAAATGGACAAGCTAATTCCAGCAACAAAAGTCTCAAGAAGATCATGAAGAGGGTCATGGAGAAAAATAAAAAGGCATAGGATTCAAAGTTGAAATTAGCATTATGGGCTGATAGAACTACCATAAAGAAGGCCACAAAGAAGTCTCCCTATGAACTTGTGTATGGATTGGATGTGAGAATACCAATGAACAATTTATTGCTAGTATATAAGTTCATCCAAGAATATGGAGAAGATATTGATGATAGTATGACTAGCAGGATTAATTAGTTGATAGAATTAGATGAATCAAGAAGAGAAACACAAGATACTAATTTAAAGAAGTAGTTTTAGGTCAAATATCTTTTTGATAAGAAAGCTACAGAGAGAAAATTTGTTGTAGGAGATTTTTTTTTTATATGAAATGCAAGAAATCAGGATAAGGGAAAACATGGTAAGTTTGAGAACCTTTTGATTGGCCCTTATGTCATCTAGGGAAATTAGAGTGAGAATTCCTATTGTTTGCAAAATTTGAGTGGCGAAATGTTGGAATTGCCAGTGCATGGACAATTCCTCAAACCCTACTTTTCATAAGTAGGGCATATCCATGCACATTGTATTATAGTTTCCTATTTTGGTCATTGTTGTTTTGGGTTTTTGGATGGTCTTCTCTCCCATACATGTCTGAGTTCTCACTCTACTTTGTCAAGAAGATGTCCCCAACTAGAGCCACTAGTGGTACTTGCAAAATTTGTGGCCACTTTTGAAATTTTGATGTCTTTAGGGTTCTGAACTGGTAGGTTAGGGCTTCCAAAAACCTTATGTGCTTAAACCCTAAACCCCTGAACCTAGCGTGCACTTTTGTCATAAACTCATGTTAACCTTTTTGCACCTAGTTAGTCTTTCATCCCTAAGTTAAAGGTGTTAATGTCCCCATTCTTCATTTTACCAAGGCACGACCCATTTATGAACAACATTTGTGCATGTGCTAAATTGTCATCATTAGGTTGTTGCATCACCCATCACACTTTTCCTTTGCTTCATCAGCTTCATTTCCATGATAAGCAATGAGTTCCTTTTACTTGCATCGTGTATCGCTGATATTATTTTCCTTACCAACTCATCCCTGCAATGCATGATGGCTTGTTTCTTTGCATCGTCGGGTCTTTTCATGTCATCATTTCACTTTGTCAAGCTATGTGTATTTCTGCAATGAACAATGAAGGGTTTACATCAAGCAGAGAACATCTAATTGCTACGGTTACATCACTCCCTTGCTTCACGAATGGCTTGTGCAATGGGTGATGGGAGATGAAATCATGCATGATGCACAATCAACAGCCATGATTTGTAGGTGGAGATCAACGAAGATTTTTTAAACTTGGCCCGATGTTTGATCTCATCCCTCCATCTTCCATTCAATAGTCAATATTCAAATGCAAATGGCTAGCCGCCTCATTACGTGAGTAAAGACAGAAAAGTAATGGTGCATCTACATTTTAGCTACCAGATCGATTCAGAACAGCTATAGATTGGATTTTTGTGCTTCTTCCAAGCCAAATTAATTGATGAGTAGTGCCATTCATCCCTTGAAGTGTTGTAGAGGTTAATGTCTTTGTCAAGGTATGTTTTTTCCTGATTTTGGTCACAGATTTCCTAGGAACCCATACCTGCATTCATTAATGTTGTCAAGATGGAGTGTGCTCGAGGTTTCAGGGGCCTTTATGGCCTGGTTGTTGCTCTATTTTGGTGGGAATTTTCTAATGATTGTAATATGATTGGGTTTCTTTTCTGTAACCCTAGTTAGGGTTAGGGTTGGGATTTTGAATCTGAATTGCAGTTATTCCTGCACTATAAAGACAAGTTTTGTAATTTATTTTTGGGTTCCATTCTCTCAAAATTTTGTAAGCCTTTTGCCTTATTCTATATGTTTTCTTCTTCTACACCTAGAAAGGATATGTTGTAATGTTTTCTCTATAATAACAATAGATGACCTAAATATTTATTGCATTTAACCAATATTTATATCAGTTCTATCAATCTCTCCACTATTGTACTCATTGCCTTTGAATCAATATAATCAAGGATTGTTTTTTGATTCTCGAATCACATTTGTTGATCATGAATGTCTAATTTGTTAGTTTATTTTCAAGGAGCAAAGTAATCTCTTTGAATTCATATGTTAAAGTTGTGATGATACAATAAGGATTTCAAAGAAGTTTGATAGCATTGATCTTTTGTTGGTTTCTTGCTGCAAGGCAGTTAGTCTATTAGAAGCCAGGGGTTGGTCTATTTTAGGAGTCTTACTTCATTTCTAGACTCTATGTGGATAAGGCACTGGTTATTCTATGCTTATAAGCCTAATTATGAGTTGGATCCAATTTCAAAATCAAATCAAAACCTTTAATTTTTTTGTGTTTACTTTAATGTTTATTTCCATACTACTAGAAGTTATTGAAAACATAGAAGGTCGTATAGATGATTTAGCCCATCAAAGGCCTTCCACCATTGTAGTATGATGATTTTTTATCAAAGGCATTATTTGCATGATAGTGTTATATGTGAATGATCTTATAGGGATACACACCTTGGTTTTGCAAAGCCTAAAGTGCAGAGGAGAAGTTGTCAATCAATCTCATCTTCGTCGGCCACTAACCTAGTGTCTCTAAGCATAAGGAGTAGCTACCCTTTAGGAGAAACTAGACCATCAACTCGAAACACCAACACCTACAAGATCCTGAAGAACACATTTTGGCTATGACTATTGTAAGTGGAATTTTAGGGATTCAAGAAGAAAATGTTTTTTATGAGATTATTTGTTGATAGCCTTACTGAAAGCACAGTAGAATGGTTCGAGGGTCTTGAAAGGAAATGTATAACTAGTTGGGGTATTTTAGAGAAGAAATTTATTGGGCATTTCAAAGATGTTATTTTCACTACTTTGTTATGACATTTTTTTAAATTTATAAAAGAAGAGAAAGATTCTGTATGGAACTTCATTGATCGTTTCAATCGGAAACTCCAACGGATTCCATTTCCCAAACAACTGAGTACTTGCTAATTTAATTTCATGTATTTATGTCTACTTTGTACCCTAAAGTTTTGCTTATTTTAAAAAGGGATAAAATTCATGGGATTGAACAAGGACAATCAAAGGAAATAAACATTGAGGATGATTTAATTACTTTTATATTTTTTTAACAAGATTATATTAAAGAACCTACTTCAATCTGAGAAACACCTAAGCATGAATTATTGAATTCTTAGTATATATTAAACCAACCTTTCCCTATCACTGAGAACATAATTCTAATAGTTTTCGGTCCTAAACACTTTTGGAATTATAAATGAAAGGAAGCTAAGGTAGTGGAACAACTTCCTACACTACTCTTGAAAGGAGAATAATGCAAAACTTTTACAGATCTTTAACAGTTACAAAAACTTAAATAGAAATAGACACAAATATCATGCATACCAAAACATAGTGATTTACATGGGGAAAACCCTTTCGGGAGAAAAACCCCACACTCCAAAAGTCACCCAATATATTATTTAGAAATCACAAAGATTACAATATACTTGCAAAGCAAGCTTCTCACAGGAGTATCACCACTCAAAGATCTAGAGGAAACACAGTCACTCTTAGACTCTCACAATACATCTCAATACACATTTGTAATACAACAACCTAATAAAATACGGTTGCCTTCTAAGGAAAGTCAAGCCAATAAAATATTGACCATTGGATATGAGACATAATGATGAATGGCCCATATTTACAATAATAAATATAAATAAAATGTTCCTTTCGAGGGTGTTGCCCCCGAGCTCCCACCAAGGTGCATTGCCCCTGAACCCCAACCGAGGGAATGATCCCCCTAGACCCCTTATGGGGGGATCCCCCCATGCCCCCCCCCATCGTCATCATATGAACAATACCTTATGTATTGCAATATTGAGACACATTTTCTCAACAAATCTCCCACCTGTCGAACACCTTTCAAGAACAATGGAAGGGTGTCATCATCATCTCTTAATTGCTAGGGGCCAAAAGACCCATAGTCTTTGAACACCATCTGAACTTCTTTGTGCTCAGCAACATTCATCAAATTCTCTACCTTGACCAGCTTCACCCTGCCATCTTCGATCATATCTCTAACAAAATGATACTATACATCAATGTTCTTGGTCTTGGCATGAAATGTCGAGTTCCTAGCTAGAAATATCACACTCTGAGTGTCACAATAAATTGTCACTGCACCTTTTTTTATTCCAATATTTGAACATATTCTCTCAATACAAATGGCTTCTTTACAAGCATGAGTAGCTATCATATACTCTGCTTCAGTAGTGGACAAAGCAACCATAGCCTGTCACTTACTCATCCAACTAATTGCACCACTAAATAAACTAAACACATAAGAATTGATAGATCTTATAGTATCAACATCACCTACCCAATCTGAATCCACATAACCATGAATATCAAGGGATATCTCATCTTCAGTCATATTACTGTGATAACATAAGGAATAATCTGAGGAATTGCACAAATATTTTGAAGACTCTTTTAACCGCATCCCAATGAACTCTACCAGGATTATACATATATTTGGAAAGAACTCCCACTACTTGGGAAATTTTTGGTCTAGTACAAACCACAGTATACATCAAACTTCCAACTATACTCTGGTAAGGCACTCTTCTCATGTCTTCCATCTCTGATGGATATTTTGGACAATCTGAAATAGATAAATTTGTTCCAATTGAAACAGGAACACACAATGGTCTACAACCCTACATATCAAACCTCTGTAAAATTAAGTTGAAATACTTACTTTGGCCAAGCCATAGCTTTCTGTTCACTTTATCTCTTTTAATTTCCCTCCCAATAATGTGTTTAGTTACACCAAGATCTTTAATTTCAAATTTAGCAACAAGTTGAGATTTCAGTTCTGAAATCATACATTTCCCTCTGCCAATAAATAACATGTCATCAACATAGAACACAATAAATAGGAAACAATCACCATCAATTTTATAATAAATACAATGACCTGATTTAGAATGCTCAAATCTAAAACTCAACACATATGTATCAAATTTCTAGTACCACATCCTAGGAATTTGTTTTAGGCCATACAAATATTTCTTCAATTTGCAAACCAATTTGATTTTACCTTTCACCACATAGTGCTCTAGTTGTGTCATATAAATATCCTCCTCCAAGTCACCATAAAGGAAAATAGTTTTCACATCCATTTGCTCAACCTCTAAATCATAAGCAGTGGCAATAGAAAGAAAAAATCTAATGGATGTCATTTTTGTAACAAGAGAAAATATCTCACCATAATCGACACCCTTAACTTGAGAGTAACCTTTTGCAACCAACCTTGCTTTGTATTTTTCAATACTTCCATCTAAACCAATATTTTTCTTGAACACCCATTTGCAACCAATAGGTTTTTGTCCTTCAAGCAATGGTACAATATCCCATGTATCATTCTTTTTCAAAGCTATCATTTCTTCATCCATAGCAATCTTCCAATATTTAGGATCATTCATACCTAATGCCTCTTCGACTGATCTAGGTTCATCCATGTTAGTATTCAAAGAAAAAATACATCTCCAATCATTAGTTGAATACCTTTCAAGTAGTTGTCTATGCCTTGTAGACCTATGAACAAGCTAAGTTGGAGGTTCTTCCTCCTCTTCTAAAGATTCAGAGCTAGATAAGCTCTCCTCAACTTCTTGTCTATCCATGGGCCTTAATTCAACTTTCTTAGATGTAGAAGGAAATTGAATTACATCTTCTTGTTTACTTTGTTATGGCTGCAATGTAATAGAAGAAGGCTTAGTTTCTCTAAAAATAACACTTCTACTATGTATTACCTTCTGTGCAATAGGATCTCAAAGCTTGTATCTTTTCACACCATAACTGTATCTGATGAAGATACATTTCATATCCTTGTTCTCTAACTTTGTTCGCTTCTCCTTTGGAACATGTGCATATGCCTTACAACCAAAAACTCTAAGATTTCTTAATGAAGGCTTGTGACCTGACCATCCCTCTATAGTAATCTTATCAACAAGAGTTGATTTAGGAGACCTGCTAATCAGGTAAAAAGCAATGGCAATAGCTTCAGCCCAAAACCTTTTTTCTAGACTAGCACCACTCAACATACTCCTAGCCTTCTCCATTACTGTCCTATTCATTCTTTTTGCAACTCCATTATGTTGTGGAGAATAAGAAGTTGTCTTTTATCTATGAATACCACAATATTTATAGAATCTATCAAAACCATTAAGAAAAATTCACCACCATTATCAATCCTCAAACATTTTATTTTCTTTCTAGCCTGTAACTCAACCATTGCTTTAAATTATTTAAATAGACTGAACACTTCAAATTTACTCTTTATAAAATATACCCATTTCCTACTATAATCATCAATAAATGAAACATAATATGTGGATTTACCAATTGAAGGAACATCTACAAGACCAAACACATCAGAATGAATAAGATCCAATACACCACAATATTTATGAGAACTCCAGTAAAACTAAACACAGTTTTGTTTCCCATAAATGCAATGCTCACAAAAATCAAATTCAAGATTACAATCAGACAAACCTTCAACAAGGTTTTTTATTTTTCAAGGTCCTTAGACCCTTTTCTCCAATGTGGCTAAGTATCTAGTGCCATAACATAGTTTTCTCTGTAGGTAACTTTGATTTAGAAGAAAGAGAACCCTTGGGTACTCAAAATCCATGACCATCTGCTAAAGGTGAAACCCTCACTTCTTCCATAGATTTGGTTTTCATAGTACTATTGTACTCAACAGTGCATGCATCAAGCTTATACAATGTGTCATATCTAACACCTCTAGCAATCACCATAGCACCTCTGACCATCTTGCATCTTGCATCAGAAAATACTACCTACACACGTGCATCTATTAATTTTCTCACAGATAACAAATTTCATGCTAAACCAAGGATATGCAACACACCATTAATCCTTTTTATTCTACCATCAAGAAACTTGATTTTAACTTTACCACGGCTAACGATGTCTAAATGAGAATCATCACCCAAGTACACCTTACCTTCATAAAATTCCTCATATTCAAAAAAACAATATCTATTAAAGGTCATATGGAAAGATGCACCTAAGTCAATTAACCATGCATCATTACCTGCAAGAGTTGCCAAAGTTGTAATGAATGCGTCGCCATCTTCCTTTTTGAACTCAGAATCAAAATCAAATTTCTTCTTTTTCTTCTTTTCTTCTTTCCAGTCCTCACGAACATGTCCAAGCTTACCACAATTCAAGCAAATAACTTTGGACTTTCCAAGAGACTTAGATCTCCCCTTGGACTTGGATTTTTCACACTTCTCATTCTTTTTTCCTTTTTCCTTAGATCTTCCATGAATATTCAGGGCCTCCTTGGAATTGATGGATACCTTCCTCCTCATCTCTTCAGAAAGAAAAGAACCCACCACATCTTCAATCTTCAGTATAACAGAAGTACTCCCAATAGCCATAACAAGATAATCCCATGAATCAAGCAAAGAAAAAAGTAGGATTTGACATTTCTCTTCCTCGTCCATTTTAACACCAACTTGATGGAACCCCTAATTTTTATTCTGGTTCCATTCATCATCTTGCATAAATTTTGCTTGTTCCATCCTTGGGGCTTGGGGTTTTGTTTATCATCATTGTTGTAGGGTTTTTTGTTACTTGGTACCCTTCTTAAATAATCCTCAAGCTCACATCTTTACCAGGGTTCTATTTCATCATTAACCTACTGCTTCCTATTTTTTATCAAGTTAAAACATCTTATGTCATTTGAACTCATGGAGTAACTGGTCCCTCGTGCCTAGGTTTGATGTTCTTATATTTTATAAGGTTGATTGATTGACCTTATTTGTACTTTACATCCTTTGAAATAATATGTTCCTAGTCTTTTGAGTCCTTTTGCATGGTGTCCTAGGTGGTCCCTTTCTTCAAACAACTTGTGAGCACATGCTAATTTGTTTTAACTTAAGAACCATCCATTACTTCCCTTTTATCGCTCATCGCGGATAATTTTTGAAATATAATTGGCAATTGGCAATTAGCGACAGTCGTTGTTTCCTTGGTTTCACACATCATGGATGGCTTTGAGAAATTTTTATTTGTATTAGCAATGCGTGATTTTCTTGTTTCTCTAAAAAAATTTGGCTATCGCTAATTGCTCTTGAGTTTTGTGTATTAAATTAGCGACAAGAGATGACCTCTAGGATTTTGTTTTCATCGCTCATCATGGATGTATGTACGATTGTCTTTCTTGAATTGACGATGAGTGATGGGCGGTTTTCTCTTTTGCTTCGCATATCATGGATGGGTTTTCAATGTTGGGTTTTGAATTAGCAATACGCGATGCAAGTGCTCTATATGGTATTTTTGGCTTCCTTTTCATCACTAATTGCTTGAAATTTTTATGATGAGTATTAGCGATGTGTGATGGCCCTTGGTGCTCTATGTGCTCTCTCTTATTTCTCATCAAGAATTCGTTCCAAGATTTGAGTTTCAAAATAGCGATGATCAATGGAGTCATTTGTTCAAACTTTATTTCGCTGATTTGAATTGCTCTTATGAGTGATGTCTTTTGTGCATTTTATTTTCATGCAAGTGCACGTGTCTTATCACCTTATCCTCCATTTTTTATGAGATCTGGAGTTCAAGGCATGAATTGGTGATATGCGATGGGTGATGAACATGATCAAGGATGGGCAGTAAATTCAATGGCTAAGATCTCATTGCATAGATCTTAGCGTCATTGATTGGACTTGTGAAAGAGGAAACATATCAGCAATGAGAGATGGCTATAGTATAAAGAACAACGTGGAAACATCCTGAGGACATCGTCTAAAGCAAGAAAGAAAGTAGTGAGCTGAAAAGGGAATTGTTGATGCAGTTTTAAAATGAAATAATCAATGGCCAAGGTTTGAATGTGAACGGCTAAATGTCAGTTCACTCGCACGAGATTTCTATCAAACATTAATGGTGATACGTTCCATTTCTCGGCCATAAAAAAGGTAGCTAGCTTATTTTTTGCACATTTGGAACTGCTCAGGAGTAGAGAAGAAAATCAAAAGTTGAGGAAGCAGTGTGAAAGGCTCCTGCACGCAATTCCAACAACAATTGTATCAATCTTTCACCTGGGTAAGCACATTGTTGTACTTCTTCCTACCCAAAATACTAATTTGTGCTATTCTAAAAGGTTAGTGGGGAATTTGGGAGGTAACATGCTTACAACTTTTTCATTTGAGTATCTTAGATTGGGGTGAGGGATATTGTTTAAACACTAGGAATACTTTGTTATGTAAGTTGTGTCTTGATTTTTTATACCTGAGTAGGTCTCTTCGATTGAGACAACTGTAAACCCTTGTCCTACCACTTTGCAAATATGAGTGAGTCAGAACCTAGTGAATCTAGCATTAGACCTAAGAGGAAACCAATGCAAAAAATGATTAAAAGGATTAAAACCCAAGATGTTTCATTTGCAGTTAAGCCTAAGCCACTTGCAACATCTAACCCTACACCACACACCCCTGTAGCATCTACTAGGTCTAGGAGTGCAAAGAAAGAATAAGAGAGGTTCATGGAAGGGGCCACTAGAGAAGTAAATGAGGGAGGGTCATGAATTGGCAAGAGACGGGTCAGGTTGTCATGACAACTAGACTAATTGACAATTTTGGTGAAATTGGAGAGTTGGCCCAACCCTAGAGCGGATGAAAATTATTCTTGTATGCTTTGAACAAGCAATATTCTAACAAGTCAGCATGTTACCTATGAGGGTTAAATCTTAGGAAGTTGGTGGTACCCAATGTATTTGTGGAAGTGGATGTGATGATGAAGTTGGCCAAGCACTATGATCCCACTGATAGAACAATCATGAGTGAAAATGGGGATGTAGTTCTTGAGGTGACAAGGGATAAGGTTGCGGAGATATTTTGGTTTAATCCCAACTATACTATAGAAATTAAGCATCCAAATCTATATGGTGAATATGAATATAAAAAATTTGCATACCAGAATAGACTACTTGTTCGGCATAGAAGAAGCAAGGAAAAATTCCTCCCTAAAGATGTTCAGCCCTTTGAATGTGAAGAATTCTTGGATTATTTCAAAAATACCTATTATTTCCTAAATCAGGTTTTGGCTCAAAATTTTGAGGTGACAATAGCCCCAGGCCTATTGGTGATGACAGTGGATATATAATCTCATAATCGAAACACTAGTTTTGATTATGCCTCCTATGTTGTTGAACAAATGCATCGGGATTTCATTCATTTGAAGAAAGAGGTTCTCCCTCTGAATTTACCACATTATTCTCTATTAATGCATATGCTTTTATATGAGGGTGATTATAACTAGAAAAGAAAGCTGAAATTGAGATTGAGGGATAAGGAGAACAATGTCTTGCCGGTCCAAATGTGGACACATATTTGGGATCAAGATTGTCCCAATTCCAACTATTTCATCTTTTCTAATGTCATAAGGTTTGGTATCTTGGAAAGTTTGGGTGTAGCACCTATTCACGGGCTCTCTCCAGTAATCAAAAGTATAATGCACCCAAAGGATATAGAGGGATCCACTGCAAAACACAATTGGGCAAATTGGTTTCTGCACTCAAAGTATACTTTGATTAGGGCTTATGGATCTAAGGTGGCACCACATTGCTTCCCCCTGTATGTTTCTGACCGGTTGGATTTTATGGAACTGATGTGGAAGATTGATTTCATGGATTATGAATGGTTCAAAAATCCTAAGGTATTGTGGTGAGTCCCCAATGTTCTTTTGCTTACTTTAAGGTTATTGCCCCTGAGTGGTATGATAAATTTGGAATAATGGTAAATAACCTCAGATTACCTTTTAATGAGGTTAGGATTTTTTATCCTGAAGGGTTTGTAAATGCAAAGAGAAGGGAGAAAAAATTATTAGGATTATCTCAGCAATTCTTGTACACAGATGATGTATTGAGAAACTTGACAAGTGATGAGGTTGTTAAATCCATAAAGAAGGAATGGACATACATTATGGACATTGGAGAAAGCATCATAAGGAGGAATGATTTCTATGTGATCCCCTATGATGTAATTGAAGATCCTCTTGAGCGACATTTTACAAAGCTAAAGGATTATCATAATGGTGATTTCAGAGTAAAGGTGAAAGAAGTTGTCGAGAGAGCACAACCTCTCCTAGAACAACAACCTTAGGTCATGGATGTTCCAGAGCATCCTACAATTGTTCAACATAGAGAGGAACAAATGGCAGACCATGTGCTCGATGATGAGAAGGTGGATAAGAAATTCCCTCCCCCTAACATTGAAGAAACTCTTGATTCAAATTTTCCCCCTAATAGAATTTTTAAATGGTAATATGATAAAAGGAATGATGATGACCCCAGGATCAAGGATCGTGATGAGTTCCTTGCAGATGAAAATTTTGTACAATCTCTAGAATTTAAAGAATTTATGATCCAGTAGAGGATCAAAGATATAAAAGAAAGGCTTGAACAAGAAAGAGCTAGTGTTGAACCTTCTTAGCAGGAAGAGGCAGAAAAGGCAAAGGAAGAAAAAATCATGGCTAAGATTGCAGCTGTCACTCCCTCTAAAGCTAGGAAAAAATTTTAAGATAGTGGAATCATGTTGTTGCCTAGATGTACTATCACCTCAACTATTGCATATGATGCAGTAAGAAGAGACCCTCAGGATTCAATATCAGAGGAGCAGTTTGAAGACAAGGTGTTTGGATTTGGATATAGTCTAAAAATGCATACTCTTGCAATCTGGTCTATGGGCCTATTGAAGAGGTTGTGTATTCCTTAGTGGTAAAGAGAGCCATAGATATATCACCTATCCAAGCAGCTAAGTTAACTGCTCATGTTGTAATGCTTAGTGTGGACATGGCACAAATCTCTCAGAAG
This sequence comes from Sequoia sempervirens, assembly GCA_007258455.2. Classification (NCBI taxonomy): domain Eukaryota; kingdom Viridiplantae; phylum Streptophyta; class Pinopsida; order Cupressales; family Cupressaceae; genus Sequoia; species Sequoia sempervirens. The sequence continues at coordinate 238,318,404 of VDFB02000008.1, read as the reverse complement.
AAGTATGATTCTTTGGCGAAGGAATATAATAAGGCCTTGGATGAGATAAACAAGATGAGAGCCACTGTTCAAGTTAGCCAGTCAGTAAGGACACTATCTTTGACATCTTCTTCTTCTTTATTCTTGTCCACACAGGACAGGAATACCTTGGCTTTGAGGATCAGTGATTTGAACAATCAATTAAAGACAGAAAAGGAAAATGTCAAGAAGGCTTAATTTGAAACTATCAAGGTGGCAAATGAAATTTTTGAGGATGTGTTGAAACATAGAGTGACCAAGTTGTTCAACAAGGCTGATGATGTATGGGCTTCCTATAAGAATGTTCATGAGGCAAACATAAAGTATTTGTAGGTCTAGGAAGCCTTCAAGAATGAATGGAGCAAATGGAGTACTAGGGTAGGTTCTTTAAAAGAAATAATGCCTAAAATGAAGGAGGATCCTGAGGAGCCTATAAATATCCTAGAAATATTACAAGTTGTGGACAAGGTAAATGAGATCACCACTTTTCATAAAAAACTAGGGACTCAGCACCAGAATAAGCTGAAAGTGTTCAAAGAAACGAAGGAATGTGGTATGCCTATGATAGTAAATCCCAAGGGTGAATTACAAAAATTTGACACATGGAGGAATGATTTGGGAGGGATGCTTGCATCAGCTATGATGGGATTGACTGTGACTGATTACATCCTACTAAATTCAAATTTTGACACGATGGTGGAGATTGAAACAAAAAATGGATACTTTCGTTAGAGAGGTCAGAGCCTTAATTGATGCTAGATACACTCAACATTGTGCAAAGGTGCAGATTTTATTGGATGTGAAGTGGCCAACTGAAGAGGAGTACATCACTTGGTTGGAAAAGTACACTGAGTGAACCTATGTGGGGATGGATAATGAACATAGTGAATAACATATAGAAGAGAAACAATACATAGCCTGAAAATAGTGTAGATTAGGCTTTTGATAAAGTATTGTAAAAATATTATTCTCTCCTCAACATAAAATGGGTGGCATAAAGTGTTGATGTGGATAAATTAGTATTTTTTTCTTTATTGGCTTTTCATGCTTTTTAAATTTTGTTGACTGGGATTGCCCATGGAGGACACTTTTGAGTACATGAAGGATATTTTGATGTTGTTGTAACAAAAAAATGATACCTTTTTAGGGTGGGACAGGATCTTGGTAATGAATGAAGGTCATTTTTGCCTCATGTTTACTCCCACCGTTTGAGAGCTTGAGTGTAACTAAAAAGGGAATATTTGTTACAGCGGTCCAATAGTTTTGTGACATTTGTGCTTTCTGGTCTGAGGCTTGTTCGCTCTTTTGTTTCTATAAGAAATAATTCAGGGCCAAAAGTATGATTTGGTTGAAATGCAATTGACACAGTGAATTGTAGAAGGAATAAAAAGCATATTTTGAGTTTTGTCTTAAGTTTTGGGTCTATATCTATGTATGTAATTTTGATAATAGGATAGCAAATACAATATAGAATGATGCAAATTTCATGGCCATTGTCTCTCCTTTGTAATGGTTCTACGAGTTATGAATGAATATAATCAAGTGTTGTGTTGATTTTTCTCCATTTCTTTACATTGGTTGTGGAATTTCATTATTTCCTATTGATTCAATGAATTAGTGTTATCACTTAATGAGATTGTTGACTCATATGAATTATGTGCTAGGATGTCTTCAAGAAGTAGTGGTCAAGGATATTATGGGGAAGTGTTGTAATGTAGTATTTCTTAAGTTATATGTTTCTATTGTTAAATTGTTATCAAATTACATAGGTTAAGACTGACTTCGTGTTTAGGATAAGGCACTGGTTTTGGTAGATTACTCACAATTTAGTTCTTGGGTCAATTTACCAGCAAATCATTCTTTATTTACAAATCTTTCCGATGGGTTACCATTGTAGTCATACTACGATGAATTTTGTTTTAATCATGCTCCAAGTATACTGTATTATTTAAAAGAACCACCAATTCTTTGATACATTATATTGTTGAGTGGGTATATGGGAATTATTTGTTGTTTACAATGTATCTAAATATAAATCACACAAGTTCTTGAATAAACATTATGGGATCACCCTCCCGGGTTTCACAAAGCTTAAAGTGTAGGACTAAAAATTTTGCAGCTTTCACTTGTTTTTTGGCCAATCCATTTAGAATTATTGATTATTGGAGATGGAAAAATCCATAGGTAATTATGAAGATCAGCTTGGTTCTTAAAAATTAACCAACACAACTGATGCCAAGTGAGCCACCAACATATTGAATGCTTCCAACTATTCTGTAATTCATTCACCCTCTTCTATTCTCAAGGAATACAATTTCTTCCTCACGAAAATATTATTCACTAAATATTTGGCTTGATACATCTCACCAAGCTTCTTCCATAGTTTCTGTGTAGAGGTCTCTTCATGGAAATTGATTAAAATAGAGTCTTCCAAGCACAATCTGATTAGACCCTTGGCTTCACAATCCATAACATCATATTGAGCATCTTGAGTAGGATCTACAAGCCTTGAAACATTCTCATCAATAGTATCCCACAGATCTCGATCTACCATCAGATCCTCTATCTTCAACTTCCACATTTCAAAATTATTTCCAGAATATTTATCCACCTGTATTCTCCCCGATGAACTTGCCATCTGAAAATTCCTGCAACAAGATCACAAATTTTCTTCTACACAAGCTCTAACTCAAATTTGGATTATTTCAAAAAACCCAACAACCCACAACTGAAACCAAAGGTGATAAGGCTTTGATGCCACTTGAAAGGAAGATAAGGTAGTGGAACAACTTCCTACACTAATCTTGAGAGGAGAATAATGCAAAAATTTATAGATCTTTAACAGTTACATAAACTTAAACAAAAATAGACATAAATATCATGCATACCACAACACAATGATTTACGTGGAAAAAACCCTTTCAGGAGAAAAACCCCACACTCCAAAATTTATCCAATATATTATTCAAAAATCATAAAGATTACAATATTCTTGCAGAGCAAGCTTCTCACAAGAGTATGACCACTCAGAGATCTAGAGACCACACAGCCACTATTAGACTCTCTACATTGCAATACACGGCCGTAATAGAACGCCCTCATAAAATAGGGTTGCCTACTAGGGAAAGTCAAGATAATAAAATATTGACCATCAGATATGAGACATAATGATGAATGTGTTGCAAGAATGAAGAAAGGAATGAAGGTGTTATCATTGATTTCAACTGGTCAACTAGTTATCTACTAGTTGTTGTCGGTTGTATATGTCAAGCATATTGAGAAAATTTTATTAAAGAAAGTTTGTAGGTATTCAGTTGTTGCTCTGGGTAATGATCCGGTATTTTCCCCTATGTTTGTGTGGTTCAGATATGTTGGTCATGGTTGTTGAAGGTTGCTATATCCATATTTTTGTTTGTTTGTTCATTGTGAAGTTTGAGTTGTGTTCACCAGTTGTGATCTATGTTTTTTCTATGTTCTGGTTGAGATTTGGGAGAAAGTTGCTGGTCCGGATTTCTCTTTGATGAAGTCTTTTGACTTGCAGTTCTAGTGTTGTGTTGCCTTGATTGCATTGAAGATATTCTTGGTTTTTGAAAGTTTTGAGCTTAATTGTTCTATGTGTTTTACACTAGTTTTTCCAACCTTGTGTTAAGCACTATCTTTGAAGTTGATGAAGTGTGTTGGATCTATTTTGGGTCCTAGTGAGGCATGTGTTTGGATCACCCTCATTCTAATTCCACCCTAGGATGTTTTGGAACCGACCTAATTTGAATTTGAATTTGGATGGTCGACTTTGGATCTTTTTCAAGGTTGGAGATAGTATAAATATAGGATGAGCTAGTAATGAAAAATATACAAGAGAAAAGAAGGAAGATTAGTGAAATATTAGATGCAACATTGATGATATTCAGAAAGTGTGTGTGAGTTGTGTGTGGCAGATCAATGTGAAGCTTAATGTTGAGTTTTCGGATGCAGTGAGCAGAGGAAAACTCTATCATTCATACATTTTGATCAAGTGACTGTGGTGGAATCCTTTGTTGCATTGGGATTGTAGTATCTCTGTAGCAAGTCTTCTTTGTCTTCTTTGTATCTTTGTGGAAGTGAGCCCTCTGGGTTGTAGCCTTTTTGGATAATGAGTCCTTATTTTTCAAGCAGTGAGCCTTATCTTAGGCAGTGAGCCTTGTTTCAGGCAATGAACCTTTTTATAATTGGTTTTGATAATCTCTATAGTGTGAGTTAATCCTCACCGTGGTTTTTCCCTTATTGGGTTTCCCACATAAAATAAAGTGTTATTGTGTTTATGTGTTGGATTTGAGTTTCTGCATTGGCATTTGATGATTAATCATTTAAATAGTTTTAATTATTAGTTTCAGTGATTGAATTAAAGGTTAAATTCTGTGACAATTGATTCACCACCCCACTCAATTGTCCTATTCAACAATTGGTATTAGATTTTGGTTCCTTGGTGAAGAGCTTAACCACTTGAGGAAGGTATGGGATGGCTAGCAAAATGGTCTTTTATTATCCAAGGTTTGATGGAACTAATTATGGTATCTGGAAAGTATTGATGGAAGAATATCTAGAGTATTGTGGATATGATGTGGAAAAATATTACAAGAATCCTTACACTCCTCCTGCTAATGGTCTGAGTACACCTAAAGAGATTAAAGCACATGAAGTGAACAATAAGGTGAAGTTCATCTTGAAGAATAGTCTAGTACATTCCAAGTTGATTAAGGTTTAGAATTTGAAGATAGCTAAGGAAGTTTGGGATGCTTTAGAAAGAGCACATGATGGTGATGAAAGAGTTAAAGAGGCAAAATTTGGAAATTTGGAAACATAGTTTGATCTTATACATATGTTCAAAGATGAAAATGTTAAAGTCTATGTACAGAGATTGGATGAGGTAGTGGTTGGAATGCGATCTCTTGGTGCTACTATAGATGAAACCAGGATTGTAAAGAAGATTCTCATAACTCTTCCTAATGCTTACAATGAGAAGGTGAGTGTTATTGAGTAGACTATATATTATAAGACTTGTACTAAGGATCTGTTGTTAGTATTTTTGACATCTTATGAGATGAGGAAGCCGAGTCTAAGAAATGGAGGCAAATCAAAGATTGCTTTTAAAGCTACAAAAGCTAAAGATTTGGATGAAGAAAATTTTGATGAAATAGAAGCTAACTTTGTAAGAAGAATGAGAAAAGGATCCAGTAAGTATGAAGATAAGTTTCCCTTTAAATGCTTTAGTTGTGGAGAAATAGGCCATTATGTTGCAAGATGTCTGGAAAGAGCTAAAAGAAATAAACAAAGATATGAGAAAGAAAAGAAAGGAAAGAAGATTAACAAAGCTTACTATGAGAATAAGAATGCTATTATTTTTTATGAAGATTCATAATATGAAGATCCAGATGACAATGAATACTTATTCGTGGTGATTAAGGATGAACCTATTTCTACTAATTCAGAAAAATAGGCAAAGGAAAGTCCTCCAAAAAAGGAGGAGAAAAATGAAGGTACAATTATCTTTGCCCTGCATGCTAAACAAGAAAAGAATTTTTGGGAAGTTGATAATGGTTTTTCACATCACATGACTTGTGATAAGAGTAAGTTTGTTAAACATGATAAATATGATGCAAGCTTAGTTATGTTTGGAGATGATATTGGTGCTAAAATCTATGGGATAGGTTCAGTAAGTTTTGATGGCAAGCATCATATTGATGATGTTTACTATGTTAAGGGTTTAAGGCATAATTTTTTTAGCATTGGTTAGATGTGCAGAAAATTATATGATCTTGTGTTTAAGGATGAGAAATTTGAGATTCGGAAAGGATCCAAAACATTGATTGCTACAAGAAAGAAATCTGAAGGGAATATCTATCAACTTAAGGGTGTTGATGGACAATGCTTTATGACTCAAACAAATGATAGTTGGTTATGGCATAGGAGAATGTGTCACATGAATTTTGATAACTTGGCAAGGATTAGTGTTGTTCAAGCCTTGAGATATTTACCAAGAATTACAAATCTTGTTAATGCTATTTGCAGAAATTGTCAGTTTGGGAAGAGAGCAAGAAATCATTACAGATCAAAGGAACAATCTACTATCGGACTACTGGATTTAGTTCATACAAATCTTTGTGGTCCTATGAGAGTGTGAATTCTACTTGGTGAAAGGTAATTTAGTCTTTTAATTTATGATTATTCTAGATATACATGGGTTACATTTCTTAGAGAGAAATCAGATGCATTAGATAGATTCAAGACATTCAAGGCTATGGTTGAAAATGAAGTGAATTTGAAGATAAAATGCTTAAGATCTAATAGAGGTGGAGAATTCACCTCCCATGAGTTCAATATTTTTTGTGAAGTGCATGGAATAAAGAGACAGTTCTCTACTCCGAGAACTCAGTGAAATGGAGTTGTTGAAAGGAAAAATGGAACTATTCAAGAGGCTACTAGATCAATGATCACTGAAGCAGGTTTACTAGAAGTTTACTGGAAAGGAGCTATTCATACTATTGTTTGTGTGTTCAATCAAGTTCAAGCAAGAGAAAATAGTACAAAAACTCCCTATGAGCTATGGCACAGAAGAATTCCTACAGTTAAATATTTCAAGGTATTCAAAAGAAAATGCTATATCATAAGAGATGAGGAAAATTTGGGTAAGTTTGATGCAAGAAGTGATGAAGGAATATTTCTTGGATACTCTACTAAAAGCAAGGCATACAGATGTTTCAATAAAATACTGAGAAAGATTGTAGAGAGATCAAATGTGAAGGTTGATGAGACAATGAAGAATTCTATTGATATTGATTGATATGTGTCTGATGAACATGATTGTGCAAGAATAGAAGAAATTGTAGAAGAAATTTTGTAGATTGAGAAGAATCAGACTTGGGAATCGGTCCCAAGATCGGTAGATAAAAATATCATTGGATCAAAATGGGTATTCAAAAATAAGTTGAATGAGAATGGAGAAGTTATTAGAAATAAAGTGATGCTTGTGTGTAATGGTTACTCACAAGTAGAAGGCATAGATTTTCAGGATACTTTTTCCTTAGTAGAAAGAATGGAAGCTATAAGGATGTTCTTGGCATTGGTTGCTCATAAAGATTTCAAATTCTATCAGATGGATGTCAAGTCATCATTTCTAAATGGTGAGCTAGAAGAAGAAGTTTACATGGAACAACCAGAAGGATTTCAATTAATAGATCAATCAGATACAGTGTGCAAATTGAAGAAAGATTTATATGGATTGAAGAAAGCTCCTAGAGCTTGGTATGCAAGGTTAGATAGGTATTTGATTCAACAAGGATTTAACAAAGGTATGGAAAATAGTAATTTGTACTTTAAGATTGAAAATGAAAAAATCTTGATTGTAACTTTGTATATGTTGATGACATTATCTTTGGAGGAAATGAAAGTTGTGCAAAATGTTTGTGAAAGAGATGCAGAAAGAATTTGAAATGTCTATGTTTGGGGAGATGAATTTCTTTCTTGGGCTACAGATTAATCAAACAAAGAAAGGAATTTTTATTTCACAGTCTAAGTATGTGAGAGAGATGTTGAAGAAGTTTAGGATGGATGGTTCCAAACTGGTATGTACTCCTATGGTGACTGGTTGCAAATTGGGTAAAGATGATGATTCACCTAAGGCTGATTAGAGCAAGTATAGATCTATGATTGGTGGATTACTATATTTGACTGCTACTAGACTAGATATCATGCATTCAATTTTTCTTGTGGCTACATTTCTAGAAGATTCAAAGGAAACACATGTTGTTGTAGTTAAAATAATATTTAGATATTTGAATGGCACTCTGGATTATGGATTGTGGTATCCTAAAGATATTGACTTTACACTTAGTGCCTATACAGATGCAGGTTGGACTGGATGTGTAGATGATAGAAAGAGTACAAGTGGTGGTGCATTCTTTCTTGGATGTAGATTGGTGGAATGGTTGAGTAAGAATCAAGATTCAGTCTCTTTGTCTACTACTGAAGCTAAGTATATTGTTTCTACATCTTACTGTACACAATTTCTATGGATGAAACAGACATTAAAATATATCACAATGCTATATGATAATCCCATTTCTATCTTCTGTTATAATACAAGTGCAATTAATATTTCAAAGAATCATGTGATGCACTTGAGGATGAAGCATATATCTATTAGATATCATTTCTTGAGAGAGAATGTCATGGAGAATGAATTCAAGCTTGAGTATGTTCTGACAAAGGATCATATTGCTAATATATTTACAAAGGCTCTTCCTAAAGATACTTTTGAGTATCTCCAGGAGAAGTTAGGAGTTATTTCCCCTCCTTTCATAAACTAATATGCATTTAGAGATGCATCAGTCTGGTGGATTCATGGTTCTATCTTTTTTGGACTAATGTTTTTATGGCTACCTCTCAGGGGGAGTAGGTAGTTTTAGGCGTTGTCATTGTGAGTATTTTGTTTTCATGTCAAAGGAAGATTCAATGAACATATCTTTTACCTTTTCCATTGATGTCAAAGGGGGAGAGAAAGCTAATGAGAGAAAGAAATTAATGAGAAAGATGATCTTCTAAGGGGGAGAAAAAAAATATATTAAGAACTATATTCAGAATTGATATGGTGTCTTTGATGGTTTTTCACCTCATGTGTTGCCATCAATGACAAACAGGGAGATTGTTGCAAGAATGAAGAAAGGAATGAAGGTTTTTTCACTAATTTCAATTGGTCAATTGTTTATCTACTAATTCTTGTTGGATGTATATGTTGAGGATATTGAGAAAATTGTATTAAAGAAAGTTTACAGGTATTCAGTTGTTGCTCTAGGTAATGATCAGGTATTGTCCCCTATGTTTGTGTAGTTTAGATATGTTGGTCATGGTTGTTGAAGGTTTCTATATCCATATTTTTGGCTATTGGTTCTTTGTGAAGTTTGAGTTGTGTTCACCAGTTGTGAACTATGTTATTTTTGTGTTCTAGTTGAGGTCCAAGAGAAAAAAAATTTGGTCTGGATTTCTCTTTGATGAAGTCTTTTGACTTGCAGTTCTAGTGTTGTGTTACCCTGATTGCATTGAAGATATTTTTGGTTTTTGGAAGTTTTGAGCTTAATTGTTCTACGTTTTTTACATTGGTTTGGATGACCTTGTGTTAAGCACTATCTTCGAAGTTGATGAAGCATGTTGGATATATTTTGGGTCCTAATGAAGCGTGTGTTTGGTTTTCCCTCATTCTAATTCCACCCTAGGATGTGTTGGTGCCAACCTAATTTGAATTTCAAGTTGGATGGCCGACTTTGGATCTTTTTCAAGGTTGGACATAGTATAAATACAAGATGATCTAGTAATGAAAAATATACAAGAGAAAAGAAGGAAGATAAGTGAAAGAGTAGATGTGACATTGATGTTATTCAAAAAGTGTGTGTGGTAGATCAGTGTGAAGCTTAATGTTGAGTTTCTGAATGCAGTGAGCAGAAGGTGAACTCTATCATTCATGCATATTGATCAAGTGACTAAGGTGGAATCCTTTGTTGAATTGGGATTGTAGTCTCTTTGTAGCAAGTCTTCTTTGTCTTCTTTGTATCTTTGTGGAAATGAGCCCTCTGGGTTGTAGCCTTGTTGGACAATGAGTCCTTATTTTTACGTAATGAGCCTTATCTCAGGAAGTGAGCCTTTTTGTAATTGGTTTTGATATTCTCAATAGTGTGAGTTAATCCTCATTGTGGTTTTTTCCTTATTGGGTTTTCCATGTAAATCTAGTGTTATTGTGTTTATGTGTTGGATTTGAGTTTTTGCATTGGAATTTGATGATTAATCATGTAAGCAGTTTTAAGTATTAGTTCCGATGATTGAATTAAAGGTTAAAATCTATGACAATTGATTCACCCTCCCCTCTCAGTTGTCCTATTCAACAAAATAGTCATCGTCAGATGAACAGTACCTTATGTATCAATAGGACCTTATGTAACTGCAAGATTGAGACACATTTTCTCAACAATAAAAAGGTGAGCAAGAAAAATGAAGACCAAATCTGGGATGCTCAAGTATACAGTCTAGATTCTACTATAATAAAAGGAGATCCTAGTTCATCAAGCGAAGAAGAAGATTTTTCTCCTCGGGTAAGGCACAAATTTGTAATGCACTCTAGTTTTCCTAGTACTCCTATGAATACGCATGATTCTCATAGGAAATATCAGTTATCAAATTCTTTATACAGTCTTGAATATGAATATTTTACATTTGAAAGTATTAATATTGAATTTTTGGATAAAATAAATGGATGAGATGATAATTTGCACATTGAGGATAAGGCTACCATAAGATCCATAGTTGTCAGGAAATTCACTGGTTTACAATCTAATTTAGAAGAGTGGGATACTACTCTAACCCAAGAATGGTCTTTCAAGGATATCCTACATGGTGGGGAGAAAAACAAAATAAAGTGGAGTAAAAATTTAAATCCCCTATTTATTTTTGATGAATCTTACGAAGTGAAGAGTAATCCTCTATTTGAATGCTCGATGATGCAGACCCAGTAGGCCCAAACTCATTCAAATTGTCAACCTACCTTCAAGAGGCATCTAACAAGATTAAAATTTTCTATTAGACCAATCCAAACAACTTTCAAAGTGTGACAACAATCAAAAGTAGATTTTCCTACCTTCACCCTTGCCATCCTAGTAGTAGTGCAAACCCAGTTTTTGGCCTTTAACTCTAACACTTTCCAAGTAAATTGAAAAAAATATGGTGTGTTCAGATACCATTTTTCAAGTTATACAGCATACATGAAAACCAATATCAACTCTTTTGGGACCAGATCAGAGATCCAATACGCCTACCATAGAAAAGGCTAGTGGATTAGCCCACTTTTACAAAGAGAGTACCCTATAAACTTAGCCAAACCTTCTAAAACCTTGGGGAAGCAATTAAAATTCCAAAAAACCATTGAATCCACAATTATATTTCACTTGTACGGCCAACTCCACACCAAACCCAAAAAACCCTTATTTTTTCACTTTTGATGAGGGTTTATTGAAACTCATATACTCAAGCCTTCCCCTATGAATGCACCAAAAAAACCACATGGACCCTATACATGGTCAAAATTTCATTACATAGCCCATTCCTTTAACAATTTTTCAAATTCCCACCTTGGTACATCAAATTCTCATGGAAAGGTGCTTGTTTCAGACCAAGAACACCATCCTATCACTCTTAATCTCATTCCACATAAATATAAACAAAAAGGAACCCTACACTAACAAGTATCAAGACATCCCACTGAGTAACAAGTCACCACAGTAGGTGGGATGGTCATTTCATGATTTAGTTCTTATGCAAACCCTTGACTGGCCACAAACAGGCAGTCTCAGAAAATTGAAGATTGTTCCTACAAAACATGGTGTTAGAGGCTTAGAATAGGTGCATTTGAAAACTAAAACACATATCTACCATATTCAGCAAGTCTTATGTCAATGGCAGGCTGTACGGGTCTGTGCAGGAAGAGACAAGTTCAAAAAACCAGAAAAAAATAGAGAATTATTAGCAAAATGGACGTTCTATTCATATGAAATATTCAAGGTAACATTCAACAATATTTGTTCAAGCCTTGATAGGATTTACCACCTTCCCCAATGGGAATAACTTCCTTTTAAACTTCAAAGACTCTTCAAAACAACATTTTAGCAACTTTGTTTTGCACTTGACAATATTTGAATTTTTTGTGCAATCCTTTTTTTTTTAAATAACTTGACTCCGAAGACACAACATCAACCTATTACATAGAATATGGTCTTAAAATACCTTATTTAGTATATATTGACTCCAAACATCCTATATTACCCCTAACTCAACAAATGATCAATTTCAAATAATCAAAGTTTGACAATAGGGTGTTGGTGCTCCTGCACCATACACCCCCACAAGAAAAGACTCATGCCACATGAGTTGTGAATTATACCAACTCCTCCAAGCTTCACTTAGATACCTTTGGTTCATAAATACTTGTCATTGTACCATGATATGTCCTTCATGTTTCCTTGCACTTTGGACTGTATTTACATTTAAAGGTGATTGTGCTTTCATATTCAGACCCGATGTATGTCCTTTCACTCTTTGTCCCATATTTGTTGGTTTCCCTGCACTTGTACCTACACACAAACAAGAATTAGTAGCCTCATGCACTGAATTCTTTCCTAAATCTCTTCCTTGCTTGAAATTTTCCTCACTGCCCTATTCTTCTTGTCTTATCTTCACTTTCCCTCTAACCTTTCTTATCACTGTCTCATCAGACCTTTGTATTCTTGTACCCCCTAATTTGACAACCTTTGCATTTGTACCATCACCTTCATGGATTACCAAAGGACATAAAATGGTCTCAATCATCACACCTTCTTGTTTACTCTCTATCAAATCACATTTTACCCCTATTTTTCCTGTCACATCTACTACCCCTACATTTTTCAGTCTTAGGAAAGATGACAACATCAGGATATTTGTGCTCCTTCTTAACTTTTATAGGTTTCTTCTTGCCAAAAATCACAACCTTAGTTTTACCTTTATCTCTTGCACTACCCTGCAAAGGAGTTAGTTTGAAATTCTTATCATCCTTCCTAATGGTATAGGTGTTTTCCCAGCCATCATATAGGGACCTTCTATCAAATTTCCATGGTCTCCTCAATAGCAAATGGCAACAATCTATTGGAAATATATCACACAAGACCCTATCTTTGTACTCCCCAATCTAAAAATCCGCATAGGATTATTCATTCACCACTAAGGTTTGATTATCATTCACCCAAGAAACTTTGTAAGGTGCTACATGAGGTATCTTCTCTAGATTTAACTTGTCTACCATCTCCCTAGACACCATATTATCTTGAGAACTTGAATCAATAACAAATTGACACACCTTACCTTTGCATTTGCATGAGGTTCTAAAGAGATTCCTTTGGCTCATATCTTCCTATTTAGGTGCTTGCAACAAGGTTATTCTCATCATGAGTGCTTCTCCCACCTTTGTATTTTCAGGTCATTTGAGTTATTCTCTCACTCTTCCTATCACCACTTGAAAATGAACTTTGGTTTTGAGGACACTTGAAAGATGGGTGTCCAAATTCATTGCATTTATAACACCTACCTAAAAACTCATTGAAATCTCTCTTTTTTCTAAAGTTTTTCCTTCCACCTCTCCATCCTCCTCTTTCTTCAGATGCTTGCTCTTTGTTTCTATCAGCATCTTCAAGGTCTTCCTTGGTCTGCCTTGTTGTTGAAGTTGTACCTTTGCAGGAGCACCATGACACCATCATGAGTCCTAGGAACAAATTTTGAAAGACAATCAAATTTTGATGATACACCATTGTATTATGGTCTCATGGACCATTTCTCATATGTATAGGTCATTATTTAAGTCTTAAGTCCATTTTTGGAGAGGTGTCTAAAAGTTGTCAACATATGGTAAAATTTGCAAAAAATATAAAAGTCGCATAAAGCAACATTTAGAAGATGAAGAGTCATAAGAGTCTAAAACGATGGGAGGTAGTTAGAAATTATTTATAAGGTGAAATTAATGTTTCAAATTCCTTTAAAAATGCCATTGTACATTGAAACCTTGTGGGTGATTGAATTTTAAAGATTGAATAAAGAACTCTATTTTTTAAGCATTTTCTACAAAATTTTACTGTTTCAGACAATTGTACGGATTTGTACGGGATCAAATGTGTGGATAAATGTTTTTAAGTGATATTAGAGTCAATCACCTTCCATTTCCATTTTTTTTCATGCAATTTTATTAGTTTTGCTCCAGATATATCAAATTTACTCTAGGCAGTGAGATTCAGATTTGAAGATGGTAGCAAGTGATAAAAATTCAATAACTCTTAATTTCTCAAATTAAATCTCCTAAAAATTTGTGTGAAGATCTGTAATGACATACTCTTCAATATTATCCATGTTTCAAGGTAAAGAAATGATTTTTTATCCCTTTTTGAGAAAGCCTTAGGCTGCTACAATGTGGTTTTTGCTCTCTTTGAAGACCCTCATTGCTAGGGTTAGAAGAAATCCACTTAGAAACTTATGGATAATGGTTGGATAAGTATGTGAAAGTTTATTTATATGTTTTTGAGTGATTGGAAGAGTTGGGAGGAGTTGGGAAGGTGTACTTTCAATAACCCACCCTTGGTTACAAGCCATTTTGGTGCAAAATCTGAGTTTTGGTATTTTGGTGAGTCAAAACCCCCTAATTTTTCTTGAAAACGTGTATTTGGTCTATTGGAAACCTAACTCAATAATTTTTGTGGTGGTTAGAGGTTGAGGTTAAAGTTTGAGGGGTGTTCCTTTGTAAGAGTGGCCTAATTGGCCTAGTTGCTTGAATAGGAAAGTCCTAATTTGAGCACTTCTTTTCAAAAAAACATATACTGATTTTTGGATATGTTTTAAAACTCTCAAATGAGTGTCCAAAAAGGTAATCATAGTCTTGAAATGAGGATTATAATAAAATTTATCTATGAATGAGTGTGAATGGAGTACTACAAGCATATAGGCCAGTTAATGAAGGAACTATAACTAAATTAAGAAGTTTGAGTTCTTGGACCTTGTGAAGAGTTTTATTTGGTTGTTTTAACTCATATGAAGATGAATTAAGCATGGATTTTATTGTCTGTTCCATAAAAACTCAATTTTTTGTTTTGGTGATCAAAAAGTGCCATTGTGGAAGGTTGAAAACAGTTTGTGTATGAAGATATCTTTGGGTGATGTTTTAAGGAACATAATTGTTTTGTTTCAATCATTTTCAAGAGGTTAAAAGTGGTTTGATGCTCATATTGAAGTTTGGAACTCTGTTTTCTAATTTGAGTATTTGAGTTGAGTTATGAAGGGAAATTGAACCAATGATGAGAAAACAAACAAGAAACGGTTTGAGATTTGTCTAATGAAACTGAGATAGTTGTTTTCTTCCTATTGTACTACATCACTTGAAGATTAGCCTCTATAGTGATATGATAATTGAAATTGTTAGTTACAACAATGTAAATAGAGAAGGAGATCATGGGATAGTGAAGAATTAAAATACATGTGATTTAAATGGTCAAGATGATTGTGGTGTGAAAAGTCACAAATTGAAGACTAATAAGGAATGGAAATTCATTAAATTATCCAAGTCATCAAGGAAGGATTAGAAGCCCACCTATGAAGAATATTTTGCTCAGAAGGTTAAACCTTTAGAAGATCCAGTAAGTGACAAGAGAATCAAAGTACAAGGTTGCATCCCTCTAAAATAAGAAATTTATGATGAGAAGTGGTTGTTCAAAAGCATAGTGGTTGCAAAGGAAATTTCCTCAATGGATTTGGAGCTTTATGGGAAAATATTTTTTCTATTGTCCTCCAGAAGCTGCATGAGAATGTTGGCTTTTTCAGGTCTAATTCATTCTTCTCTCAGCCAGTTAATGGATTTTTATGAATAACTTGGCTTCCCTTTTGGTAGGATTTATCCTACTGTGTACATAGTCTCAATTTTGGTGCGTCAATTTTGGTTTCCATCTTTTTTTCTCTTTTTGGCTGCTTTGTTTTGTTTTGGTCATTTCCCTTTCACATGACTCTGTTTTCCAATGGATTAAGCACTGGCCTTTGAAACACATTACTGTGTTCCTAGCTGCATCCTTTTAGTCTTTTTCCTCAAGCAGAGCACTATTACTTTGATTTTGGTTATTACTTCCAAACCCTTGTTTTTATTTGAAAATTCTCCTAAGTATAGGCTTTGTCACTTTTTCCTTCAGTTTTATGAACTTCAACGAACACTTCTATGGTTATTATAACTCCTTTTTATGTCAACATCCCTTATGAAGTATTTGGCTTTATCCTTTGTTTCACATCATCATGTATTTTTGGTCTTCTATGAAGTTATCATAACTTTCCTAAATTCCAAAAGCTTTGTGGGAAAAGTGTAAGTCTGAATATTTAAAAAATTTGTCGGCCCATATCAAAGGTTATATAACATTTCAAAAGTTCACCAATGAATGAAATCTAAAGAGTGAAAAGGAAAATTCTATGTGTCTTTGGTATTATCGATGGTTTGGAAACCATTGTCACTCTCCAACAAGGTTTCACAAACATCCCTTTTGTCGATTATGTAAGTATCTTATTTAAAACGAAATTGAAGATGGTAAAGTACAGAGTTTTGTAAATGCGACAAGATTGTAAATAAGAAACGTTTCGGTTGACTATCAAATCTTACCAAAGAGAAAGTGTAATGATGGTTATTCCTAATCATTAATTTTCTTAGTTTATAAGCTTCTTTAAGTGGGATGTTAGTTGGAAAGAAATCGTCATTCAATCTAATGGCCATTATTTTAACTTCCAAGATTCAAGATTAGGGATTTCCTATAAATTTGATTAAAATGACTTTGGAAGGGTCTGGTTTATTTGATATACACTATGATGTAATTGAGGGGAAAAGGAACATATTTTGATAATTGAATTATGATTTCAGATGGCTCAAACCTTTGAGTTATGAGTTATGGGTATAGTTTTTGTCAAATTAGTCTATTGGCTAAGATGATAATGTAGACTTATTCTCTATGTGGGATAACTTCTTGATTCTATACTCATTTATTTATGATTATATCAGTTGTTTGATAATATATTCATCAACCATTACTATCTGAGTCTTTGAGCTCTAGTGTTCATGGATTTTGTAACTCGGTCACACTAGTTTCATATTTATGAATCAATGTTTGTTTTCCTTTCTCCACTTTCTAGTAAAAAGAGTATTCTTAAAAGATAGGAAATTTAGAGAGGGAGTTGTACCTCGGTAATAATTCAAAGGAAAATTGCAAATGCAATTGTGATCTTTTAAGATTTGTTATTTTAATATTATAATAAGGGCCAGTTCATTCACTAACACCTTCTTTTTTGGACTTCTTCTCCCTCATATGAATCATGAAAGTGTGTTTCTCCTTCTCCAATTTTTCCTCATTGTCAGTATCCACAATATCAATTTTTTCTTTCTTTATACTTGTCTCTACTTGAGAGACACTGGTTTTTCTCTTCCAGACCAACTATGGTCCTTCTTCTTGGTCTTCTTCTTCCTTATCATCAACATTTATACTCACATATTTATCTCTTCTTTCCTTCTTTTTCTTCTTTTCTATGGAACACTTTGTTGTTTTTCAGGGGCACTAGAAGATTCTTTCATTTTCAAACCAACTACAGGTTTAGTCCCAAAGGACTTAGTAGCAATCAGAGAGGGGGTAGAGGTGCTATGAGACCTTCTAGCACTAGAGGCACGAGGCACCTTTTGGAGGATTGGATATGCCTTTTTATTTCTCCACAAGGCCCTTTGGTAGTCCCATCATCTCTACTATGTGTACCTTCATCTTCTCTACATTCTTTTTTATTTTGTTTGATTTGTGCTCCATGTATACTTCACTAGATTTTTCCTCATAAGTGTCATATCTTTCTTGTGTAGTGTCTCTAGGTGTACTCAACATGTGATAAGTAGGATTGGTAATCACACTCTCTTCTTCCTCATATCACATTTTAGGAACCCATACTATCCATGGTTACATAGCTTCCATCATACAGTATTTTTAGCTTACCATGAAAATAATATCATTCTTATACTTCTCAACCACACTCTTAGGAATCATTTCTCTTGCCTGCATCTGAGATTTAAATGATTTAAAGAATCCCCACAAGGATTCATCTTTAGATGTTGAATCTGGATACCTCAACATATGATCTTTGATTTGTCTAGCCACTGGAACATTGTCTAACCATACTACAATCCTTACACTGGGAAAATATCTAAGGAAGTAAAATAATAAACATATGATCAAGGTACCATATCGAAAAGGGTGTCAGGAATCCTTAGTTTTTGTAATTTCTCCAATATTTGTTTCCTTAACAACTCACATAGGTCAAAATTTGCACCTTTCTTCACCATTTCATATGTCTTATTAATTACAATAGCAAAAATAGATTTTTCTTTGTTTGTGAAGAAAACTTTATAACCAAACATCATGGGTGCATATTTTACAACTAGGTCTGCAATTTTTTTGACTTCCAAGGCTCTCTTATCAAATTTTACACCGGTTAATTTCATCACCACTTCATTTTTCACTGATTTAAGAGTCAAAACTAGTCCTTCATAACATAACTATGTCACAACCCTAATGGCTTCTTTATTGATCATGTGTGGAAGATCTAGCCAAATGAATTTGTCATGAATTATGCTCAACATATATCTAACCCATTCATCAACATAGCAAAAAATAAGAAAGTATTTCCACACATCTAATTTATTCTCCATTAAACTTTCATACTCAGGTTTCAACTCGAAATCTTCACTGGTAAGCTCATCTACCCACACTTCTCCAAACTTTACATTATTGTATTCTTCCAATTTTTCATGAATATACATCCTTATATCCTCAATATGCATAACCTCATAAGGAACATGCGAAAATGCACCTTTTGGATCTGTCAATTTTGATTTATCAGGGTGCTTCTTAAATTTGGGATGAGGTCAGTCCATAACCTTTACTACTTGTGGGGTATACATCTTGCAATAAAATTTAAATGCTTCTAAAACTTAGGGTAAAGTGAAAAACTGTAAACACCTTTAGATATCAGTTGGTTAGGGTTTCACGCATAAATTTTGAATCGCTTCAACTCACCTCTTCTCTTCTCTTCACTCTTCAAATGCTCAATCACAAATGAACTTTTCATAAGTGAAATCACTTATAAACACCTTTTGAATGACCTAAAATGCATTGATTGCATTGATTTAAAGTTAGGTCAAAAGTTGATGAACCCTAAATGTAATGACACTGTCACCTTCAAACTCTTCATAAATCTTCATAATGAAATATTTTCCACCGGTGATTTCACCAATAGGTAAAGCATTTCAACCTCCACCTTGTATCAATATGTTGAAAGCATCAACACCATATCTTTGGTAGGGGATTAATGATTGTCTATTAAAACTCCCCTTGATCCAAAGCTCTTCATTTAGTTTTTGGAGGAAACATTTGCACCAAAAGTTGGCACAGACTCATTCTTAACCTTATTCTCCTCTTTTTTTCTAGATCTTTTTCATCTCTTTCTTCATCTATACAAGATTAGCCTTATTCATTGTATCATTCTTCTTTATCGGATCAACCTTCACTCTTGCTTCTGTAAAATTTGGCTATATGTCTAGGTTTATTGCATTTGTGACATAACAACATTTTAAACAAGCTTACTTCCACCAACTCTATATTTGCATACATTAGCCTTATTCCCAAATACATTTTGTGTATAACAATAGCCATTGAAAGATTGAAACCTCATGCCATTATTGTAACCATTCATTAACTGAATTTTACATTCACTAGCCTTATGACCAAATCTATTACATGTATAGCACTGACCAAGGAATGATTTAACATTCTAATTCATTCTTCTATAATCTACAGCCTCATGTCCAGAACTATTGCAAGAATAAAAATAACCATTAGAAGATGGGTACCTATGTGTATTTGGTTTAAATTTTGGATGAGGTCAGTCCATAACCTTTACTACTTGTGGGGTATACATCTTGCAATAAAATTTAAATGCTTCTAAAACTTAGGGTAAAGTGAAAAACTGTAAACACCTTTAGATCTCAGTTGGTTAGGGTTTCACGCATAAATTTTGAATCACTTCAACTCGCCTCTTCTCTGCTCTTCACTCTTCAAATGCTCTATCACAAATGAACTTTTCATAAGTTAAATCACTTATAAACACCTTTTGAATGACCTAAAATGCATTGATTGCACTGATTTGAAGTTAGTTCAAAATTTGATGAACCCTAAATGTAATGACACAGTCACCTTCAAACTCTTCATAAATCTTCATAATGAAATATTTTCCACTAGTGATTTCATCAATAGGTCAAGCATTTCAACCTACACCTTGTATCAATATGTTGAAAGCATCAACACCATATCTTTGGTAGGGGACTAATGATTGTCTATTAAAAATCCCCTTGAGCCAAAGCTCTTCATTTAGTTTTTGGAGGAAACATTTGCACCAGAAGTTGGCACAGACTCATTCTTAACCTCATTCTCCTCTTTCTTTTTCTAGATCTTGTTCATCTCTTTCTTCATCTATGAAAGATCAACCTTACTCATTTGAGA
Source organism: Sequoia sempervirens (assembly GCA_007258455.2). Lineage (NCBI taxonomy): Eukaryota > Viridiplantae > Streptophyta > Pinopsida > Cupressales > Cupressaceae > Sequoia > Sequoia sempervirens. The sequence continues at coordinate 238,298,236 of VDFB02000008.1, read as the reverse complement.
ATTCTTCTTTATTGGAACAACCTTCACTCTTGCTTCTGTAAAATTTGGCTATATGTCCAATTTTATTGCATTTGTGACATATAACAACATTTTAAACAAGCTTACTTCCACCAACTCTAGATTTGCATACATTAGCCTTATGCCCAAATACATTGTGTGTATAAAAATAGCCATTGAAAGATTGAAACCTCATGCCATCATTGTAACCTTTCATTATATGTTTTTTACATTCACTAGCCTTATGACCAAATCTATTACATGTATAGCACTGACCGAGGAATTATTGAACATTCTAATTCATTCTTCTACAATCTATAGCCTTATGTCCAAAACTATTGCAAGAATAACAATAACCATTAGAAGATGGGTACCTATGTGCATTTGGTTTTTTGATAGGTGGTATTTTGAAGTCTTTCCTTTGATTATGAACTTGTTTTCTATTGCTCTTCTTATCTCCAATCTTATTTTGTTCATTGTTCTTCTATTTAGTACTTGGTGTCTATTCTTCTTTTGAACTTTCTCCTTTTTCAAACCCTAATCCTCCTTTGTCTTTAGAAGCCTTCTAGTTTGCAAGCATGTCATCAAGCATTGTACAGCTCTTCTTGATTCTTTCCTTTCTCCAGATCTGATCTCAAAGTTACAATTTCTTCGTCAAGTTTTGAGCATTTTGTAGATTTTATTTTCAATTTGTCATTTAGGCATTCTTCAACTCTTTTTCCTTATTCAACTCTTTTTCCTTCTTCAACTCATCTTCCTTCTTCAACTTGCACTTTCAGATTGGTGATTGTCTCATTTGATTGTTTCAACTTCTCGTTAACTTCCTTGTGTCTTTTTATGAACTTCTTGATTTTTTCCCTCAACTTTTTGATGCATTCATCTACTTCCTTGACATTTTCTTTCAAATCTTTATTCTCACTTTCAATTCTTTCCAGATCTTCATGGGCTAATTTGAGTTCTCTGTTCATATCAACCATACAATCTTCTTTAGTGAATCCTTCCATAGGAATTTATTTTGGATGGGTAGGATATCTCCTAGTAGCCATTTGTTCAACCCCCAAGATCTTCCTCAAGCAATTAAGCTTCTTCCAAGGAAACAAGCTCTGATACCAATTATTGAACACCCAGAATACTGAGAGGGGTGATGAATCAGTATTCTCTAAAACCACTTAAACATGTATTCAATACATTTCATTCAACTTGCAAAAATGGAAAGAGACAATTAAATCATTCAGCACATCACATAACATAAAAACACTAGATTTACATGGAAAACCCAAGAAGGGAAAAAGCGTGGTGAGGATTAGCTCAAAATATATTATAACTGGTTACAAGATATTACAAAAAGGCTCACTGCCAATTTGACTCACTTTCTAGAGAACAAAAGAGAAAGAAGAAAGGGTGGCTCACTGCCAAGATTTGAAATGATATAATGCATCTACAATATGTTGGAGATAGTTCCATTGAATCTCAATATACTAACTTAACACACTTCATGTTTCTCAACACTTACACCCATTCTACTATTCTTCACATCACATTCACATACTCTACTTAGGAATTCACATCACACTTTCACTACAACACACACACCATCCCTACAACACCAAAATGAACTTACATTTATATGCATTACATTTTCAAACGCCTACAATATCAATTAGGTCAGACTAATTAGATGAAACATGTAATACATAAACCTATCAGATCAAGATCCAACCATACATGCCTCATGGAATAAACTAAAACTTGTAACACATAAAAATAGGTTTGCAGGGACCTATAATTACTCCCTTGAGTTTGCTCAATTCATACTTTAACTTCACGTAACCCCAAAATCTTTAGGTCAACACCTGATAGTAAAGACTAGTGACATGAACCATTTGTTCATTCACAACACAATGTGTGAACCACCAAAACACTTCCCACTTGGACCACTCATACTTATGACACCTACAAGCACTCCCACAAAATCGCATAACCAAATATTCTTCCATGATGGAATGTGAAGCATTCCAATCATATACTCTACATCAATAACACTATCATTGTCAAGTTCAATACTCTATCATCATTATCTTCAATACTAGAGGACACAAAGACATGAAAATTTGGATTTGGATTCCTCCCATATACTCCAAAATTTCCTTAGAACCACATAACCTGATTCTTCATGGTGAAGCAATGTGGACCTCAAAGCCAATTCACTATACACTGAAAATTATATTCTAAGACTTAGAAAATTATCCAACACATTTGATCTACACCGGACCAACTCAGTTACACCTCTATAATGGATCGACATTACTAAAAACACTATTTATGATCATGCTCATCAAATAGTTGTACATCAATGTTGACATCAATGACAACATCATATATGCTCATGCTCATGTTGCCAACAATCTGCTCAATGACAAACAGACTTCCAACAACAATGTCATTACATTATACATGTGTGTTAAACCAAGTGAAGTAGACATTTTGTGGTGCACTTAAAAAGGGGAGGTTCAATAAGGGCTTGAACTTTTATGAGATTTAGTGAGCATAAAGGATATCTCAAGAGAGAAGTGAATTGAAAATTCACGCTAAATTACAATAGTAGTAGTAAGTAAGAATTCAACATAGGTTCAAACATAACTGATAGAGTTGAGCATGAGGAAAAGCAAGTGATCTAATCATCTAATCCATTGGAATATCTTGGGCGTTAGACTTCTACAAGAATTAATTATACCTTATAACACACTCATGTGCATGATTAGTAAGAAAATGTAAATATCTAACTATCAAGGGAGTTAAGTGCAACAACATATGTAAATCTTGTAATTGTGGGGAAATCTTGTGGTACCAATTGTGTGGGAAACTACAGGAAAAATGGAAGTAAACCAATTAGACTATTTGAGTCTGCAAGAGAATAAATTGATTGTTTCAAAGAGTTAGGACCAACTCTAAAAGGAAACCTTGGTCAATTTGACATGCTCATTCTAGTTATAATAGAATTTTAACTGTATGAAGGACTAATTTTGAAAGATTAGGAGACTTTATAAATTGCCCCAAACATCAAAGAAGGACCAAAAATAAAGCAGAAGAAAGAGGTCATCATTTTTCCTAAAGCAAAATGGGGTGTGTTGTGAAGACACACAACTATCAACCAAAGGAACCAACCAAAAATTTCAAAGATTCTAAAAATAAAGGAAATTTTAAAGCATATAATTTTAAATTCTTATAAAATCTAAACTTTCTATCAAGCCAACCATATATTAGAATGTTCAACAAAAATAATGAGATTTACCAAGAGAACTTAAGTGTGTGCATGTGATTCATTCCCTTGGAAATTTTGAAAATACAATAATTAATTGCATTAAGCTACATGAGTTGGTTTAACCTTTTAAGCCTACATGGATAGATCATTGTTATGAGTCAAGTGTCCAAATATAGATCTATTGATAGTCAAACATCTATAGCCCTGATAAAGCTATTTGAATTGCTTAAAGAGTTGATATTATTTCTTTTGATTTTCAAAAAAAAAATTATTTTCCTTTGATATTTTCTTTTTATAGCTCCTTTTTCAACTTGCAAGAAATGAAGCTTGCTATTAGGTTGGGAGTTATAATGGTAGTAAAGAAAAACCTTTATATTTTTTACTTAATAGAAACATCCACTACCCCAACTAGTTCAAAGAATTCTAAGATATGTAGGTTTTTTTTTTTAAATGTTTTATTTTCAAGAATTCAAAAGTTTACAACATTTATGAATAGAGAAGAGTAAGCACTTTCATTATGTTTGATAATCTCTTGAACTATCTTCTTAATCTCACTTTTCTATACATATGGATATCTATCAAGCCTAATGTTTGGTAGTTGAATCATTGCTACTAGTTTAATAGCATGATTGTGATCTCTTTTAAGAGGCAGTCCTTTTACAATCTTACCAAAAACTACTAAAATTATTGCCTCTTAAAAGAGATCCAAAGGTGTATAATCCTTTTATTGATATGATTCTAATGAAAACAACTAGGGAAAAAACCCATCCATCCTCTTGGTAAACATCTTTTGTATTGGTGTAGGAGCACCTAGTGAAGTTATGCCTCCATTAGGAAATTTTGTAAATTTTAAATTTTCATCAGGTTATGCTTGTAAAAAGGGTCATATTTAATGTATTTGATTCATTAAATAAGGTTTCTAGGTGATTGTAAGGTCAAGTTATAAAATGTTGCAAAAGTTGTCATTTTGTTACAAAAAGTGTAAAATTGCAAAAATGCACAAAAGTGGAAGATGAAGAGTCATCTTTGTAAAAAGAGTTAATAGGTCAGTTGAAGTTGAAGAGGTGGTTATGAAAACTATTGGAAACATATTTATAAAGCATTGTAAGGGCGGGCAAATCATTGAAGATTGTATTCTTGAAACAATTTAGTAAATAAAAGTACCATGTTCTATATTTCCAAAGTTTTATCTCTTGTTTTCAAGCCTTCTACGGATTGTACAGCATTCTTAGGATGTGTTCTTAATTTGAATTATTAAGTGTACTGTGTTAGAATCCTTTTGGAGGAGGTTTGAATATTTTTCATCAAATTTAGGAGATATAAGAGCATTTTTACAGTAAACAGTTTGAAACCCTCAAAATAGGGGTTTGAGAGTCTAAAGTGAGTTTTTCTGCCATTCCACTGATTTAGGCCTTGTCAATCAATGGAATGGGATAGGGTAGGTTAAATTTTAATGTTTTTATGATTGCAGGTGCAAGAGAAGTTAGAATACAAAGTTATAGTTGTTGCCCTCACAGAAAAATCTGAGTTTTTCATGAAAGTTGATGGCTTCAAGTTAGAAATTGTTCTTAATGCATTCAAGAAGGCTGGAAGTGAGTTTTTAAAGCTTGTTCTAACTATTTTCAAGATTTTTTAAGTAGTGGCTAAGTGAAATATGGTTTGGAAAGCTTAGAACCATTAAACCCCTATTTTATTAAGTCAAAGATGACCTAGAGGGAGGGTTTTGTATTTTGAAGCATAAATGAGTCTTCCAATCTCCAAGAGTTGTTTATTTTGAAGTTTTATAACCTATTGCAATGTTTTCCAAGGTTATTTATTGTTTTGAAGTGATTTATAAGGTACATACTTTGTTATTTAGGCCTATTTGGGGCCCTTTTCTATGGGACAGTCAATTTTAAACTTAATCTTTCCAAAGTAACAGTACTTGAATCTGGAGTATGTTCAGTTAGGCTGAAATGGGTTCTTGGAAATGTTTTTTTTTTTTTATACTCAATTTCATTTAAAAGATATGCCCGGTTTTAGGTCTATGGACTGCTACAAGGAATTTGGCCTTTTGGTGTAAGTAATGGAGAAGTTGATGAGTTTGTGTTATGAGAGAGTGTTAGTGGTTTGAACCTATCAAAATCAAGATGTTTAAAGGTGTGTTAGGGTCTGATAAGATTTTGGAACCAATTTTTGGTGATTTGGTTTCTTTTTGGTCTTGTGGAATCAAGTTTCAAGCAAGTGAATTTTGGTGATTGTTCAATGATCTTCTTAGTTTGTGGTTTGGGTCTTTAGTAGCCCTTGAAGTTTGTAGATGCTCTGCATAAATTGGTATCAAGGTTGGATAATCTAGTGGTTTGTTAAGTTGTTGGTTGCAGATGCTTGATCCATCTTAAAGTTGCAAGAGAAAGAGTTGAAGGTGTGTTGGTTACAAACGAGGAAGAGGTATGTGTTCACTTTCCTCCAACAGAGATTAAGTTGGGGAGAAGGTGTAGAGAGAGTGACACCACTAAGAGAAAGAGTGGTAGGTGCATCTTCCAAGATCTATTGTTGGGTAAGATGGATGGTATGTTGAGGTTGTGAGATTGTGAAGCAGTGAGGGAGATGGATAACTGTATGAAAGGGACTTGAAGAGTTTGTAGCCATTACAGAGTTGAAAGTTAGTTTTAAGAATGATTCCATGATTGGAAAAGATGATGAGAAGCAGGTCAAGAGAAGGTCAAGGATGCATTGATTGAAGAGAGGAGAGGTTGCTTAGAAAAGCATGGTGAAAGCATAATAAGGATAGTCTTGTGTCCTTTGATTGGAAAACAAGGTGAGAGGGCAGTTAAATACTATCAAGGTAGTGGTTTAGAGATTTGAGAATACTGAGAGAAAGGCAAGGTAGAAGACAAAGACAAGTGAAGATAAAAATGAAGGCAGAAGATGGAATGAACCAAGGTGACAAATAAAGACAAATGAATGATTTCAAGAAGAAGCGGTCCAAGAAAAAGGTATGTAGATGCAAAGAGGCAAGTTGGATTCAAATCAGTCCTCAAAGGGACTTGAGGTTTTTTCCAAACCGATTGTTTGGTGCAGGAGCACCTAGTGAAGTTATGCCTCCATTAGGCAATTTTGTAAATTTTGAATTTTCATCAGGTTATTCTTGTAAAAAGGGTCATATTTAATGTATTTGAGTCATCAAATAAGGTTTCTAGGTGATTGTAAGGTCAAGTTATAAAATGTTGCAAAATTTGTCATTTTGTTGCAAAATTTGTCATTTTGTTGCAAAAAGTGTAAAATTGCAAAAATGCACTAAAGTGGAAGATGGAGAGTGATCTTTGTAAAAAGAGTTAATAGGCCAGTTGACGTTCAAGAGGAAGTTATGAAAACTATTGGAAACATCTTTATAAAGCATTGTAAGGGCGAGAAAATCATTGAAGATTGTATTCTAGAAACAATTTAGTAAATAAATTATGTATTTCCAGTGTTTTCTCTCTTGTTTTCAAGCCTTGTACAGATTGTATGGAATTCTTAGGTTGTGTTCTTAATTTTAATTCTTAAGTGTATTGTGTTAGCATCCTTTTGGAGGAGGTTTGAAGAGTTTTCATCAAATTTAGGAGATATAAGATCACTTTTACAGTAAACAATTTGAAACCCTCAAAATAGAGGTTTGAGAGTCTAAAGTGAGTTTTTCTGCCATTCCACTTATTTAGGCCTTTTCAATCATTGGAATGGGTTAGGGTAGGTTAAATTTTAATTTTTTTATGATTGAAGGTGTAGGGGAAGTCAGAATACAAAGTTATAGTTGTTGCCCTTACAAAAAAAATTGAGTTTTCCATGAAAGTTGATGGCTTCAAGTTAGAAATTGTTGTTAATGCATTCAAGAAGGTTGGAAGTGAGTTTTTATAGCTTGTGTAGACTATTTTCAAGATTTTTGAAGCAGTGGCTAAGTGAAATAAGGTTGGGAAAGGTTAGAACCATTAAACCCCTATTTTATTAAGTCAAAGATGGCCTAGAGGGAGGGTTTTGTATTTTGAAGCATAAATGAGTCTTCCAATCTCCAAGAGTTGTTTTTTTGAAGTTTTATAACTTGTTGCAATGTTTTTCAAGGTTATTTAGTGTTTTGGAGTGATTTATAAGGTACATGCTTTGTTATTTAGGCCTATTTAGGACCCTTTTCTACGGGACAGACAATTTTAAACTTAATCTTTCCAAAGTAATAGTACTTGAATCTATAGTATGTTGAGTTAGGCTAAAATGGGTTCCTTAGAATGTCATTTTTTTGTTGAGACACAATTTCATTTAAAAGATATGCCCAATTTTAGGTCAGTGGACTACTACAAGGAATTTGGCCTTTTGGTGTAAGTAATGGAGAAGCTGATGAGTTTGTGTTGTGAGAGAGTATTAGTGGTTTTAACCTATAAAAATAAAGAATTTTAAAGGTGTGATAGGGTCTAGTAAGAGTTTGGAACCAATTTTTGGTGATTTGGTGTCTTTTTGGTCTTATGGAATCAAATTTCACGCAAGTGAATTTTGGTGATTGTTCAGTGATCTTCTCAATTTTTTGTTTAGGTCTTTAGTACCCCTTGAAGTTTGTAAATGCTTTGCATCATGTATTTGATAATATCTTACCATATGTGTAGATTTTACATGCAACCCTCTCATTCCTATTTTCCTTCTTGTTGTGTCTCGGACACGTAACGTTCCCTATTTTTCCTTAGCGAAACAAGCACCCCTTTCCATCCTTTTCCCTCTTGTTTCTTTTATTTATTTGTTTTCTTGGTTTTTATTTCTTGATTTTTCCTTCTATTCACTTTGGGTAATTTGCCTCTAATTAGAATTTCAAAGTTGGTAATCATGGCATGATTATAAAAGAAACTCTAAGATCCTAATCATTTTAAAGGAAAGACTCATTGAACCCAATGTCACCTTCCCAAAGTGATGAGGTTAATCATCCTAGCATGACCATACAAACATCTTTGAAAATTTATGCATGTGATGTAACATCACCTTGACCTACCCTTTAACTCTACATTTAAGTAAAATTTCCCACTCATTTTCCTCCCCATATTTTATTCTTGTTCACTTTGTTCCTTTTGTAGTCTTGTTTTTGCATGTGCTTTATTGTGCCCTAGCGATTGGTTTGTATTCCTCATGTTTTCAATCAATTATGTAATCATTTTTTATTTGGTCTACACATGGTTCTACATGCATGTGTGGTCATGACTAACAGGTGGAACTCCTTTTCTCACCCTAGTCATTTTCTTTCATCATTTTCCTAGTATGGTTCTTCCTTGGCTCATTAATGGTGCTTTCCCCCTTTCATTACATTATTCTTTTGTTGATTTACCCTTGTTTAGGATTCCTTCATCATTTTTTAGTTGATTAGGATCCTTTTGCATCTCTTTGTCACTTTCTATCATTTAACTTATTATTTTCTTTTCTTTTTTCATTTGTTTTCTAGTTTTCCCAAGTGCCTTATCCTTTTTATCTTTACCCTCTAACAAATCCATTTTTTAAGAATTTGTGGTTTTCTCTTTGGTGATGTCATGTTGACTTCATCCTCTCATCGAGCTTTTAGATTTTTTCTTTCAAGCATGATTATCATCATTCTTTTGAAGCCCCAATGATGTCATTCTTCCATCATCTTTGATCAAAGTTATCTCTTGTTGATTTCCTATCAACATCATCTTAAGGCAATTCCTTTACCAAATCCCACACTTTGCAAATTTCTTATCTTTTAACATATTCAAGTTTCTAGTGTTGTTCTTACTTTGGTACTAGTTAGATGACTTTCCTGAAGTCTAATCCCTAGCAAATTCTATTGCTAAATCTCTTAAGATTGGGGCTTCACATGTTTCCTTATTTTAGTATTAATTAAATTGTATGACCAACCTTTGATCCCTAAAATATTCACAAGACTTATCTTTTGAGATTACAACATCAACTATGCTCATATTTACGTACCTATTAAGTGGTACTCCTAAACTTTGATCATTGAAACCTTTCTGAGGCTCTTAACTTTTTGGGTTGTTATCTTGACTATTATCTTGTTCATGTATCTATAGTGATGGAAAATGTATCCCTTTACATTTTCTCACTTGTTTGGGCCCTCCTAGTTAAATTAAACTTAATTTTTCCTTAATTTAGTGTTTTAAAATGTATTTATTTACACTTTCACACTTATTTAGGGCTCCTTTGATTAATTGAGCTTAATTATGCCTTAATTAGCCCTTTAATTCTTTTTCTAAGCCTATTTAATTACATTTTTTGAAGAGGAAACCTGACATTTATTAATTCCTTAACATAATTGTGACCAAAGACATAGTATAGGTTAACTACACCCGATCCATATGAATTCAAGCCATATTTAACCCATTAAGCATCAATCCCAATAAGATCATTCACTGTAAACAAAGACAAAGAAGTCATTAAAACTAACATTCTAAATCATGAAAGCTTGACAAAGCTCTAATCTAAGACATTGAAACTTATCCTATTAGAGGAGTGATGTCGCACTCATGTGGAATGGCGACCCTTTCCCAATCCCTTGGATAATGAGCTTGTTTCAATCAATTTTATTAAAGAAAACTGATGAAACCGTTGATATATGTGTATGAAAACATGATTTAAAGCTAAATGAACATGATGCAAGCTATTCTAACATGATTTATGCTAAGATGATCAATATGGGTATATGAAAATCTACTCTAAATGTATGTAAGCTTCAAAAGATTAAAATATTAATTAACAAATAAGCTAAATGTATGCATCTATATTGTTATCATGGAAGCCATTAATGGAAGCTATGCTAATATACAAATAAATAAAGCTACAATTATTTAAAATGTGAGTGCAAGTGCAAATGAGTTTAATAGCATAAGTTTGATGTTAAAATATGGATCCATTTGTCTCCAAAGAGTGACCAATTTATAGGAAAGCAAATGAAAAATGAAGGGCTAAGATTGAAAAAGCTAATCAATGGTCAAAAAGGAAAGAAGATGGAGGCATGGATCATGGATTCCCATCAAGGGTTGAGGATGTAATATGATATTTAATCAAGGGCTCACATTCATCCAAACCAACACACTTTCAAAAATTGCACAAGAAGTCTTGTAAGTTAACTTGCACATGAAGTCTTGTAAGTTAACTTGCACATGAAGTCTTGTGAGTTTTCTATAAGGAAGAATATTCATTTTTTAAAATGATTGAAGAAAGAGAATATTCTTAAGGATATTCTCATGGGTGAGGGAAATAGATATTTAGTTAATTAAAACCAAATTTTAATATGCAAAAGGGGAAGGAATAATGGGAATATTCCTTTTGGAGGAATGTGCAAAAAGAGGAATATTCCCTTAGAATATTCCTTTGCAAGTGGGGGGATTAGATTTATTAGTAATTTGATAATTAAATAAAGTTTCAATTATGAAAATTAGGGAGTTTAGACAATATTCATTAAATAAAATGATTTAATGAAAAGGGGAAGGTATATATTTAATCAAATAACTAGGGTTATTTAATTAAATAAGAGGACTTTAGGAATTTAAATTAAATAACTTGATGCATTTAATTTAATAAGATGGAATGTTAGCATGAAAGGGGATGAATTAACCTAATTAGGTCAATTAGATTAATAGATGAAAATGAGGCAATTAATTAAATAGCTAGGCTAATTTAATCAATTAAGTGAAAAGAGGATGGGTTTTAGGACAAAATTATGTTAGTTAGCTAATGTGATCCATCGAGACATTTTTAGGTGTCTACATTTTTCCCCTCTTTGAAGCAATGTACTCGTTGCATTGGTTCAAAGAATGATATTGATTTTTATGTTGATTTTGATGCTAATGATGATGCAAAAATGGATATTGATGATCTCTTTGAGATGTTGATAGCCAAGCTAAATTTTATTGATTGATTTATGAAATTGTTGAGGATTCACAACAATGTAAGGATTGTGTTGAATAACACAAGGATTGATAGGGAATGATATATCCCAATGATGGTTGATTTGATAGATTGATCAAGATTTGCTAGCAAGGCTAGGAACAAAATTTGTTAGATGATTTGATATTGATATGATCAAAAGATGGTTGGTTGCCCCCTCGAGAGATCGATCAGAGAATAAAGTGTTCTAATAGGGCTCACGATAGGTGAAAATCATACTTATGCTTGAGATGCTTGAGATTTCAGGTTGCTTTTGAATCAAAGTGCTACAACTTTTCAGATTGTTGAGCTGAAGATGATATAGATGCCCCAATGTACCCCAATGGAAGAGGGATTGTTGGCGTGCTAGCTTAGATATTGATGTAGATAGATTTCAAGATGTATAGACAGTCATCGGCTATGGGTAGCCTCATGTATATTTTGATATATCACACATATTTGATACTTGGATAGAATTGTTAGTAAAGATAGAAGAATAAGATGAATGGATTGACCATTGATTTTGAGATTGATTCAAAAATTCCAACAAGTCCATGATCCACTGAGACTTTATTATAGATGGTAATGAGAGATGCATGATGATTTTCTCATATCTTGGGATTGGGATTTTTCATCATTCCTTATTTTTGATATAACACATAGACACGATGCATCAAGGTACTGATAACCAGGATGGCATTGTATCTAGTGTAATAGAATTTGACTCTACAAACAAATAGGATAGTTCTTGTTCACACCTTGACATACAAAAACCTCATTGGAATGTAGCTTAGAAGTTTATAATATATTATACCAAAGCATACGCAATAGGCAACAATGTACTCCAAATAACTTTACTACACACAACTAAGCAAGTATGCGCAAGATTATTTCACAAGAATACCCACAAGCACAGCAAACAAAATATAATGATCGATGCCCATTCCTTTCTTTCTAAATCATTGAGACATCATCGAGAGGTTCTCGGAATGGGTCAATAAGATAAATCATAAGAAAAGATCAAAGACAAACAGTTAGTGTTATATGTATCTCTTGCTAGTTTAACTTAGCTAAGGTGATGTCTGATTTTGATGTCCATTTTCAAAAGGATTCATCCTAGGACGGGTTATAAAATGGTTTGATTAGGATGAGGTGTTTGATAATCCGTTAATACAAACTTCACTGACTCATTTACCTATGATCTAGACTTTAGATTTTGACACTTAGGTCCTCACTTTATGACTTGCGATACTTGCTTTCTATTTGTTTTGCCAAAGGTTGAAGATGATGGTTGATTTATTATGGATGGAGGTTTATTGTGAGTGAAAGTGAAATGGGATGGATGGTTTTGGGTTTTCTTGGAATATTTCACTATTTTTGGTATCTTTGAAAATGATTTGAGGTTGTTTTTTATCTTTTTGAAAGTTTATGTGGATGTTTTGGTTTTTGGGTATTTGAGGTTGTTTTAGGTTTTTTCTAAGATATTTGATGTTGTTTAGGTCTTTTGAATGTTTTCCAATGTTTTTTTGTTTTTTGTTATCTGAATGTTTTGGGATTTTCTGATATTTGAATGTTTAGGGGTTTTCCGAGATTTTACAAATGTTTAAGGTTTTTAGATATTTGAATGTTTAGGGATTTTCTGAGTTTTGACCAAGAACCTAACCTAAAATACCTATCCTAAGGGCCTTAGGGGTTGATCAAAGATGATCCTTGCCTACTTTATACTCGTAGAGACCACATAGTTCAACTAACTTGACTTATTAACAATGAAATATTAACAGTTGATGGAATGTCAATTTATTATGACGAACTCCTAAAGGACTGACCTAGGGTGTCTCGGGGGCACATCAATGATGGCCTTGCCTACATTTAAGCTCAGAGACTAGTAGTTCAACAAGGTACTATTTTATATTTTTAATGTTCGACCTTTTTTGGGATTTTGATATGTTTTATATTTTTCCTTTACAATTTTATGAAAGTTTTTTGGATTTTAGTTGTACAAGCTTTGGATGTTTTTGGATTTTAGTTGTACAAGAATTGGATGTTTTTAGATTTTCCTTTACAATTTTATGAATGTTTTTTGGATTTTAGTTGTACAAGATTTGGATGTTTTTGGATTTTAGTTGTACAATATTTGGATGTTTTTGAATTTTTCCTTTACAATTTTACGAATGTTTTTTTTTATTTTAGTTGTACAAGATTTGGATGTTTTTAGATTTTTCCTTTACAATTTTATGAATGTTTTTGGGATTTTTGAATTGTTATTTTCAATAACCTTAAGATATACAAGAACTTGATCTGATCCATAACGAATTTCCCCCAATGTGACGTAATATACTACCTCGATATAGGTAGGACAAACTAACCTTTGGAATATTCCAAGTAGTACTAAGGGGAAGCAATACTTCACAATATCAAGCTATGATATGGACACGGATGAGTGATGGATGGAATGATAGGATAAAGAGACCAGGATAGATGGAGGTGCTTTATTTATGCAAGGCGCATGTTTTCTAGGTTTTCACCAAGGTACTTGCCCAAAGCACCACCGAAGTGGTTTTCACTAGAGGACGATTGTTTTTCTTTACTGGTTTTAATCTTTTCTTTTTGTATTTTGATCATTTTTTTTTCTATTTTCATATTTACACCCTTCAATACTAGGCATAAAACTTTTTAAGATGCAATTTGTTGGTTGGTTCCTGCAAGGGTTCACCTTCAGGTGTTGACAATTGATATTCTCCCGATCCATAGCTTACTATGATAACAAAGGGACCCAACTAGTTAGGTTCAAACTTTCCTTTACTATCCTGATTTGGAAGATTCTTCTTATTCTACTTTAGGACAAGATCCCCTACCTAGAAATACCTACATTTGATCTTCTTGTTATAGCTCTATTTCAATCAATTTTGATATACTTGTAAGTGATTAAGGGCATCAAGACGATGCTTATCCAAAAATTCTAGCTCATTCAGCCGAGATATTTTGTATTCTTCATCAATGATTAGGTTCTGTAGTGACACTTGTAGTGATGGAAGCTCAACCTCAATAGGCAAGATGGCTTTTGATTCATAGACCAAGGAGAAAGGGGTTGCACTAGTAGGCATGCAGATACTGGTTCAATAGGCCCAAAGAGTGGGATTCAACTGCAGATGCCATCCATAGCTAGCTTCATTGACCTATTTCTTTAGAATCTTCATAATGGTCTTGTTTGTAGCCTCAGCTTGACCGTTTCCTTGGGGGTAATACGGGATAGAGAATCGGTGTTGTATGTTGAATATTTGACATAGCTCTTTCACATCCTAGTTCTTGAAGGGTGTTTTGTTGTCTGAGATAATTCAGGATAAACTTAATAATTTACTTCCTTGTTATGTAGGTCATAGGAATGGCTTCGACCCACTTGGTAAAGTACTCAGTGGTTGTTATGATAAACTTGTGGCCATTGGATGAGTTTGGAGTGATTTTTCTTATGATTTCAAGCCCCCACTATGAGAAAGGCCAAGGTGTGATCATTGGTTACAACTCCTAAGTTGGAGCATGAATCAGATCTCCACGTTATTGACATTGGACACACTTTTGCACATGTTGATGAGCTTCTCTTTCCATGGTTGAAAAATAGTACCCTGTCCTCAACAGTTTCTTAGCTACACTCATATCACTAGAATGGGAACCACATATGCCATCATGTACTTTTGTTAAAGCGGTCAAGGATTCCTCTCGGTTAATACATCGTAGTAATGTCCCTTCAATGCTTTGATGGTAAAGGGTATCACCTAGGATCATGAATCGAGATGCCTTCTTGATAAAGGTCTTTTTAAGGTTGGAGGTGATGTCGTATGGGAGGGTTCCTCTGCTTAGGTAGGTAAAGATTTCATGGTACCACGGGGATCCAAGACCAACAATGACACACACGAATTTTGATTATGAGATTTTGAAAGTTGGTATGAGAATTTGTTCTACTAAGAATTTGCATTGTAGGACGTTGTCCAGCATGTCTAATAGTGATTTGATTGTTTCCATAGAATTTGTTGCTCTATTGTTCATGCAAGGAATTTGCTCAAAATTTATATCTATGAAAAGGTCCTTGAGACTCTCTACCATATTTTTAGGAGTAAGCTTATCATCCTTATTTTGGTAGTCGTCATTGACTTGGTTGATAACCAGTTGTGAGTCTCCATAGAATTTTACTTCTTGTATATGCCACTGAATTTCTATCCTTAGACCTATGATTAGGGCTTCATACTCAGCAATGTTGTTAGTACGGGGAAATGATAACCTATATGACTTCAAAATGAAATCACCTTGAGGGGTGATGAAGAGAATACCTGCTCCTGATCCATGTTGGGTGAATGAGCCATCAAAGTACATTTTCCACTGATCTGTGAGATTGAAAAGGAACATTGATTCATCAAGGAATTCAAATATCAATGGGTTCTCAACATAGATAGGTACCTCTACTAGTTGGTCTATGATCACTTGTCCTTTGATTTCCTTGCTCTCTACATACTCTATGTCAAATTTAGTTAAAATCATTACCCATTTGGCCATTCGCCCAGTGAGAGTTGCTTTGGATAACAAGTATTTCAATGGGTCAACTTTTCCATGAGCTTGATTTGATGTAACAGGATTTAGTGTCTAAATTTTTGTGAAGAAAAATCCACTGCTAAGCATGCTTTCTCAATGGGTGAATAGCTCATATCATATCCCACTAAGGTCCTAATGATGTAGTGAATAGCCCTTTCCTTGTTGTTTTCATCATGTTGCGCTAGAAGTGCACCTAGTGCTACTGATGTTGTTGATATATGTAGGATCAATGGTTTGTTTGGTACTGGTGGAATGAGCATTGGAGGTGTCAATAAGTATTCCTAGATCTACTGGAAATATTTATCACATTTCTCATCCCACTCGTAAGTTATTCCTTTATGGAGAATATGCGAGAAAGGGTGGATTTTCTTTCATAGTTGACTATGAACCTTTTCATGGGTTGTAATCTTCCTTGTAACCCTCTCATCTACTTCAGTGTTTGTGGTGGTTCCATTTCTAGGATGGATTTTACCTTTGTTGGGTCAATTTCTATCCCTCTTTGTGAGATGATGTAGCCAATAAGTTTCCTTGATGTAACCCCAAAGACACACTTTTTTGGATTTAGTTTTACTTTTTATTCTTCAAGTCTATCAAAGATGGGTCCCAAGACTTCTATGTGCTCACTTATTTTCTTTGATTTTTCCAAAATATCATCCACATAATCTTCAACTATTTTGTGGATCATGTCGTGAAAGATGAGGGTCATTGCTCTTTGATAGGTTGCTCCTACATTCTTCAACCCAAATGGAATTACGTTCTAGCAATATGTTCCCCATGGACAAGTGAATGTGGTTTTGTGTTGATCCTCCTTGGAGATCATGATTTTATTGTAGCCTGAAAAACCATCCATGAGGTCTACGATGAGGTCAATGTTAGGAAGAGCGAAATCATCCTTCGGGCATGCTTTGTTTAAGTCTCTAAAATTCATGCATATTTTGATACCCCTAGTGGGTTTTGAGACTAGTACCAGGTTTGAAAGCCACTCAGGATAATTTATTTTTGTGGATAAATCCAACATCAAGAAGTTTTTGTAACTCAAGTTTGACCAAGAGTGTTATTTGAGGGTGCATCTTCCTTAATTTATGTTTCATTGGTTTGGCTTGAGGATAAACTGCTAAATGTTGCACCACTTCTAGATCAAGCCTTGGAATATCTATGTATGACCATACAAAGTTAGCTCTTTGCTCTTTCAAGAATGCTACTAGGTTCTTCTATTCTTTATCCAACAAGAATTCGGCATAGAAAGTGATCTTAGGTGATTCTTCTATTCCCACATTAATTGGAATGGCCTTTTCTGCTAGAACTGTCGACTTCTCTGGATGCATTGCACAAAGGGGGAGATTGAATCCCTCATCCTTGGGTGCCTCAGAGAGGTTTTCACCCTCGGACATGTCCTTTATTTTTACTATTTTAGGATTAGAGAGTGCCACAGTGTGGTTTTCACTCAAATATTTGCAAGTTAGTTGTATGTCATCAATTTTGTGACTAAAGGATTCAATCGTCTCCCCATAGTATGCCCTTGTGTCGAGCTCTATATCAAAACCAACTTTGTGATCTTCCCATGGTAATTTGTCTTAGAGTCCCATGAATTCTGAGATCGTTTCATCTTTTTTTATAAATCTAGAATCAGAGGTCCTTGTTGGTCCAAGTCAATGAGTTGCGGGTATATTAGGCATATTTCATTTGGTTGGTTGCTTAGGGTGAAGGATGATGTGGATATCATGAAGAGAGAGTTATTCTCAAATAGGTCGGAAACATCAAGGGTGAAGTCATTTAGGGTAGTATCACGTGATGTTGGTAACCAAGAAGAAGCCTAAACCTATTTAGTGGAAGTACTTTTTCCAATAAGGGTAACCTTGCTACTAGTACAACCTAGGCCAAGATTCTTTGGACGTTTCTCAGGAATGATGGGTTCTAGCAAACCATTATCATTTTGTCCTAGTTTCTCATTCTTGGTATATCCCATTCCCTTCATTAGTTGTAAGCCTTTGTTATCATCTTCTATGGGAAGAATGTGAATAGTTCTTTCATCCTAATATAACAGTTTAGAGACATCTTCCTCATTAATATCTTCTTTGTTCAATCCCCTCATTTGGTGAAGGTAGTAGCTACCATTTTGATAGTTTCTGGGACATTTTTGCTAGGTGTGGGCTTCCCATGAGATTTAGGAGAAAGAGGTAACTCTCCCAACACAAAATTATCCTTCGTTAGCTTATAGTTTCCACAACCATCATCCTGGATCATTGCCTTGATGTCAGGTATGCTCTGCACAATGGGTGCTTTCATTTCAAAGGTAGATGCAAGGGATGATGGGTCAAAAAATGAGGCAGAAGGGGTAGGCCCTTCGTCATTCTTGGGTATTTGGTGGATTTTATAGAACTTGGCCTCAATATTCTTGCAATAGTAAAAAGGATCAAGGTCTCCATGGATGGTAATTTCTCTACCCTCAAAAGGAAACTTTATACATTGATGGTAGGTTGAAGCTATAACTTTTAGAGCGTGGATCTAGGGTTGACCAAGCAAGATGTTGTAGGGAATATCAAGGTCTAACACTTAGCATGCAGTTTCTGCAATGATATGGCCCACTTGAATGGGTAGTACAATGATGCCTTGTGATACTCATTCTTGGTTGTCATATGCCCTGATGGTGATACTTATTTCTTTCTCAATAGTATCCTCTGAATATCCTAGGTTCTTGATCAACTAAAGGGTACAAATGTTCAAACCAACACCTCCATCTACTAAGACTCTTTTAACCTTTTTCTTATGAATGATAACCTCAAGTTGTAAAGCACGATTATGAGATGATTGTGATGGTAGGTCTTGTTCTAAGAAGGTGAGAAGATGATTAGTGATATGCCCTACTATAGCCTAAAATTTTTTGGTATCTATATCCTCAAGAATGGATGATGTAGACAGAGCTTCCTCTAAGATTTCCTTATGTGCGGGTGATAGCCTCAATAGTTCCAAGATTGATATCTGTGTGGGTTTCTTCTTGAGTTGATCTAAGAGATTATACTTGTTAGTGCTTGTTGTTGGCTGAGTAGGGTGTGCCCTAGATTGGGATGGGACTCCTTGGATGGTGATTTTTCCACTTCGTGTGGTGACTCCACACTCTGCACTAGGCCCTTTTATGGTGACAATGGTGATGACGTTGTCACAGAAAGTGACCACATTTGAATAGGTATGTTGCACATTTATGTAATCCTTAGCTCTTCCATTGTTGTTCCCTTTTCCATGATCCGGCATAGGGTTCTTGTATATCTTAAGATCCTAGTTACCAGTTGGTACTTCAATAGATATGATATTGTTCTCTATAAGGTCTTGGATAATATTTTTGAGCCTCGTGCAATTTTTCTTTTTGTATCCTTTGATTTTGTGAAAGTCACAAAGATCATTCTCGTTGTACCAAGATGGTTTCTCTTATGGTTCTTGGTAGTTTTCAAATTTGGGAAGCATTATCAGGTTTGACTCTACCAATTTCTTCATGATGGTCTCAATAGGTTCTGACCACTTTGTGTACTTGCGTTTCAAATAGTTGTTCTTGTTAGGAGTTCCCTGTTGCTGTGTTTTGATGTTATTGATTTGATTGTTAAGAGGGGGTGTTGTTTTTTGCACAGTTGATTTGATTGAAGAGATATAGGCACTTCAAATTTGCAAAATTTGAAGGTGCCATCAGGAGGATTGGTTTCAAGGGTACCCACAAGTGTTTTTCTTTCAAATGGAAGAGTATGGCCAAATTCCTTATCAATAATAGCTGCAATACTAGGTGTTGATGTTTGATTTAGCCCTAGGGATGGAGTTGTTGGAATAGTGGATGACGTTAAGCCTTGTGTCAATGATTGTGCAAAAAAATATGGGGAGTTGGGAACTATGTTCTCTAAAGCTTGATGCTCCATGATTTCTTCCCTAGTAAGTCCAAATGGGTTGTTCGTGATGTCTTCTATCTCATATGGACCTGATGGAAATGAAGGTTGTTGTGATGGAGTAACCTAACTTCTTGGATCAAATTCTAGAGGATTTTGATCACTTGAGGTAAATGTGACTTTAGTTTTCTTCGTGATTCTCTTGTGTTGTGATCTCATTTTTACCATAAATTTTGGGTCACCTCTGGGAGAGTTGTGTTGAGATTCGTAATGTTTGAACTCTCTAGTTGACTAAAATCTAGGTAAAAGGGATGCTCTAATTTTTTTTGGAGCAATGGTGATAATGGGAGATGAAAAGATGCATGATATGAGGAGTGATCTTTGTAAACATTTTGGGACAACACTTTTGACTTAAGTTTGAAGTTTTGAAGTTTGGATAAAGGATGTTGATGAACTTGGAAATATTTAGGGTAGACTTGTGACCTTCAAGATAAACTAGTTCAAAGATGATAACTAACTTAGCCAATTGCATGGAAAAGGATTCATTTCTCATATGAAGTAACTAAGTTAGGGGTTGGTTCGATAGATGTTTTAATTCCAAAAGGTTTTGGTGTATTTGAATTTTTTGCAAAGATAGGTGAAGTGAAGGATGAATTTTTGATGAAGGGATGAATGAAATGTTTGACCCAATGTTGACCTAAAGTGTACCTTTTTTGATAATACCAAGGTAGTAGAAACATGCTAGACCTACAAATTTTTCAAATCCTAAAGACCCAATGTTTTAGATAGGTTCATTATAGTGAAAAAGACTAGGGTTTTGACTGAAAAAGAACATATACAAGTTTGGGTTGTTCCTTGAAGTACGTTTTTAGAAGTTTTATACCAACCTGGTTCTATTTTGGTGAAGTGCTAAAACGTGTTTCTTGAGATTTTTTGGACTAAGATGCCTAAGTTTAAAATGACGACCTATAGACCTTCTCTTGGGGATTCTAATTTTGTGTGAGATCATTTAGAAAATTTCAAGTTTATGAAAGAAAAGGGGATATTTATTGCCACGCAGGTGGTGGTAATATGGGCCTTCCAACCACAATATCAGTTTGTTCCTCTTCTTCATCTAAGATTTTTGTTTTGTTTCTCCACTGAATGGGTGTGTCTTTTGTTTCAAAAGTGAAGCTTCTCAAACTACTAATTATGTTGGTTTGTTCTCCCTCAATTAGTTCAAATTTTGGTTGAATGATAGCACTTGTAAGGTCAAGTTGTTCAACGGGAGAGATTGGTCTCCAAATGGTCATGTGGGATTCAATTTTTCAAGTTTAACTTGATTAAGTGAGTTTCTTTTACCACAAACACTTGTCTTGATTAAGTTCAAACTAGATGTCTATGTCAAAAATATCATAAATTTCACAATGTCCATTTTGTGAAAAAGATGAAATTCAAGCCATAGTTTGCCTATGTTAACTTTGGGAAGTATGGATTGAGATATAAGTCAAGATATTTAGAAATCTCTAAGGATAGAAATCCTTAGGACAAGCATTAATATCAAGGCTATTTCAAAAGGTATCCATACTTAGACCAAAGGGTTTGAAATTTTGAGGAAGATTGTGAATCTTTGTTTGTAATGTTTTGGAACCAACAAAAGTATTAAACTGACTCACAAGAATTTACAATCTTAGGTTCAGAAGATACTACTTGTTGAACCCCCACGTGGATTTCTCCAAACACTAAGACAATGTGAACAGATAGAGATTTAGTGACACTAGCTCCCCATCCATGGCACACACTTCTCAGGACCACCAAATCTCAAATCTTGAAGATCCGAAGATCATAAGGATTTTCTTGTTTCGGCAATTGAATAGTAAAATATGGGGCAACTTCAGAACGACCATTTTTGCACCAACAAGCATAAAGGTTTTTGGATTCTAAACAATTGGTTCGTAATAAGGGCTTATGTTCAAGGTGGCCATACACGTGGCAAGATTAGCTCAAGATTATTTCAATCAAGAGGCCTCCCAATCTCTTCCTAAGAAGAGATTTTATGTATCACATGGATACTAAGGGTGACACTTGTCGGTATGACACATCTTCACCTGTTGTTTATGACTTTCATCATAAACGCATTACTATATAGCAACTTGAAAGAGCTTGGCTTTAGCTCATTACCAAAGTGGGGAGGCAGGCCATCTAAAAATAAACAAAAGCAAGGAAGTACATTTGTAGTTCGATCTCATGAAGCAAGGAGAGAACACACACCACACTTTTTCCCTACACTAGTATGGGGTTCATTTTAATCCAAATTGAAAGATGTGGGTGATTATACAAAGTGTTAAGGAATTTTTTTGATTCTCAAGATCGCTAAGTGGCACGAGAGAAGTGCATATGCATTCAATAACAAAAGTGTAA
Source organism: Sequoia sempervirens (assembly GCA_007258455.2). Lineage (NCBI taxonomy): Eukaryota > Viridiplantae > Streptophyta > Pinopsida > Cupressales > Cupressaceae > Sequoia > Sequoia sempervirens. The sequence continues at coordinate 238,276,243 of VDFB02000008.1, read as the reverse complement.
ATCACAAAACATAGTAAACACTCATTAATTTTAACCCATAAAGCTAAGATGAATTTATTTTATGCACCAAACGAAGTGTTAAGTTGTATTGTTCAATTTTAAACCCAAAGTAAAATAATGAAGTGAGGGTTCAATTTTAGTCCCATTTGAGTGTTCTTTTTAGAACCCAATTGAAAATTAGTGTGGTCCTAAAGCATAAAATGAAAAGCATAATAAATGGGTTATAATTTCCCCAAAAGCGTGAAAACTCTTGTTACAATTATAATATTTTTAAGATGAGAATGCTTCCTCACTTCAAATTTTACTGTCCAACCTACAAAACTTAGTTATCCTAAAACCCAGAACAACGTTAGAGGCATGTTAGTGATCTGATGAAGCAAAAAAAATTCAAATGTATGCTAAAAATTGATCATCATTTTTCTTACCAAAGTAGGGCATCTTTGTTCACGATAGTGTCGCTCTAGTGAATTTAGGCGTCACTCTACAAAAAACCAGTGACGACAATAGTGTCATTGTTTGGGGAGTGTCGTCGTTTACAAATTTTCAATACCTCTAAAAGTATTCAGCATTGCCATTTGTTTCAATCAAAATTAGGATATTAATTAGCCAACATTGTTTTATATGACAATAGCGTCATTGTATAGCGACGCCCAGCAAAGGCATTGCTAAAATTCCTTTGAGCATTGTTGTATCCTGCAAGAATCAAAAAAATAGAATTTGAGATAGAAATTGATTGAATTTGATCAGTTTTTCCCTCCTTCTAGCATCAAAATGTGACCAATGACATAGTATAGGTTAACTACACTCGATCCACATGAATTCAAGGCATATTTAACCCACTAAGCATCAATCCCAATAAGATCATTCATTGTAAAAAAAGACAAAGAAGCAATTAAAACTAACATTCGAAATCATGAAAGCTTGAAAAACCTCTAATCTAATACATTGAAATTTATCCTATTGGGGGAGTGATGTTGCATTGATGTGGAATGGCAACCCTTTCCCAATCTCTTGGATAATGAGATTGTTTCAATCAATTTTATTGAAGAAAAATGACGAAACCATTGATAGATGTGTATGAAAACATGATTTAAAGCTAAATGAACATGATGCAAGCTACTCTAACATGATTTATGCTAAGATGATTGATATGGGTGTATGAAAATCTACTCTAAATGTATGTGAGCTTCAAAATATTAAAATCCTAACTAACAAATAAGTTAAATGTATGCATCTATGTTATCATGGAAGCCATTATTGGAAGCTAAGCTAATATGCAGGTAAATAAAGCTAAAATGATCTAAAATGTGAGTGCAAGTGCAAATGAGTTTAATAGTATAAGTTTGATGTTAAAAGATGGATCCATTTGTCTCCAAATAGTGACCTATTTATAGGAAAGCAAATGAAAAATGAAGGGATAAGATTGAAAAAGCTAATCAATGGTCAAAAAGGAAAGAAGATGGAGGCATGGATCATGGATTCCCATCAAGGGTTGAGGATGCAAGATGATATTTAATTAAGGGCTCACATTCATCCAAACAAACACACTTTCAAAACTTGCACAAGAAGTCTTGTAAGTTAACTTGCATATGAAGTCTTGTCAGTTTGTTATAAGGAAGAATATTCCTTTTTTCAAATGAGTGAAGAAAGAGAATATTCTTTAGGATATTTTCATGGGTGAGGGAAATAGATATTTAGTTGATTAAAACCATATTTTAATGTGCAAAAGGGGAAGGAATATTTCATGGGAATATTCCTTTTGGAGGAATGTGCAAAAAGAGGAATATTCCCTTGGAATATTCCTTTGCAAGTGGGGAGATTAGATTTATTAGTAATTTGATAATTAAATAAAGTTTCAATTATGCAAATTAGGGGATTTAGACAATATTCATTAAATAAAATGATTTAATGAAAATGGGAAGGTGATATGACATTTAATTAAATAACTTAGGGTTATTTAATTAAATAAGAGGACTTTAGGAATTTGAATTAAATAACTTGATGTATTTAATTTAATAAGATGAAATGTTAGCATGAAAGGGGATGAATTAACCTAATTAGGTCAATTAGATTAATAGATGAAAATGAGGAAATTAATTAAATAGCTAGTCTAATTTAATCAATTAAGTGAAAAGAGGATGGGTTTTACAATGAAATAATGTTAGTTAGCTAATGTGATCCATTGAGACATTTTTAGGTGTCTACAATAGCACTTTACCTTAAGCAATGTGTGTCCTAGGTTTAGGGACTTGGGACCCATTCGCCCATGGGTGAATGGGTCCTCCCTTGACCTTAGGACCTAAATTTAAATTATGTTTTTGGCAGTATTTTAATGTTTTCAAATCCATAATTCAATATCATCTTGTGATATTTGAATTTTGGGAAATTCAGGATACATACCTATAAATACAAGGTTATTTTCTAAGTTTCACCTAGCAATTTGAAATGAGTAAAAGTATAGTTAAATTTGTGATCAAGGACAATCAAGAGTAGATTTATCAGATTTTTATTACAGCATTCAAGATCCAATTGTCATGTCAAAGTCTTCTTGCATCATGTATGTTTTTGGAGCTAACATTGTGATGTAGGTTTTCATGATCAAATCAAGCATTCAAAGCCCTATTTCAAGCAAGATCCAAAGTTCAAGATCCACATCCATTGAAGCTATTTCATGCAAGTTGCATACTTTCATTCAAGTATTTATCCAAGGGTTTGTTGAGTAGTAACATCGATTTGTTCATTCTTTATTCCCTTTTTCATTCTTTTAATCATTTCAAAGTTTGATTACCAAAATAGGATTTGACCAAGGCAAACCCCCATTCACCAAAAACAAACATTTTTTCCCTTTCATGTTGTGTTTACAAATCTAGGTGAAAGAAAGCTTAAAGATCTCTTGAAGATCAAATTTGAAGAAGTTGACAAAGTTGCAAAAGTTGTCATAAAAGTTGTCATCTCACAGAAATTCACCTACAAAAATTATTTGTGACATTCCAACACTACCACTTGGACAAATTGGAAGATTCAGATCTATATCAAAGGCTCCTGAAAGTTGTAGAAAAACCTTGATAGTGGACCCATTCGCCCCTGGGTGAATGAGTCCCAGTCAACCTTCAGAAACTAGCATTTGGTGAAAGGTACACTTAGATATTCCCTTCTTTGATCTGCAATTTGATTATGGTTTTTGTCAATATCGAGTTTAATATTGTTGTTTCAAGTGTTAAATTTCATTTTAGTGTTAGTTTACTATTTTTAGTTTTTCTCCCCCAAAGTGTTGTTTGACATTGACCCCATCCTTCAATTGTAAATAAATCTATAGATTCACACCTTGAGTTGACTCACCTAGGGGTTGTAAGTTAATTCTTTTTGTGGATCTCATTTCCTAATGAAATAGTGATAAATAGGTCCCTCACCCCCACATATTTTCATTAATCCATTTTGGTGACCCAATTTTTCACCTTCTCATTTTGGTGAACCTGAATTTTGAGCATTGTATCTTTCTAATTTTGGAGTCCATTTTCAACCCTAGATCTAGATCTTGCATTCATTTGCATTGATTTGCATTTCATTTAGGGTTCTTTTTTGGTTTAATTAATTACTAATTACACTTTGCATAAGTTTA
>VDFB02000008.1:238207048-238272524 GCA_007258455.2 Sequoia sempervirens | reverse complement strand
CAAGATTCAAGATTAGGGATTTCCTATAAATTTGATTAAAATGACTTTGGAAGGGTCTGGTTTATTTGATATACACTATGATGTAATTGAGGGGAAAAGGAACATATTTTGATAATTGAATTATGATTTCAGATGGCTCAAACCTTTGAGTTATGAGTTATGGGTATAGTTTTTGTCAAATTAGTCTATTGGCTAAGATGATAATGTAGACTTATTCTCTATGTGGGATAACTTCTTGATTCTATACTCATTTATTTATGATTATATCAGTTGTTTGATAATATATTCATCAACCATTACTATCTGAGTCTTTGAGCTCTAGTGTTCATGGATTTTGTAACTCGGTCACACTAGTTTCATATTTATGAATCAATGTTTGTTTTCCTTTCTCCACTTTCTAGTAAAAAGAGTATTCTTAAAAGATAGGAAATTTAGAGAGGGAGTTGTACCTCGGTAATAATTCAAAGGAAAATTGCAAATGCAATTGTGATCTTTTAAGATTTGTTATTTTAATATTATAATAAGGGCCAGTTCATTCACTAACACCTTCTTTTTTGGACTTCTTCTCCCTCATATGAATCATGAAAGTGTGTTTCTCCTTCTCCAATTTTTCCTCATTGTCAGTATCCACAATATCAATTTTTTCTTTCTTTATACTTGTCTCTACTTGAGAGACACTGGTTTTTCTCTTCCAGACCAACTATGGTCCTTCTTCTTGGTCTTCTTCTTCCTTATCATCAACATTTATACTCACATATTTATCTCTTCTTTCCTTCTTTTTCTTCTTTTCTATGGAACACTTTGTTGTTTTTCAGGGGCACTAGAAGATTCTTTCATTTTCAAACCAACTACAGGTTTAGTCCCAAAGGACTTAGTAGCAATCAGAGAGGGGGTAGAGGTGCTATGAGACCTTCTAGCACTAGAGGCACGAGGCACCTTTTGGAGGATTGGATATGCCTTTTTATTTCTCCACAAGGCCCTTTGGTAGTCCCATCATCTCTACTATGTGTACCTTCATCTTCTCTACATTCTTTTTTATTTTGTTTGATTTGTGCTCCATGTATACTTCACTAGATTTTTCCTCATAAGTGTCATATCTTTCTTGTGTAGTGTCTCTAGGTGTACTCAACATGTGATAAGTAGGATTGGTAATCACACTCTCTTCTTCCTCATATCACATTTTAGGAACCCATACTATCCATGGTTACATAGCTTCCATCATACAGTATTTTTAGCTTACCATGAAAATAATATCATTCTTATACTTCTCAACCACACTCTTAGGAATCATTTCTCTTGCCTGCATCTGAGATTTAAATGATTTAAAGAATCCCCACAAGGATTCATCTTTAGATGTTGAATCTGGATACCTCAACATATGATCTTTGATTTGTCTAGCCACTGGAACATTGTCTAACCATACTACAATCCTTACACTGGGAAAATATCTAAGGAAGTAAAATAATAAACATATGATCAAGGTACCATATCGAAAAGGGTGTCAGGAATCCTTAGTTTTTGTAATTTCTCCAATATTTGTTTCCTTAACAACTCACATAGGTCAAAATTTGCACCTTTCTTCACCATTTCATATGTCTTATTAATTACAATAGCAAAAATAGATTTTTCTTTGTTTGTGAAGAAAACTTTATAACCAAACATCATGGGTGCATATTTTACAACTAGGTCTGCAATTTTTTTGACTTCCAAGGCTCTCTTATCAAATTTTACACCGGTTAATTTCATCACCACTTCATTTTTCACTGATTTAAGAGTCAAAACTAGTCCTTCATAACATAACTATGTCACAACCCTAATGGCTTCTTTATTGATCATGTGTGGAAGATCTAGCCAAATGAATTTGTCATGAATTATGCTCAACATATATCTAACCCATTCATCAACATAGCAAAAAATAAGAAAGTATTTCCACACATCTAATTTATTCTCCATTAAACTTTCATACTCAGGTTTCAACTCGAAATCTTCACTGGTAAGCTCATCTACCCACACTTCTCCAAACTTTACATTATTGTATTCTTCCAATTTTTCATGAATATACATCCTTATATCCTCAATATGCATAACCTCATAAGGAACATGCGAAAATGCACCTTTTGGATCTGTCAATTTTGATTTATCAGGGTGCTTCTTAAATTTGGGATGAGGTCAGTCCATAACCTTTACTACTTGTGGGGTATACATCTTGCAATAAAATTTAAATGCTTCTAAAACTTAGGGTAAAGTGAAAAACTGTAAACACCTTTAGATATCAGTTGGTTAGGGTTTCACGCATAAATTTTGAATCGCTTCAACTCACCTCTTCTCTTCTCTTCACTCTTCAAATGCTCAATCACAAATGAACTTTTCATAAGTGAAATCACTTATAAACACCTTTTGAATGACCTAAAATGCATTGATTGCATTGATTTAAAGTTAGGTCAAAAGTTGATGAACCCTAAATGTAATGACACTGTCACCTTCAAACTCTTCATAAATCTTCATAATGAAATATTTTCCACCGGTGATTTCACCAATAGGTAAAGCATTTCAACCTCCACCTTGTATCAATATGTTGAAAGCATCAACACCATATCTTTGGTAGGGGATTAATGATTGTCTATTAAAACTCCCCTTGATCCAAAGCTCTTCATTTAGTTTTTGGAGGAAACATTTGCACCAAAAGTTGGCACAGACTCATTCTTAACCTTATTCTCCTCTTTTTTTCTAGATCTTTTTCATCTCTTTCTTCATCTATACAAGATTAGCCTTATTCATTGTATCATTCTTCTTTATCGGATCAACCTTCACTCTTGCTTCTGTAAAATTTGGCTATATGTCTAGGTTTATTGCATTTGTGACATAACAACATTTTAAACAAGCTTACTTCCACCAACTCTATATTTGCATACATTAGCCTTATTCCCAAATACATTTTGTGTATAACAATAGCCATTGAAAGATTGAAACCTCATGCCATTATTGTAACCATTCATTAACTGAATTTTACATTCACTAGCCTTATGACCAAATCTATTACATGTATAGCACTGACCAAGGAATGATTTAACATTCTAATTCATTCTTCTATAATCTACAGCCTCATGTCCAGAACTATTGCAAGAATAAAAATAACCATTAGAAGATGGGTACCTATGTGTATTTGGTTTAAATTTTGGATGAGGTCAGTCCATAACCTTTACTACTTGTGGGGTATACATCTTGCAATAAAATTTAAATGCTTCTAAAACTTAGGGTAAAGTGAAAAACTGTAAACACCTTTAGATCTCAGTTGGTTAGGGTTTCACGCATAAATTTTGAATCACTTCAACTCGCCTCTTCTCTGCTCTTCACTCTTCAAATGCTCTATCACAAATGAACTTTTCATAAGTTAAATCACTTATAAACACCTTTTGAATGACCTAAAATGCATTGATTGCACTGATTTGAAGTTAGTTCAAAATTTGATGAACCCTAAATGTAATGACACAGTCACCTTCAAACTCTTCATAAATCTTCATAATGAAATATTTTCCACTAGTGATTTCATCAATAGGTCAAGCATTTCAACCTACACCTTGTATCAATATGTTGAAAGCATCAACACCATATCTTTGGTAGGGGACTAATGATTGTCTATTAAAAATCCCCTTGAGCCAAAGCTCTTCATTTAGTTTTTGGAGGAAACATTTGCACCAGAAGTTGGCACAGACTCATTCTTAACCTCATTCTCCTCTTTCTTTTTCTAGATCTTGTTCATCTCTTTCTTCATCTATGAAAGATCAACCTTACTCATTTGAGAATTCTTCTTTATTGGAACAACCTTCACTCTTGCTTCTGTAAAATTTGGCTATATGTCCAATTTTATTGCATTTGTGACATATAACAACATTTTAAACAAGCTTACTTCCACCAACTCTAGATTTGCATACATTAGCCTTATGCCCAAATACATTGTGTGTATAAAAATAGCCATTGAAAGATTGAAACCTCATGCCATCATTGTAACCTTTCATTATATGTTTTTTACATTCACTAGCCTTATGACCAAATCTATTACATGTATAGCACTGACCGAGGAATTATTGAACATTCTAATTCATTCTTCTACAATCTATAGCCTTATGTCCAAAACTATTGCAAGAATAACAATAACCATTAGAAGATGGGTACCTATGTGCATTTGGTTTTTTGATAGGTGGTATTTTGAAGTCTTTCCTTTGATTATGAACTTGTTTTCTATTGCTCTTCTTATCTCCAATCTTATTTTGTTCATTGTTCTTCTATTTAGTACTTGGTGTCTATTCTTCTTTTGAACTTTCTCCTTTTTCAAACCCTAATCCTCCTTTGTCTTTAGAAGCCTTCTAGTTTGCAAGCATGTCATCAAGCATTGTACAGCTCTTCTTGATTCTTTCCTTTCTCCAGATCTGATCTCAAAGTTACAATTTCTTCGTCAAGTTTTGAGCATTTTGTAGATTTTATTTTCAATTTGTCATTTAGGCATTCTTCAACTCTTTTTCCTTATTCAACTCTTTTTCCTTCTTCAACTCATCTTCCTTCTTCAACTTGCACTTTCAGATTGGTGATTGTCTCATTTGATTGTTTCAACTTCTCGTTAACTTCCTTGTGTCTTTTTATGAACTTCTTGATTTTTTCCCTCAACTTTTTGATGCATTCATCTACTTCCTTGACATTTTCTTTCAAATCTTTATTCTCACTTTCAATTCTTTCCAGATCTTCATGGGCTAATTTGAGTTCTCTGTTCATATCAACCATACAATCTTCTTTAGTGAATCCTTCCATAGGAATTTATTTTGGATGGGTAGGATATCTCCTAGTAGCCATTTGTTCAACCCCCAAGATCTTCCTCAAGCAATTAAGCTTCTTCCAAGGAAACAAGCTCTGATACCAATTATTGAACACCCAGAATACTGAGAGGGGTGATGAATCAGTATTCTCTAAAACCACTTAAACATGTATTCAATACATTTCATTCAACTTGCAAAAATGGAAAGAGACAATTAAATCATTCAGCACATCACATAACATAAAAACACTAGATTTACATGGAAAACCCAAGAAGGGAAAAAGCGTGGTGAGGATTAGCTCAAAATATATTATAACTGGTTACAAGATATTACAAAAAGGCTCACTGCCAATTTGACTCACTTTCTAGAGAACAAAAGAGAAAGAAGAAAGGGTGGCTCACTGCCAAGATTTGAAATGATATAATGCATCTACAATATGTTGGAGATAGTTCCATTGAATCTCAATATACTAACTTAACACACTTCATGTTTCTCAACACTTACACCCATTCTACTATTCTTCACATCACATTCACATACTCTACTTAGGAATTCACATCACACTTTCACTACAACACACACACCATCCCTACAACACCAAAATGAACTTACATTTATATGCATTACATTTTCAAACGCCTACAATATCAATTAGGTCAGACTAATTAGATGAAACATGTAATACATAAACCTATCAGATCAAGATCCAACCATACATGCCTCATGGAATAAACTAAAACTTGTAACACATAAAAATAGGTTTGCAGGGACCTATAATTACTCCCTTGAGTTTGCTCAATTCATACTTTAACTTCACGTAACCCCAAAATCTTTAGGTCAACACCTGATAGTAAAGACTAGTGACATGAACCATTTGTTCATTCACAACACAATGTGTGAACCACCAAAACACTTCCCACTTGGACCACTCATACTTATGACACCTACAAGCACTCCCACAAAATCGCATAACCAAATATTCTTCCATGATGGAATGTGAAGCATTCCAATCATATACTCTACATCAATAACACTATCATTGTCAAGTTCAATACTCTATCATCATTATCTTCAATACTAGAGGACACAAAGACATGAAAATTTGGATTTGGATTCCTCCCATATACTCCAAAATTTCCTTAGAACCACATAACCTGATTCTTCATGGTGAAGCAATGTGGACCTCAAAGCCAATTCACTATACACTGAAAATTATATTCTAAGACTTAGAAAATTATCCAACACATTTGATCTACACCGGACCAACTCAGTTACACCTCTATAATGGATCGACATTACTAAAAACACTATTTATGATCATGCTCATCAAATAGTTGTACATCAATGTTGACATCAATGACAACATCATATATGCTCATGCTCATGTTGCCAACAATCTGCTCAATGACAAACAGACTTCCAACAACAATGTCATTACATTATACATGTGTGTTAAACCAAGTGAAGTAGACATTTTGTGGTGCACTTAAAAAGGGGAGGTTCAATAAGGGCTTGAACTTTTATGAGATTTAGTGAGCATAAAGGATATCTCAAGAGAGAAGTGAATTGAAAATTCACGCTAAATTACAATAGTAGTAGTAAGTAAGAATTCAACATAGGTTCAAACATAACTGATAGAGTTGAGCATGAGGAAAAGCAAGTGATCTAATCATCTAATCCATTGGAATATCTTGGGCGTTAGACTTCTACAAGAATTAATTATACCTTATAACACACTCATGTGCATGATTAGTAAGAAAATGTAAATATCTAACTATCAAGGGAGTTAAGTGCAACAACATATGTAAATCTTGTAATTGTGGGGAAATCTTGTGGTACCAATTGTGTGGGAAACTACAGGAAAAATGGAAGTAAACCAATTAGACTATTTGAGTCTGCAAGAGAATAAATTGATTGTTTCAAAGAGTTAGGACCAACTCTAAAAGGAAACCTTGGTCAATTTGACATGCTCATTCTAGTTATAATAGAATTTTAACTGTATGAAGGACTAATTTTGAAAGATTAGGAGACTTTATAAATTGCCCCAAACATCAAAGAAGGACCAAAAATAAAGCAGAAGAAAGAGGTCATCATTTTTCCTAAAGCAAAATGGGGTGTGTTGTGAAGACACACAACTATCAACCAAAGGAACCAACCAAAAATTTCAAAGATTCTAAAAATAAAGGAAATTTTAAAGCATATAATTTTAAATTCTTATAAAATCTAAACTTTCTATCAAGCCAACCATATATTAGAATGTTCAACAAAAATAATGAGATTTACCAAGAGAACTTAAGTGTGTGCATGTGATTCATTCCCTTGGAAATTTTGAAAATACAATAATTAATTGCATTAAGCTACATGAGTTGGTTTAACCTTTTAAGCCTACATGGATAGATCATTGTTATGAGTCAAGTGTCCAAATATAGATCTATTGATAGTCAAACATCTATAGCCCTGATAAAGCTATTTGAATTGCTTAAAGAGTTGATATTATTTCTTTTGATTTTCAAAAAAAAAATTATTTTCCTTTGATATTTTCTTTTTATAGCTCCTTTTTCAACTTGCAAGAAATGAAGCTTGCTATTAGGTTGGGAGTTATAATGGTAGTAAAGAAAAACCTTTATATTTTTTACTTAATAGAAACATCCACTACCCCAACTAGTTCAAAGAATTCTAAGATATGTAGGTTTTTTTTTTTAAATGTTTTATTTTCAAGAATTCAAAAGTTTACAACATTTATGAATAGAGAAGAGTAAGCACTTTCATTATGTTTGATAATCTCTTGAACTATCTTCTTAATCTCACTTTTCTATACATATGGATATCTATCAAGCCTAATGTTTGGTAGTTGAATCATTGCTACTAGTTTAATAGCATGATTGTGATCTCTTTTAAGAGGCAGTCCTTTTACAATCTTACCAAAAACTACTAAAATTATTGCCTCTTAAAAGAGATCCAAAGGTGTATAATCCTTTTATTGATATGATTCTAATGAAAACAACTAGGGAAAAAACCCATCCATCCTCTTGGTAAACATCTTTTGTATTGGTGTAGGAGCACCTAGTGAAGTTATGCCTCCATTAGGAAATTTTGTAAATTTTAAATTTTCATCAGGTTATGCTTGTAAAAAGGGTCATATTTAATGTATTTGATTCATTAAATAAGGTTTCTAGGTGATTGTAAGGTCAAGTTATAAAATGTTGCAAAAGTTGTCATTTTGTTACAAAAAGTGTAAAATTGCAAAAATGCACAAAAGTGGAAGATGAAGAGTCATCTTTGTAAAAAGAGTTAATAGGTCAGTTGAAGTTGAAGAGGTGGTTATGAAAACTATTGGAAACATATTTATAAAGCATTGTAAGGGCGGGCAAATCATTGAAGATTGTATTCTTGAAACAATTTAGTAAATAAAAGTACCATGTTCTATATTTCCAAAGTTTTATCTCTTGTTTTCAAGCCTTCTACGGATTGTACAGCATTCTTAGGATGTGTTCTTAATTTGAATTATTAAGTGTACTGTGTTAGAATCCTTTTGGAGGAGGTTTGAATATTTTTCATCAAATTTAGGAGATATAAGAGCATTTTTACAGTAAACAGTTTGAAACCCTCAAAATAGGGGTTTGAGAGTCTAAAGTGAGTTTTTCTGCCATTCCACTGATTTAGGCCTTGTCAATCAATGGAATGGGATAGGGTAGGTTAAATTTTAATGTTTTTATGATTGCAGGTGCAAGAGAAGTTAGAATACAAAGTTATAGTTGTTGCCCTCACAGAAAAATCTGAGTTTTTCATGAAAGTTGATGGCTTCAAGTTAGAAATTGTTCTTAATGCATTCAAGAAGGCTGGAAGTGAGTTTTTAAAGCTTGTTCTAACTATTTTCAAGATTTTTTAAGTAGTGGCTAAGTGAAATATGGTTTGGAAAGCTTAGAACCATTAAACCCCTATTTTATTAAGTCAAAGATGACCTAGAGGGAGGGTTTTGTATTTTGAAGCATAAATGAGTCTTCCAATCTCCAAGAGTTGTTTATTTTGAAGTTTTATAACCTATTGCAATGTTTTCCAAGGTTATTTATTGTTTTGAAGTGATTTATAAGGTACATACTTTGTTATTTAGGCCTATTTGGGGCCCTTTTCTATGGGACAGTCAATTTTAAACTTAATCTTTCCAAAGTAACAGTACTTGAATCTGGAGTATGTTCAGTTAGGCTGAAATGGGTTCTTGGAAATGTTTTTTTTTTTTTATACTCAATTTCATTTAAAAGATATGCCCGGTTTTAGGTCTATGGACTGCTACAAGGAATTTGGCCTTTTGGTGTAAGTAATGGAGAAGTTGATGAGTTTGTGTTATGAGAGAGTGTTAGTGGTTTGAACCTATCAAAATCAAGATGTTTAAAGGTGTGTTAGGGTCTGATAAGATTTTGGAACCAATTTTTGGTGATTTGGTTTCTTTTTGGTCTTGTGGAATCAAGTTTCAAGCAAGTGAATTTTGGTGATTGTTCAATGATCTTCTTAGTTTGTGGTTTGGGTCTTTAGTAGCCCTTGAAGTTTGTAGATGCTCTGCATAAATTGGTATCAAGGTTGGATAATCTAGTGGTTTGTTAAGTTGTTGGTTGCAGATGCTTGATCCATCTTAAAGTTGCAAGAGAAAGAGTTGAAGGTGTGTTGGTTACAAACGAGGAAGAGGTATGTGTTCACTTTCCTCCAACAGAGATTAAGTTGGGGAGAAGGTGTAGAGAGAGTGACACCACTAAGAGAAAGAGTGGTAGGTGCATCTTCCAAGATCTATTGTTGGGTAAGATGGATGGTATGTTGAGGTTGTGAGATTGTGAAGCAGTGAGGGAGATGGATAACTGTATGAAAGGGACTTGAAGAGTTTGTAGCCATTACAGAGTTGAAAGTTAGTTTTAAGAATGATTCCATGATTGGAAAAGATGATGAGAAGCAGGTCAAGAGAAGGTCAAGGATGCATTGATTGAAGAGAGGAGAGGTTGCTTAGAAAAGCATGGTGAAAGCATAATAAGGATAGTCTTGTGTCCTTTGATTGGAAAACAAGGTGAGAGGGCAGTTAAATACTATCAAGGTAGTGGTTTAGAGATTTGAGAATACTGAGAGAAAGGCAAGGTAGAAGACAAAGACAAGTGAAGATAAAAATGAAGGCAGAAGATGGAATGAACCAAGGTGACAAATAAAGACAAATGAATGATTTCAAGAAGAAGCGGTCCAAGAAAAAGGTATGTAGATGCAAAGAGGCAAGTTGGATTCAAATCAGTCCTCAAAGGGACTTGAGGTTTTTTCCAAACCGATTGTTTGGTGCAGGAGCACCTAGTGAAGTTATGCCTCCATTAGGCAATTTTGTAAATTTTGAATTTTCATCAGGTTATTCTTGTAAAAAGGGTCATATTTAATGTATTTGAGTCATCAAATAAGGTTTCTAGGTGATTGTAAGGTCAAGTTATAAAATGTTGCAAAATTTGTCATTTTGTTGCAAAATTTGTCATTTTGTTGCAAAAAGTGTAAAATTGCAAAAATGCACTAAAGTGGAAGATGGAGAGTGATCTTTGTAAAAAGAGTTAATAGGCCAGTTGACGTTCAAGAGGAAGTTATGAAAACTATTGGAAACATCTTTATAAAGCATTGTAAGGGCGAGAAAATCATTGAAGATTGTATTCTAGAAACAATTTAGTAAATAAATTATGTATTTCCAGTGTTTTCTCTCTTGTTTTCAAGCCTTGTACAGATTGTATGGAATTCTTAGGTTGTGTTCTTAATTTTAATTCTTAAGTGTATTGTGTTAGCATCCTTTTGGAGGAGGTTTGAAGAGTTTTCATCAAATTTAGGAGATATAAGATCACTTTTACAGTAAACAATTTGAAACCCTCAAAATAGAGGTTTGAGAGTCTAAAGTGAGTTTTTCTGCCATTCCACTTATTTAGGCCTTTTCAATCATTGGAATGGGTTAGGGTAGGTTAAATTTTAATTTTTTTATGATTGAAGGTGTAGGGGAAGTCAGAATACAAAGTTATAGTTGTTGCCCTTACAAAAAAAATTGAGTTTTCCATGAAAGTTGATGGCTTCAAGTTAGAAATTGTTGTTAATGCATTCAAGAAGGTTGGAAGTGAGTTTTTATAGCTTGTGTAGACTATTTTCAAGATTTTTGAAGCAGTGGCTAAGTGAAATAAGGTTGGGAAAGGTTAGAACCATTAAACCCCTATTTTATTAAGTCAAAGATGGCCTAGAGGGAGGGTTTTGTATTTTGAAGCATAAATGAGTCTTCCAATCTCCAAGAGTTGTTTTTTTGAAGTTTTATAACTTGTTGCAATGTTTTTCAAGGTTATTTAGTGTTTTGGAGTGATTTATAAGGTACATGCTTTGTTATTTAGGCCTATTTAGGACCCTTTTCTACGGGACAGACAATTTTAAACTTAATCTTTCCAAAGTAATAGTACTTGAATCTATAGTATGTTGAGTTAGGCTAAAATGGGTTCCTTAGAATGTCATTTTTTTGTTGAGACACAATTTCATTTAAAAGATATGCCCAATTTTAGGTCAGTGGACTACTACAAGGAATTTGGCCTTTTGGTGTAAGTAATGGAGAAGCTGATGAGTTTGTGTTGTGAGAGAGTATTAGTGGTTTTAACCTATAAAAATAAAGAATTTTAAAGGTGTGATAGGGTCTAGTAAGAGTTTGGAACCAATTTTTGGTGATTTGGTGTCTTTTTGGTCTTATGGAATCAAATTTCACGCAAGTGAATTTTGGTGATTGTTCAGTGATCTTCTCAATTTTTTGTTTAGGTCTTTAGTACCCCTTGAAGTTTGTAAATGCTTTGCATCATGTATTTGATAATATCTTACCATATGTGTATATTTTACATGCAACCCTCTCATTCCTATTTTCCTTCTTGTTGTGTCTCGGACACGTTCCCTATTTTTCCTTAGCGAAACAAGCACCCTTTCCATCCTTTTCCCTCTTGTTTCTTTTATTTATTTGTTTTCTTGGTTTTTATTTCTTGATTTTTCCTTCTATTCACTTTGGGTAATTTTCCTCTAATTATAATTTCAAATCTGGTAATCATGGCATGATTATAAAAGAAACTCTAAGATCCTAATCATTTTAAAGGAAAGACTCATTGAACCCAATGTCACCTTCCCGAAGTGATGAGGTTAATCATCCCAGCATAACCATACAAACATCTTTGAAAATTTATGCATGTGATGTAACATCACCTTGACCTACCCTTTAGCTCTACATTTAAGGAAAATTTCCCACTCATTTGCCTCCCCATATTTTATTCTTGTTCACTTTGTTCCTTTTGTAGTCTTGTTTTTGCATGTGCTTTATTGTGCCCTAGCGATTGGTTTGTATTCCTCATGTTTTCAATCAATTATGTAATCATTTTTTCTTGGGTCTACACATGGTTCTGCATTCATGTGTGGTCATGACTAATAGGTGGAACTCCTTTTCTCACCCTAGTCATTTTTCTCATCATTTTCCTAGTATGGTTCTTCCTTGGCTCATTAATGGTGCTTTCCCCCTTTCATTACATTATTCTTTTGTTGATTTACCCTTGTTTAGGATTCCTTCATCATTTTTGAGTTGATTAGGATCCTTTTTCATCTCTTTTTCACTTTCTATCATTTAACTTAATATTTTCTTTTATTTTTTCATTTGTTTTCTAGTTTTCCCAAGTGCCTTATCCTTTTTATCTTTACCCTCTGACAAATCCATTTTTTAAGAATTTGTGGTTTTCTCTTTAGTGATGTCATGTTGACTTCATCCTCTCATCGAGCTTTTAGAGTTTTTTTTTCAAGCATGATTATCATCATTCTTTTAAAGCCCCAATGATGTCATTCTTCCATCATCTTTGATCAAAGTTATCTCTTGTTGATTTCCTATCAACATCATCTTAAGGCAATTCCTTTACCAAATCCCACACTTTGCAAATTTCTTATCTTTTAACATATTCAAGTTTCTAGTGTTGTTCTTACTTTGGTACTAGTTAGATGACTTTCCTGAAGTCTAATCCCTAGCAAATTCTATTGCTAAATCTCTTAAGATTGGGGCTTCACATGTTTCCTTATTTTAGTATTAATTAAATTGTATGACCAACCTTTGATCCCTAAAATATTCACAAGACTTATCTTTTGAGATTACAACATCAACTATGCTCATATTTACGTACCTATTAAGTGGTACTCCTAAACTTTGATCATTGAAACCTTTCTGAGGCTCTTAACTTTTTGGGTTGTTATCTTGACTATTATCTTGTTCATGTATCTATAGTGATGGAAAATGTATCCCTTTACATTTTCTCACTTGTTTGGGCCCTCCTAGTTAAATTAAACTTAATTTTTCCTTAATTTAGTGTTTTAAAATGTATTTATTTACACTTTCACACTTATTTAGGGCTCCTTTGATTAATTGAGCTTAATTATGCCTTAATTAGCCCTTTAATTCTTTTTCTAAGCCTATTTAATTACATTTTTTGAAGAGGAAACCTGACATTTATTAATTCCTTAACATAATTGTGACCAAAGACATAGTATAGGTTAACTACACCCGATCCATATGAATTCAAGCCATATTTAACCCATTAAGCATCAATCCCAATAAGATCATTCACTGTAAACAAAGACAAAGAAGTCATTAAAACTAACATTCTAAATCATGAAAGCTTGACAAAGCTCTAATCTAAGACATTGAAACTTATCCTATTAGAGGAGTGATGTCGCACTCATGTGGAATGGCGACCCTTTCCCAATCCCTTGGATAATGAGCTTGTTTCAATCAATTTTATTAAAGAAAACTGATGAAACCGTTGATATATGTGTATGAAAACATGATTTAAAGCTAAATGAACATGATGCAAGCTATTCTAACATGATTTATGCTAAGATGATCAATATGGGTATATGAAAATCTACTCTAAATGTATGTAAGCTTCAAAAGATTAAAATATTAATTAACAAATAAGCTAAATGTATGCATCTATATTGTTATCATGGAAGCCATTAATGGAAGCTATGCTAATATACAAATAAATAAAGCTACAATTATTTAAAATGTGAGTGCAAGTGCAAATGAGTTTAATAGCATAAGTTTGATGTTAAAATATGGATCCATTTGTCTCCAAAGAGTGACCAATTTATAGGAAAGCAAATGAAAAATGAAGGGCTAAGATTGAAAAAGCTAATCAATGGTCAAAAAGGAAAGAAGATGGAGGCATGGATCATGGATTCCCATCAAGGGTTGAGGATGTAATATGATATTTAATCAAGGGCTCACATTCATCCAAACCAACACACTTTCAAAAATTGCACAAGAAGTCTTGTAAGTTAACTTGCACATGAAGTCTTGTAAGTTAACTTGCACATGAAGTCTTGTGAGTTTTCTATAAGGAAGAATATTCATTTTTTAAAATGATTGAAGAAAGAGAATATTCTTAAGGATATTCTCATGGGTGAGGGAAATAGATATTTAGTTAATTAAAACCAAATTTTAATATGCAAAAGGGGAAGGAATATTCCATGGGAATATTCCTTTTGGAGGAATGTGCAAAAAGAGGAATATTCCCTTAGAATATTCCTTTGCAAGTGGGGGGATTAGATTTATTAGTAATTTGATAATTAAATAAAGTTTCAATTATGAAAATTAGGGAGTTTAGACAATATTCATTAAATAAAATGATTTAATGAAAAGGGGAAGGTGATATGACATTTAATCAAATAACTTAGGGTTATTTAATTAAATAAGAGGACTTTAGGAATTTAAATTAAATAACTTGATGCATTTAATTTAATAAGATGGAATGTTAGCATGAAAGGGGATGAATTAACCTAATTAGGTCAATTAGATTAATAGATGAAAATGAGGCAATTAATTAAATAGCTAGGCTAATTTAATCAATTAAGTGAAAAGAGGATGGGTTTTAGGACAAAATTATGTTAGTTAGCTAATGTGATCCATCGAGACATTTTTAGGTGTCTACATTTTTCCCCTCTTTGAAGCAATGTACTCGTTGCATTGGTTCAAAGAATGATATTGATTTTTATGTTGATTTTGATGCTAATGATGATGCAAAAATGGATATTGATGATCTCTTTGAGATGTTGATAGCCAAGCTAAATTTTATTGATTGATTTATGAAATTGTTGAGGATTCACAACAATGTAAGGATTGTGTTGAATAACACAAGGATTGATAGGGAATGATATATCCCAATGATGGTTGATTTGATAGATTGATCAAGATTTGCTAGCAAGGCTAGGAACAAAATTTGTTAGATGATTTGATATTGATATGATCAAAAGATGGTTGGTTGCCCCCTCGAGAGATCGATCAGAGAATAAAGTGTTCTAATAGGGCTCACGATAGGTGAAAATCATACTTATGCTTGAGATGCTTGAGATTTCAGGTTGCTTTTGAATCAAAGTGCTACAACTTTTCAGATTGTTGAGCTGAAGATGATATAGATGCCCCAATGTACCCCAATGGAAGAGGGATTGTTGGCGTGCTAGCTTAGATATTGATGTAGATAGATTTCAAGATGTATAGACAGTCATCGGCTATGGGTAGCCTCATGTATATTTTGATATATCACACATATTTGATACTTGGATAGAATTGTTAGTAAAGATAGAAGAATAAGATGAATGGATTGACCATTGATTTTGAGATTGATTCAAAAATTCCAACAAGTCCATGATCCACTGAGACTTTATTATAGATGGTAATGAGAGATGCATGATGATTTTCTCATATCTTGGGATTGGGATTTTTCATCATTCCTTATTTTTGATATAACACATAGACACGATGCATCAAGGTACTGATAACCAGGATGGCATTGTATCTAGTGTAATAGAATTTGACTCTACAAACAAATAGGATAGTTCTTGTTCACACCTTGACATACAAAAACCTCATTGGAATGTAGCTTAGAAGTTTATAATATATTATACCAAAGCATACGCAATAGGCAACAATGTACTCCAAATAACTTTACTACACACAACTAAGCAAGTATGCGCAAGATTATTTCACAAGAATACCCACAAGCACAGCAAACAAAATATAATGATCGATGCCCATTCCTTTCTTTCTAAATCATTGAGACATCATCGAGAGGTTCTCGGAATGGGTCAATAAGATAAATCATAAGAAAAGATCAAAGACAAACAGTTAGTGTTATATGTATCTCTTGCTAGTTTAACTTAGCTAAGGTGATGTCTGATTTTGATGTCCATTTTCAAAAGGATTCATCCTAGGACGGGTTATAAAATGGTTTGATTAGGATGAGGTGTTTGATAATCCGTTAATACAAACTTCACTGACTCATTTACCTATGATCTAGACTTTAGATTTTGACACTTAGGTCCTCACTTTATGACTTGTGATACTTGCTTTCTATTTGTTTTGCCAAAGGTTGAAGATGATGGTTGATTTATTATGGATGGAGGTTTATTGCAAGTGAAAGTGAAATGGGATGGATGGTTTTGGATTTTGTTGGAATATTTCACTATTTTTGGTATCTTTGAAAATGATTTGAGGTTGTTTTTTATCTTTTTGAAAGTTTATGTGGATGTTTTGGTTTTTGGGTATTTGAGGTTGTTTTAGGTTTTTTCTAAGATATTTGATGTTGTTTAGGTCTTTTGAATGTTTTCCAATGTTTTTTTGTTTTTTGTTATCTGAATGTTTTGGGATTTTCTGATATTTGAATGTTTAGGGGTTTTCCGAGATTTTACAAATGTTTAAGGTTTTTAGATATTTGAATGTTTAGGGATTTTCTGAGTTTTGACCAAGAACCTAACCTAAAATACCTATCCTAAGGGCCTTAGGGGTTGATCAAAGATGATCCTTGCCTACTTTATACTCGTAGAGACCACATAGTTCAACTAACTTGACTTATTAACAATGAAATATTAACAGTTGATGGAATGTCAATTTATTATGACGAACTCCTAAAGGACTGACCTAGGGTGTCTCGGGGGCACATCAATGATGGCCTTGCCTACATTTAAGCTCAGAGACTAGTAGTTCAACAAGGTACTATTTTATATTTTTAATGTTCGACCTTTTTTGGGATTTTGATATGTTTTATATTTTTCCTTTACAATTTTATGAAAGTTTTTTGGATTTTAGTTGTACAAGCTTTGGATGTTTTTGGATTTTAGTTGTACAAGAATTGGATGTTTTTAGATTTTCCTTTACAATTTTATGAATGTTTTTTGGATTTTAGTTGTACAAGATTTGGATGTTTTTGGATTTTAGTTGTACAATATTTGGATGTTTTTGAATTTTTCCTTTACAATTTTACGAATGTTTTTTTTTATTTTAGTTGTACAAGATTTGGATGTTTTTAGATTTTTCCTTTACAATTTTATGAATGTTTTTGGGATTTTTGAATTGTTATTTTCAATAACCTTAAGATATACAAGAACTTGATCTGATCCATAACGAATTTCCCCCAATGTGACGTAATATACTACCTCGATATAGGTAGGACAAACTAACCTTTGGAATATTCCAAGTAGTACTAAGGGGAAGCAATACTTCACAATATCAAGCTATGATATGGACACGGATGAGTGATGGATGGAATGATAGGATAAAGAGACCAGGATAGATGGAGGTGCTTTATTTATGCAAGGCGCATGTTTTCTAGGTTTTCACCAAGGTACTTGCCCAAAGCACCACCGAAGTGGTTTTCACTAGAGGACGATTGTTTTTCTTTACTGGTTTTAATCTTTTCTTTTTGTATTTTGATCATTTTTTTTTCTATTTTCATATTTACACCCTTCAATACTAGGCATAAAACTTTTTAAGATGCAATTTGTTGGTTGGTTCCTGCAAGGGTTCACCTTCAGGTGTTGACAATTGATATTCTCCCGATCCATAGCTTACTATGATAACAAAGGGACCCAACTAGTTAGGCTCAAACTTTCCTTTACTATCCTGATTTGGAAGATTCTTCTGATTCTACTTTAGGACAAGATCCCCTACCTAGAAATACCTACATTTGATCTTCTTGTTATAGCTCTATTTCAATCAATTTTGATATACTTGTAAGTGATTAAGGGCATCAAGACAATACTTATCCAAAAATTATAGCTCATTCAGCCGAGATATTTTGTATTCTTCATCAATGATTAGGTTCTGTAGTGACACTTGTAGTGATGGAAGCTTGACCTCAATAGGAAAGATGGCTTTTGATTCATAGACCAAGGAGAAAGGGGTTGCACCAGTAGGCATATAGATACTGGTTTGATAGGCCCAAAGAGTGGGATTCAACTGCAGATGCCATCCATAGCTAGCTTCATTGACCTATTTCTTTAGAATCTTCATAATGGTCTTGTTTGTAGCCTCAGCTTGACCGTTTCCTTGGGGGTAATACGGGATAGAGAATCGGTGTTGTATGTTGAATATTTGACATAGCTCTTTCACATCCTAGTTCTTGAAGGGTGTTTTGTTGTCTGAGATAATTCAGGATAAACTTAATAATTTACTTCCTTGTTATGTAGGTCATAGGAATGGCTTCGACCCACTTGGTAAAGTACTCAGTGGTTGTTATGATAAACTTGTGGCCATTGGATGAGTTTGGAGTGATTTTTCTTATGATTTCAAGCCCCCACTATGAGAAAGGCCAAGGTGTGATCATTGGTTACAACTCCTAAGTTGGAGCATGAATCAGATCTCCACGTTATTGACATTGGACACACTTTTGCACATGTTGATGAGCTTCTCTTTCCATGGTTGAAAAATAGTACCCTGTCCTCAACAGTTTCTTAGCTACACTCATATCACTAGAATGGGAACCACATATGCCATCATGTACTTTTGTTAAAGCGGTCAAGGATTCCTCTCGGTTAATACATCGTAGTAATGTCCCTTCAATGCTTTGATGGTAAAGGGTATCACCTAGGATCATGAATCGAGATGCCTTCTTGATAAAGGTCTTTTTAAGGTTGGAGGTGATGTCGTATGGGAGGGTTCCTCTGCTTAGGTAGGTAAAGATTTCATGGTACCACGGGGATCCAAGACCAACAATGACACACACGAATTTTGATTATGAGATTTTGAAAGTTGGTATGAGAATTTGTTCTACTAAGAATTTGCATTGTAGGACGTTGTCCAGCATGTCTAATAGTGATTTGATTGTTTCCATAGAATTTGTTGCTCTATTGTTCATGCAAGGAATTTGCTCAAAATTTATATCTATGAAAAGGTCCTTGAGACTCTCTACCATATTTTTAGGAGTAAGCTTATCATCCTTATTTTGGTAGTCGTCATTGACTTGGTTGATAACCAGTTGTGAGTCTCCATAGAATTTTACTTCTTGTATATGCCACTGAATTTCTATCCTTAGACCTATGATTAGGGCTTCATACTCAGCAATGTTGTTAGTACGGGGAAATGATAACCTATATGACTTCAAAATGAAATCACCTTGAGGGGTGATGAAGAGAATACCTGCTCCTGATCCATGTTGGGTGAATGAGCCATCAAAGTACATTTTCCACTGATCTGTGAGATTGAAAAGGAACATTGATTCATCAAGGAATTCAAATATCAATGGGTTCTCAACATAGATAGGTACCTCTACTAGTTGGTCTATGATCACTTGTCCTTTGATTTCCTTGCTCTCTACATACTCTATGTCAAATTTAGTTAAAATCATTACCCATTTGGCCATTCGCCCAGTGAGAGTTGCTTTGGATAACAAGTATTTCAATGGGTCAACTTTTCCATGAGCTTGATTTGATGTAACAGGATTTAGTGTCTAAATTTTTGTGAAGAAAAATCCACTGCTAAGCATGCTTTCTCAATGGGTGAATAGCTCATATCATATCCCACTAAGGTCCTAATGATGTAGTGAATAGCCCTTTCCTTGTTGTTTTCATCATGTTGCGCTAGAAGTGCACCTAGTGCTACTGATGTTGTTGATATATGTAGGATCAATGGTTTGTTTGGTACTGGTGGAATGAGCATTGGAGGTGTCAATAAGTATTCCTAGATCTACTGGAAATATTTATCACATTTCTCATCCCACTCGTAAGTTATTCCTTTATGGAGAATATGCGAGAAAGGGTGGATTTTCTTTCATAGTTGACTATGAACCTTTTCATGGGTTGTAATCTTCCTTGTAACCCTCTCATCTACTTCAGTGTTTGTGGTGGTTCCATTTCTAGGATGGATTTTACCTTTGTTGGGTCAATTTCTATCCCTCTTTGTGAGATGATGTAGCCAATAAGTTTCCTTGATGTAACCCCAAAGACACACTTTTTTGGATTTAGTTTTACTTTTTATTCTTCAAGTCTATCAAAGATGGGTCCCAAGACTTCTATGTGCTCACTTATTTTCTTTGATTTTTCCAAAATATCATCCACATAATCTTCAACTATTTTGTGGATCATGTCGTGAAAGATGAGGGTCATTGCTCTTTGATAGGTTGCTCCTACATTCTTCAACCCAAATGGAATTACGTTCTAGCAATATGTTCCCCATGGACAAGTGAATGTGGTTTTGTGTTGATCCTCCTTGGAGATCATGATTTTATTGTAGCCTGAAAAACCATCCATGAGGTCTACGATGAGGTCAATGTTAGGAAGAGCGAAATCATCCTTCGGGCATGCTTTGTTTAAGTCTCTAAAATTCATGCATATTTTGATACCCCTAGTGGGTTTTGAGACTAGTACCAGGTTTGAAAGCCACTCAGGATAATTTATTTTTGTGGATAAATCCAACATCAAGAAGTTTTTGTAACTCAAGTTTGACCAAGAGTGTTATTTGAGGGTGCATCTTCCTTAATTTATGTTTCATTGGTTTGGCTTGAGGATAAACTGCTAAATGTTGCACCACTTCTAGATCAAGCCTTGGAATATCTATGTATGACCATACAAAGTTAGCTCTTTGCTCTTTCAAGAATGCTACTAGGTTCTTCTATTCTTTATCCAACAAGAATTCGGCATAGAAAGTGATCTTAGGTGATTCTTCTATTCCCACATTAATTGGAATGGCCTTTTCTGCTAGAACTGTCGACTTCTCTGGATGCATTGCACAAAGGGGGAGATTGAATCCCTCATCCTTGGGTGCCTCAGAGAGGTTTTCACCCTCGGACATGTCCTTTATTTTTACTATTTTAGGATTAGAGAGTGCCACAGTGTGGTTTTCACTCAAATATTTGCAAGTTAGTTGTATGTCATCAATTTTGTGACTAAAGGATTCAATCGTCTCCCCATAGTATGCCCTTGTGTCGAGCTCTATATCAAAACCAACTTTGTGATCTTCCCATGGTAATTTGTCTTAGAGTCCCATGAATTCTGAGATCGTTTCATCTTTTTTTATAAATCTAGAATCAGAGGTCCTTGTTGGTCCAAGTCAATGAGTTGCGGGTATATTAGGCATATTTCATTTGGTTGGTTGCTTAGGGTGAAGGATGATGTGGATATCATGAAGAGAGAGTTATTCTCAAATAGGTCGGAAACATCAAGGGTGAAGTCATTTAGGGTAGTATCACGTGATGTTGGTAACCAAGAAGAAGCCTAAACCTATTTAGTGGAAGTACTTTTTCCAATAAGGGTAACCTTGCTACTAGTACAACCTAGGCCAAGATTCTTTGGACGTTTCTCAGGAATGATGGGTTCTAGCAAACCATTATCATTTTGTCCTAGTTTCTCATTCTTGGTATATCCCATTCCCTTCATTAGTTGTAAGCCTTTGTTATCATCTTCTATGGGAAGAATGTGAATAGTTCTTTCATCCTAATATAACAGTTTAGAGACATCTTCCTCATTAATATCTTCTTTGTTCAATCCCCTCATTTGGTGAAGGTAGTAGCTACCATTTTGATAGTTTCTGGGACATTTTTGCTAGGTGTGGGCTTCCCATGAGATTTAGGAGAAAGAGGTAACTCTCCCAACACAAAATTATCCTTCGTTAGCTTATAGTTTCCACAACCATCATCCTGGATCATTGCCTTGATGTCAGGTATGCTCTGCACAATGGGTGCTTTCATTTCAAAGGTAGATGCAAGGGATGATGGGTCAAAAAATGAGGCAGAAGGGGTAGGCCCTTCGTCATTCTTGGGTATTTGGTGGATTTTATAGAACTTGGCCTCAATATTCTTGCAATAGTAAAAAGGATCAAGGTCTCCATGGATGGTAATTTCTCTACCCTCAAAAGGAAACTTTATACATTGATGGTAGGTTGAAGCTATAACTTTTAGAGCGTGGATCTAGGGTTGACCAAGCAAGATGTTGTAGGGAATATCAAGGTCTAACACTTAGCATGCAGTTTCTGCAATGATATGGCCCACTTGAATGGGTAGTACAATGATGCCTTGTGATACTCATTCTTGGTTGTCATATGCCCTGATGGTGATACTTATTTCTTTCTCAATAGTATCCTCTGAATATCCTAGGTTCTTGATCAACTAAAGGGTACAAATGTTCAAACCAACACCTCCATCTACTAAGACTCTTTTAACCTTTTTCTTATGAATGATAACCTCAAGTTGTAAAGCACGATTATGAGATGATTGTGATGGTAGGTCTTGTTCTAAGAAGGTGAGAAGATGATTAGTGATATGCCCTACTATAGCCTAAAATTTTTTGGTATCTATATCCTCAAGAATGGATGATGTAGACAGAGCTTCCTCTAAGATTTCCTTATGTGCGGGTGATAGCCTCAATAGTTCCAAGATTGATATCTGTGTGGGTTTCTTCTTGAGTTGATCTAAGAGATTATACTTGTTAGTGCTTGTTGTTGGCTGAGTAGGGTGTGCCCTAGATTGGGATGGGACTCCTTGGATGGTGATTTTTCCACTTCGTGTGGTGACTCCACACTCTGCACTAGGCCCTTTTATGGTGACAATGGTGATGACGTTGTCACAGAAAGTGACCACATTTGAATAGGTATGTTGCACATTTATGTAATCCTTAGCTCTTCCATTGTTGTTCCCTTTTCCATGATCCGGCATAGGGTTCTTGTATATCTTAAGATCCTAGTTACCAGTTGGTACTTCAATAGATATGATATTGTTCTCTATAAGGTCTTGGATAATATTTTTGAGCCTCGTGCAATTTTTCTTTTTGTATCCTTTGATTTTGTGAAAGTCACAAAGATCATTCTCGTTGTACCAAGATGGTTTCTCTTATGGTTCTTGGTAGTTTTCAAATTTGGGAAGCATTATCAGGTTTGACTCTACCAATTTCTTCATGATGGTCTCAATAGGTTCTGACCACTTTGTGTACTTGCGTTTCAAATAGTTGTTCTTGTTAGGAGTTCCCTGTTGCTGTGTTTTGATGTTATTGATTTGATTGTTAAGAGGGGGTGTTGTTTTTTGCACAGTTGATTTGATTGAAGAGATATAGGCACTTCAAATTTGCAAAATTTGAAGGTGCCATCAGGAGGATTGGTTTCAAGGGTACCCACAAGTGTTTTTCTTTCAAATGGAAGAGTATGGCCAAATTCCTTATCAATAATAGCTGCAATACTAGGTGTTGATGTTTGATTTAGCCCTAGGGATGGAGTTGTTGGAATAGTGGATGACGTTAAGCCTTGTGTCAATGATTGTGCAAAAAAATATGGGGAGTTGGGAACTATGTTCTCTAAAGCTTGATGCTCCATGATTTCTTCCCTAGTAAGTCCAAATGGGTTGTTCGTGATGTCTTCTATCTCATATGGACCTGATGGAAATGAAGGTTGTTGTGATGGAGTAACCTAACTTCTTGGATCAAATTCTAGAGGATTTTGATCACTTGAGGTAAATGTGACTTTAGTTTTCTTCGTGATTCTCTTGTGTTGTGATCTCATTTTTACCATAAATTTTGGGTCACCTCTGGGAGAGTTGTGTTGAGATTCGTAATGTTTGAACTCTCTAGTTGACTAAAATCTAGGTAAAAGGGATGCTCTAATTTTTTTTGGAGCAATGGTGATAATGGGAGATGAAAAGATGCATGATATGAGGAGTGATCTTTGTAAACATTTTGGGACAACACTTTTGACTTAAGTTTGAAGTTTTGAAGTTTGGATAAAGGATGTTGATGAACTTGGAAATATTTAGGGTAGACTTGTGACCTTCAAGATAAACTAGTTCAAAGATGATAACTAACTTAGCCAATTGCATGGAAAAGGATTCATTTCTCATATGAAGTAACTAAGTTAGGGGTTGGTTCGATAGATGTTTTAATTCCAAAAGGTTTTGGTGTATTTGAATTTTTTGCAAAGATAGGTGAAGTGAAGGATGAATTTTTGATGAAGGGATGAATGAAATGTTTGACCCAATGTTGACCTAAAGTGTACCTTTTTTGATAATACCAAGGTAGTAGAAACATGCTAGACCTACAAATTTTTCAAATCCTAAAGACCCAATGTTTTAGATAGGTTCATTATAGTGAAAAAGACTAGGGTTTTGACTGAAAAAGAACATATACAAGTTTGGGTTGTTCCTTGAAGTACGTTTTTAGAAGTTTTATACCAACCTGGTTCTATTTTGGTGAAGTGCTAAAACGTGTTTCTTGAGATTTTTTGGACTAAGATGCCTAAGTTTAAAATGACGACCTATAGACCTTCTCTTGGGGATTCTAATTTTGTGTGAGATCATTTAGAAAATTTCAAGTTTATGAAAGAAAAGGGGATATTTATTGCCACGCAGGTGGTGGTAATATGGGCCTTCCAACCACAATATCAGTTTGTTCCTCTTCTTCATCTAAGATTTTTGTTTTGTTTCTCCACTGAATGGGTGTGTCTTTTGTTTCAAAAGTGAAGCTTCTCAAACTACTAATTATGTTGGTTTGTTCTCCCTCAATTAGTTCAAATTTTGGTTGAATGATAGCACTTGTAAGGTCAAGTTGTTCAACGGGAGAGATTGGTCTCCAAATGGTCATGTGGGATTCAATTTTTCAAGTTTAACTTGATTAAGTGAGTTTCTTTTACCACAAACACTTGTCTTGATTAAGTTCAAACTAGATGTCTATGTCAAAAATATCATAAATTTCACAATGTCCATTTTGTGAAAAAGATGAAATTCAAGCCATAGTTTGCCTATGTTAACTTTGGGAAGTATGGATTGAGATATAAGTCAAGATATTTAGAAATCTCTAAGGATAGAAATCCTTAGGACAAGCATTAATATCAAGGCTATTTCAAAAGGTATCCATACTTAGACCAAAGGGTTTGAAATTTTGAGGAAGATTGTGAATCTTTGTTTGTAATGTTTTGGAACCAACAAAAGTATTAAACTGACTCACAAGAATTTACAATCTTAGGTTCAGAAGATACTACTTGTTGAACCCCCACGTGGATTTCTCCAAACACTAAGACAATGTGAACAGATAGAGATTTAGTGACACTAGCTCCCCATCCATGGCACACACTTCTCAGGACCACCAAATCTCAAATCTTGAAGATCCGAAGATCATAAGGATTTTCTTGTTTCGGCAATTGAATAGTAAAATATGGGGCAACTTCAGAACGACCATTTTTGCACCAACAAGCATAAAGGTTTTTGGATTCTAAACAATTGGTTCGTAATAAGGGCTTATGTTCAAGGTGGCCATACACGTGGCAAGATTAGCTCAAGATTATTTCAATCAAGAGGCCTCCCAATCTCTTCCTAAGAAGAGATTTTATGTATCACATGGATACTAAGGGTGACACTTGTCGGTATGACACATCTTCACCTGTTGTTTATGACTTTCATCATAAACGCATTACTATATAGCAACTTGAAAGAGCTTGGCTTTAGCTCATTACCAAAGTGGGGAGGCAGGCCATCTAAAAATAAACAAAAGCAAGGAAGTACATTTGTAGTTCGATCTCATGAAGCAAGGAGAGAACACACACCACACTTTTTCCCTACACTAGTATGGGGTTCATTTTAATCCAAATTGAAAGATGTGGGTGATTATACAAAGTGTTAAGGAATTTTTTTGATTCTCAAGATCGCTAAGTGGCACGAGAGAAGTGCATATGCATTCAATAACAAAAGTGTAAATCACAAAACATAGTAAACACTCATTAATTTTAACCCATAAAGCTAAGATGAATTTATTTTATGCACCAAACGAAGTGTTAAGTTGTATTGTTCAATTTTAAACCCAAAGTAAAATAATGAAGTGAGGGTTCAATTTTAGTCCCATTTGAGTGTTCTTTTTAGAACCCAATTGAAAATTAGTGTGGTCCTAAAGCATAAAATGAAAAGCATAATAAATGGGTTATAATTTCCCCAAAAGCGTGAAAACTCTTGTTACAATTATAATATTTTTAAGATGAGAATGCTTCCTCACTTCAAATTTTACTGTCCAACCTACAAAACTTAGTTATCCTAAAACCCAGAACAACGTTAGAGGCATGTTAGTGATCTGATGAAGCAAAAAAAATTCAAATGTATGCTAAAAATTGATCATCATTTTTCTTACCAAAGTAGGGCATCTTTGTTCACGATAGTGTCGCTCTAGTGAATTTAGGCGTCACTCTACAAAAAACCAGTGACGACAATAGTGTCATTGTTTGGGGAGTGTCGTCGTTTACAAATTTTCAATACCTCTAAAAGTATTCAGCATTGCCATTTGTTTCAATCAAAATTAGGATATTAATTAGCCAACATTGTTTTATATGACAATAGCGTCATTGTATAGCGACGCCCAGCAAAGGCATTGCTAAAATTCCTTTGAGCATTGTTGTATCCTGCAAGAATCAAAAAAATAGAATTTGAGATAGAAATTGATTGAATTTGATCAGTTTTTCCCTCCTTCTAGCATCAAAATGTGACCAATGACATAGTATAGGTTAACTACACTCGATCCACATGAATTCAAGGCATATTTAACCCACTAAGCATCAATCCCAATAAGATCATTCATTGTAAAAAAAGACAAAGAAGCAATTAAAACTAACATTCGAAATCATGAAAGCTTGAAAAACCTCTAATCTAATACATTGAAATTTATCCTATTGGGGGAGTGATGTTGCATTGATGTGGAATGGCAACCCTTTCCCAATCTCTTGGATAATGAGATTGTTTCAATCAATTTTATTGAAGAAAAATGACGAAACCATTGATAGATGTGTATGAAAACATGATTTAAAGCTAAATGAACATGATGCAAGCTACTCTAACATGATTTATGCTAAGATGATTGATATGGGTGTATGAAAATCTACTCTAAATGTATGTGAGCTTCAAAATATTAAAATCCTAACTAACAAATAAGTTAAATGTATGCATCTATGTTATCATGGAAGCCATTATTGGAAGCTAAGCTAATATGCAGGTAAATAAAGCTAAAATGATCTAAAATGTGAGTGCAAGTGCAAATGAGTTTAATAGTATAAGTTTGATGTTAAAAGATGGATCCATTTGTCTCCAAATAGTGACCTATTTATAGGAAAGCAAATGAAAAATGAAGGGATAAGATTGAAAAAGCTAATCAATGGTCAAAAAGGAAAGAAGATGGAGGCATGGATCATGGATTCCCATCAAGGGTTGAGGATGCAAGATGATATTTAATTAAGGGCTCACATTCATCCAAACAAACACACTTTCAAAACTTGCACAAGAAGTCTTGTAAGTTAACTTGCATATGAAGTCTTGTCAGTTTGTTATAAGGAAGAATATTCCTTTTTTCAAATGAGTGAAGAAAGAGAATATTCTTTAGGATATTTTCATGGGTGAGGGAAATAGATATTTAGTTGATTAAAACCATATTTTAATGTGCAAAAGGGGAAGGAATATTTCATGGGAATATTCCTTTTGGAGGAATGTGCAAAAAGAGGAATATTCCCTTGGAATATTCCTTTGCAAGTGGGGAGATTAGGTTTATTAGTAATTTGATAATTAAATAAAGTTTCAATTATGCAAATTAGGGGATTTAGACAATTTTCATTAAATAAAATGATTTACTGAAAATGGGAAGGTGATATGACATTTAATTAAATAACTTAGGGTTATTTAATTAAATAAGAGGACTTTAGGAATTTGAATTAAATAACTTGATGTATTTAATTTAATAAGATGAAATGTTAGCATGAAAGGGGATGAATTAACCTAATTAGGTCAACTAGATTAATAGATGAAAATGAGGAAATTAATTAAATAGCTAGTCTAATTTAATCAATTAAGTGAAAAGAGGATGGGTTTTACAATGAAATAATGTTAGTTAGCTAATGTGATCCATTGAGACATTTTTAGGTGTCTACAATAGCACTTTACCTTAAGCAATGTGTGTCCTAGGTTTAGGGACTTGGGACCCATTCGCCCATGGGTGAATGGGTCCTCCCTTGACCTTAGGACCTAAATTTAAATTATGTTTTTGGCAGTATTTTAATGTTTTCAAATCCATAATTCAATATCATCTTGTGATATTTGAATTTTGGGAAATTCAGGATACATACCTATAAATACAAGGTTATTTTCTAAGTTTCACCTAGCAATTTGAAATGAGTAAAAGTATAGTTAAATTTGTGATCAAGGACAATCAAGAGTAGATTTATCAGATTTTTATTACAGCATTCAAGATCCAATTGTCATGTCAAAGTCTTCTTGCATCATGTATGTTTTTGGAGCTAACATTGTGATGTAGGTTTTCATGATCAAATCAAGCATTCAAAGCCCTATTTCAAGCAAGATCCAAAGTTCAAGATCCACATCCATTGAAGCTATTTCATGCAAGTTGCATACTTTCATTCAAGTATTTATCCAAGGGTTTGTTGAGTAGTAACATCGATTTGTTCATTCTTTATTCCCTTTTTCATTCTTTTAATCATTTCAAAGTTTGATTACCAAAATAGGATTTGACCAAGGCAAACCCCCATTCACCAAAAACAAACATTTTTTCCCTTTCATGTTGTGTTTACAAATCTAGGTGAAAGAAAGCTTAAAGATCTCTTGAAGATCAAATTTGAAGAAGTTGACAAAGTTGCAAAAGTTGTCATAAAAGTTGTCATCTCACAGAAATTCACCTACAAAAATTATTTGTGACATTCCAACACTACCACTTGGACAAATTGGAAGATTCAGATCTATATCAAAGGCTCCTGAAAGTTGTAGAAAAACCTTGATAGTGGACCCATTCGCCCCTGGGTGAATGAGTCCCAGTCAACCTTCAGAAACTAGCATTTGGTGAAAGGTACACTTAGATATTCCCTTCTTTGATCTGCAATTTGATTATGGTTTTTGTCAATATCGAGTTTAATATTGTTGTTTCAAGTGTTAAATTTCATTTTAGTGTTAGTTTACTATTTTTAGTTTTTCTCCCCCAAAGTGTTGTTTGACATTGACCCCATCCTTCAATTGTAAATAAATCTATAGATTCACACCTTGAGTTGACTCACCTAGGGGTTGTAAGTTAATTCTTTTTGTGGATCTCATTTCCTAATGAAATAGTGATAAATAGGTCCCTCACCCCCACATATTTTCATTAATCCATTTTGGTGACCCAATTTTTCACCTTCTCATTTTGGTGAACCTGAATTTTGAGCATTGTATCTTTCTAATTTTGGAGTCCATTTTCAACCCTAGATCTAGATCTTGCATTCATTTGCATTGATTTGCATTTCATTTAGGGTTCTTTTTTGGTTTAATTAATTACTAATTACACTTTGCATAAGTTTACTTAGGCATATTTAATTCCTAAGTTATAGATTCTTATCTTTATCTTATTGAGCTATCTTGTTGCTCAAGATAAGATTAGGGTTATGCATCTTTGCTTTTATAAAGAAAATCATTATCTTGTAATTAACGAATTCCTGAATAATATTATGTTGCACATCCTTTTGCAACCTCCCTATTTTTTTTTATTTTCTCTTCTATGGAAGGTCTTTTCGGTTTGCAAATTTGATCTTTGTTTCTAACATGGTATCAAAGCCTTGATTTGCAACCCCTTCTCAGATTTTTGAGAAAATCATTGTAGGGTTCGTTCAGGATTCCTCAAGGATATCATGCCTTGAGTTCATCTATGCGGCATTTTGGATCAAATTGGACTTCACCATTGGATTCAGAGCGCTGGAAAAAGTCAGGATTGACTTTTATTTTGTAGATTTTGGTCATTATTTGCCAAATCTGTGAGGGTTTCAAGCTCAGAGTTTTTTTGCAAGATCTAGGGGTAGCCAAATTTTTGGAGCATTTTGGGCACAAACGGAGGTCACCATTGCATTCGCAATGGCCAAAAACCCTAAGAACGCTTGTCGTTTCATCAATTTTGGTGCAGTTGATCCGAAAGGAAAAAAAAAATTGCCTAGGGGGCTGTACGGCCTCCCCAGCATGCAGTCCGAGGCGAAAATTTCAAAAATAAAAATAAAAAAATTGAATTTTTTTTGCAAAGTTCAGCGCCTCCCGTTCAAAAGAACTCTGCCACCGCCATGCCACCCGGCGGCCACCAGTCCGCCGCCGGCTCCTCTAGCCCCCGCGGGCCCCTCTGCAAAGCCAGCGGTCATATGGGGGACCGGGCGCTCTGCACCCAGCCCTCGTCCACCCAACTCCCTCCGCCAGCCCCTGAGGGCTTGATCTCTACGACCGCTGGTTCCATGGGGGACCGGATACTATGCGCCCATCCCTCGGCCGGCAGTTTAGCACAGCTCGTGGTCCTATGGAGGACCAAGGGCTCAACCAAAGCCCCAGACTACAGGCCCTGGTCGCGCACAGGACCAAGGGCCTAATTTTTTTAGCCCCTAAGCGCCCTGCAACCCTTATTGGGCATTCTGGAGCTGTTTTCACCAAATCGGGCATACTTTTTGCATACAATCTTCATTTTTTGCAAACGAGATACCGTTGGAAAGCTGATTCCGACGCCAATCCAGTGGTGTAGGTTTTTTTTTACCTAATTCTGCTCCATATTTATTTTGTAGGCCTTTGAACTCAGATGTTGTTGTTTTCACTCCGAAGGGCATATCTTTTGACTCAGTGATCCATTTTTCGTCATTCTTGCAGCGTTGGAAAGTTGATTCAGTCCTCTACACAGATCTAAGGTCTATTTTATTTTTCTATTTATGCATTTTTAGGATGCTCTCCTTTTACAATCATCAGGTTATTGTAATAAATGAACTGAGATAAAGTTCCATTCAGGGGGGTTTCTTGCATAATAAATTTGATTAGAGTGTAGTTTTCACTTTGATCTCCATATCCATCTTGATTTGATGATAGCTCGTATGGGTTATTTGGTTTCCTAGTTTCTTTTGGCCACATTTTCGCTATAGCTTGACACATATCGGATTTATCGGTTCACACTTTAGTTGAGAGATTATGTTTCTTGATCCTCATTGGTTCAGATTCTTCTCAATTTGAGGGCCATGTTTTTATGGTTAATGTTCCAGAGTCTTTTTTGGTACTCCTTCCCATGGAAGAGTTTCAGTCACAGTTTGGCAT
Organism: Sequoia sempervirens; assembly: GCA_007258455.2. NCBI lineage: Eukaryota > Viridiplantae > Streptophyta > Pinopsida > Cupressales > Cupressaceae > Sequoia > Sequoia sempervirens. The sequence goes on along the minus strand of VDFB02000008.1, from coordinate 238,241,359 downwards.
CGGCATCGAGATACACGGTTTCTAGATTTTGTCATCATTTCATCTTGTTGCTTCACGATTCTAGGGTTGTTCCAGGTTGTGAGTTTTCCGGTGTTCCATGGCATCTCTGGCTGTCACATTATCATGATTCTTTTGGTTTCATTGTAGACAGAGGTATCTTTCCTTGCTTGTCGATTGCGGTTCCAGTGTTCTTCCGGTGCTTCTTTCATCTCATTGTAGGGGGTTTTGTCCTTGGGTTTTCCTTCTCTACCTCATCATTGCATATGTAAATGAGTACCTGATCAGGCCTTTTTGTCAGGACTCATAATTGCATAATAATTTTGCTTCTCCCTAAGTTGCATTTATGGGGGGTGTTGGTGTAATTAATTAATAATTACACTTTGCATAAGTTTACTTAGGAATATTTAATTCCTATGTTATAGGTTCTTATCTTTATCTTATTGAGCTATCTTGTTGCTCAAGATAAGATTAAGGTTATGCATCTTTGATTTTTAAAGCAAATCATTATCTTGTAATTAATGAATTCCTGAATAATATTATGTTGCACATCCTTTTGCAACCTCTCTGCTTTTTCTAATTTTCTCTTTTGTGGAAGGTCTTTTCGGTTTTCAAATCTGATCTTGGTTTCTAACATTCTTAACTTGCATCTCATTTATGGCTTTAAGATTGCATTTTTGCATTCTTTAAAATCTGGAAAAACCAAAAAAATCTGTCATTTCACATAGTGTTTACATAGCATTGCATTATCATTCATTTACATTTGAAAATTGAATCAAAATTGCATATCAAATTAGGTCTCCTAGTTTGTCATTTAGCATTATTTTTCATTTACATTTAGACTTAATTTTACAGAAAATTCAAACTATAACCACCTGTCTTAGTCCAGAATCTGGAAACCATAAGAATCAACTCATAAAGCTATAAATTCATTTTTCAAAACCTTTAGCTAGAACCCATTCACCCATGGGAAAATGAGTCCCTGATTAGGTCTTTTCCCTTCATTTCTAGGCATCAAAATCTCTATTTTTGTATTATGTTTTGTTGTTTTCAGTTTGTTGTTACAATTTGCAGAATTTATGTTATCTCAAATTGATCGTATTAGGCTTCATTTGATAAATTCAGTGCATTGTGTGAATTCAAAATTGCATTTACAAGACATCATTTTTTAGGCTTTTGCATAACATAATTACAAAATTATCTTGTTATCAATCTGAAAATATGAGAATTTCTTTTTCAATTCATTCTTTCATAATGGACATGTACATTGGTAACCTATGGAAGTCTTTAACATCTTTAGTAGATGTTTCAAGTTGTGTTTTTGGCAATGATCCTAATGCAATAGAAATTTTTGGTTGTTTTTAAGGAACCAATCATATCCCATCAAGTACCTATGAGCTTTCCAAGCTCAATTCTTGAATACTTGAGAGACAATTGGCCAACGAATGAGTAGAAGCCAGAATGCTTCTTCTCCTACAATTCAAGCTCTGTAAGACCCAGGAGGGTGTTCCCACAATGTGTTTCCTATAACTTTGCTACACAATTACACTACACATTGTACAATTAATAGATACATTCTCATTCCAGTGCTAAATCAATGAGATCTTTAAAGAGACTTGTGATTTCTTTGAAAGATCACACTTCTAAAGCTGAGAATTCATACAACACCAACCACAACAAAAGGAAGATCGATTTAAAGATTATTTATGAATGTTGTTCTCAAATTGGATGACCCGAACCATGGGAAATGCATACAATACTTAAGATCGGTGCCATATCTCTGGGTCAGGAGTCAAGAACACAGCAAATTGAAATGTAAGGTGAATTTAATCCTAAACATCCTTGATCTACGTGAGATTGTTTTGCAATTCACCAATTAATACTTGGACTTTATCACTGCTTATCAGATCTACTACACAAGTATACGAATTCATGATTTAGCCTAAGCATTTTAACTGATCCTTTTAATCAAAGCCTAAATTAAAGCATACATCAAAGCATAGTAAAAATGAAGATTAATGAAATTATCCTTGATCATATTTTCATTAGTAATTCAAATACAAAGTATAGTTGGAGAGATGATAAACTCAAAGGATATTCATTATTGTTCAGATATGTTAAAGAACCATACATTTGACAAAATTCACTCGCTAGACTCAAAACTTAAGATACATACTTCAAGTATGTTCTATCTATGTTAACCATTTGCATAATTTGAATCCAAAATTCAACAAGAGACCCGTACTAATGGCCCGAATTCCCTTTTATGAGAATAAGGGAGAAAAACAAGCCTCAAGCTTAAATTACACATGTCATATTCTAATTATACTGCTACAACACATATTTCCTATTTAGTTATATTTACATTTTCAATTGGAGGGAACACACATGAGAAAAAGATTATTCATTCACTGAAGAAAATAGAACTGCCTTCCAAAAGGCATTTTTTGGAAAGGAATAATCTTCTAACCGTTATAGCATATTCATCCAATCAAAAAAAATGACAAAATTGTGTAAAGGTGGCAAAGGAGAACCAACATCCAAATCAGCATCACCATCAATCCAAGTCATCATTAATCAGCACCTATTTGTTATATCTTGAATCAAATGAAACTTATATTTATGCATTGTAGTTTCTAAGGCTAGACCTGTACTATACTTGACCAAGTATATGTTTTCTCCATCCATGTATTCACAAATCCAATTCATCAATAAATATTCTCTTCCACTGCTCATATTCAACATCGAATGGCCAATTGAAATCAATGATTTCATCCATGTTTTTCCTATAAAGAGAATACTTTTTCACTACTGAATTGGATTCCTTATCAAAATCTTCTAAAAAGCTGATGATGAAAGAAAATTTCTCCAAAGCATCTTTTCATATATCAATGTCAACCTTCTCACAAATAAGAGCTTCTTGGGAGACAATTGTAGTATCCACTTGGTCCTTCCACGTTTGTAGGTGTTTCACCTCATCATAGGTATGTTGAATATTAGGCAGCAATGTCAAATCTGCTTCATCAAACTTGGCCTTCAATTATCTTATTCTTTATTCTAATGGGGCAGCATACCCTTGAAAAAAAATTTCCTTAACCTCGCTAACAAATTTATAAGATGGGACCACCTTTGGATATCTATCTTCTTGCTTCCTAGCACCAGTTGCCGTGAATCTCAAATTCTCAGCCCTAGGAATCCATTTATCTAGGATTGGGGTAATCAATTCCTTATCCCTCTGAGATAACCTTATTGCTCGCAGCATCAAAGAATAGTTTGCATGAACACTATTCAATTTACCTTGAATCTTTTTATTCAGATGTTTCAAAACAGTATGAACAATCTTGGAATTGTTCTCATACATTGTCTTTTGCACTTGTTCAAGCAATTTCTTGTATACCTCAATTTTTTGAAGTAGTTGTTCCTTGGTAGGCTCATTGGATGGAGTTGCACCCAATGTGCTTGGCTCCTCTACTGCAAGCGGCTCTTGACCCATATTGTAAGGCACAATTGACAATGATTGCTCAGGTGGAGGAGGAGATGACTGAGGATGAGTCATAGAAGTGAGGGCAACATGGGTTGAGCTAGCTGGTCCTTGAGACCTTAACGTTTCCCTTTGTTGTTTCCATAATGCTAGATTTGTTTCAAGTTCAGCAATCCTTTACTGACTCTTATTATATTCATCAATAAGATCATTATACTTGCTTCTATGCATTTACCTTTCTTTAGTAAGGTCCTCAACTGTTTCTTTTGTGAACTTAGTAACATTTATGGTCATGTCAGCTACTTCCAATGTTGGAGTATCAGCAACTCTTTTTATAATTAGTTGTCCACTGAAGTCAGTTGGTTCTACAACTTTGGGCTTCCTAGAACCAAGGGATAATGACTATATTGCCAGAGCATTCCACTCTTGACAAAAATTTGGCCCTTGAAGTGTTAATTTGGCTTCTTATTTAGTTTGGAATAAAGGCCTTTCAACTCTCCTTATTGTCTCAAGTACCACTGCATCAGCTATATCCCATTTAGGCAATAGTAAAACACCACTCTTTTGCACAAGTTCCCTTCCTTCCTCAATTGTGATACTTTGAAACTATTTCCTCATTTCCTTCCTCACATTGTCTTGGATAACACTTTCAGGTAATTCAGGATATAAGTTTCTCTCATTGGCAACCATCTCTACATACTCTAAAGCTTTTGCTCTCCATAAAAAATCTTTGAATGTTGTTTCAATAAATGAGTCATCCTCCATGAATTCCCTGCAAGCCTCGTATCTCATGTCTTCAATGTTACTCAAGCCACTTATTTTTTCCTTTCCTAACCTTAGGATGCTTCCTCTAGAGCTTTATGTGGCTTCCCTTGGGGGAGAAGGCATCCCCTACTGCATATCTTCAGGTGTTATCAAAATGGAATCTTCATCAATATCAGGGTAATCAACTACCTCACTCACCTCAACCCTTTGTCTCTTAATTGGTGGTTGCTCTAATGGAGGAGAACCTCTTGGAGGAGAATCAACATCAACTATAATAGGTGAAGGTTGTCTAGGAACTGATCTCTTAGGAGAAATTTCCCTTGATCCCTCTGATGTGGCAGGGGTTGGAAAATTTTGTTGTTTCTTTACTTTCTCTTTGCTCCTAGAATATAGTCAGATCTCCTTGGGTGGCTGGTAAGAAGGCCTTTCCTCAAATACTATTGTGGGATCCTCTTGAATGTTGGGAAGAGGATCATAGATAGGATCTGATTTCTTGACATTTTCCACGATCTTGTTGAAATCAAGATACATGACTTTCCTTTCTTCTTGCACTTGTAAATCTAAAATATTTCTTATGACATCCGCAGGGTAGTAGAAGTTATGATAAAATGTACCCAATTTAATTCTTTTCTTTGCTATAGCAATGAAACCCTTGGGATCATGATTTCTAGGGTGCACTATTCTCAATTTATAAGGTCCCAGGATCTTATCAAAGGCCTTCCATCCTCCGTTAACCATCACAAAATCTACAAATGTTGTCCACTAAGGGAAGAATGAACCCTTCTTTTGATGTTTTGGAAAATGTGCCATTTATGCACCTCCTAATTGTCTCATTATTTCTATAAATCCTATCCTCAATGAAAAATCTCTTGGTAGCACAAAAGGATAGACGTTTGTCCCATATACCCTTAATATAGCTGTGTCTAAATAAGGGATGATGTCTCCCTAGTTATGAGTTATCTTCAATTATGGCCTCCTCTCCATGGGCCTTAAGAAATCATGAATTTCTTTTGGGATCCTTGGTGGATCAAAAATCAAGAGTTTCCTCAATTTGGAAGCAAAAACGTTGTGGAAGATCACATAATCAAACTTTTGGTCATCCTTGTCCATAATTTGGGTCCAACACTGGACGGGTAGCTCAAGATCACCCTCTGCCTTCCTTAATGACATGTCTCTGCCAAAGTGTCTCTCTCCCTTTTATAAAAACATGTGCATCAAAAGGGAGTACCACCAGAATTTTACCCAATTCTTCCCTACCTTAAGAGCAATTAGGTCCTTATGCATATACTCTACCAAATAGGTTGCATAATCATAAACTACATTGAAAGTTGCATGTTGAATGTTTGCTCCCATTTACATGTATTCCCTTGGCATAGTGTTTGGTATATCGAAGCCAATAATCTGACACGAGGAGCAGAAAGTATTCCTTAAATAGGGAGAAAAGTACCTCATAAGAAAAGGTCCTTTCTCATCTTTTCCAATCTTTATCTATTTTCTATTATTTCCATATCCTGTTGTGGTAGTGTGCATTGGCAACATTGTGGTTCTAAACAAGACCTTGGTATTCTCATATTCCTTCCTAAAGGAATCAAGGTCAATAGGGATCATATCTTGACTCCAGTCATGCAATTTAAATATTTCTGCAATCTCTTCCTTAGTGATCTTGACCATCTCAGTACCATCATATGCCAAGTAATTACTCTAGAAACAAGGTCATATCTTGATATAATGTCCCTCAACAGGTCTACATCCATATATACATTTGGTACTGCTAGTTTCCCCATATCTAATCTCCAAGTGTTTTTGGTGGGGGCTCCGCAGTTCCTATTTCCAAACCAGTTCTTGAACATTTTCCATCTAGTGAAAGGCAATTCAGCATTCCTGATACAATGTTATTTATCCAGTAATCCTTCATGAATCCTAGGGCCATAGTATATTACCACTCCTTTTTCCCTCTTGTTAGTCGAGGGTTTGAGTTGATCGACAATGTCTTGAGAGAGTGGCCTAGTTGGGGTTTTAGAACCAAACTTTTGTGTCTTGGGAGCCATGGATAACTAGGGGAGTTCAAAATAAACTAGGTTTTCGACACAAAGGGGATCAAAACCTAGTTCATTCAATTAAAATCCTAGGGCACAATTGGAGGATGCGAATTTGAAAAATTTTGGCAGAGAACTACAATTTATGCATAATTTTAAAACACAATAAAGCAATTAAAGCATGCAAACCAATCCAATTGGAAGGAAAACATTCAAAACTCGCCCTAATTCAAGATTGTTTAAATAAAGCATAGGATATATCTTTAATTACACTTACAGATTTATGCATTTGCAGGAAACCCTAATTTGTTTGTGTGTAGTTTGAAAGACTTTGATCAATCTCCTTGACGCTCTACATTCAGTTACAATCTTAAATTGTGTGAGAAAATCAATTTTTTATGTGCCTTTATGACCAAATTTTGATAACTTTGAATGTCCTATCTTCCATTACTACTCGCTCGCGCAAAGAAAAATGGCTCTAATTTTTGTGTCTTTGATTTTAAATAGCAACCATTGATCTTCCTTTGAGATGGCACATTGAACGACTCAGATTGAGTCAACATTATTTGAATTTTTGTCACCATCATTCACTAATTCCTCAACCAATGAAAACATTCCGGCTAGAATCCACATCAATCCTTCCCGTGGGCTCCACTCCTTCCTTCAAGCAAATGAAACAATACATGTGTCATTCAATCACAGACCTCGGACATCTTCGGCGAACACTATTTTTAATCTTGTGAGGTGAGCGATGAATAGTTGAGATCTTGTCTCGGCATCACATATCAACCGTTGATCTCATGAACATTGGGTGTTGGGAATTTGAATGCAGACTAGGCCCCACCTCAAAGAATACACATGTCAAGCAATCGTAGACCTCGCACCATCTTAAAATCCATTATTTTAATCCTGTGAGGTACGTGAGCGACAGCTGGGATTTGATCTTTAGATCCGACTAGCAGGATTTATGCACATGCAAATATTTTTAGTCATAAAAATGAGGCCATGACTAGGATGACGAGATTATGACCCTCAAGGTGAATATTCAGATTTAAAACCCTTTGACATAAAATAATTTCGTTTGACATAGGAAAAATTAAAACAATGACATAACGTTGGGAGATCGACCAACCTAGGCAAAAGGGTCAGTACATGTATGTTTCTAATGGCTTAAGTTGCAACTTAAGCAACCAGTGACCGAGTGAAACAGGTCAACAGAGGATTAAAATGACCAAGGTTTAAGACTTGAAAAAAAAATGAGAGAAAGGTTACATAGCTAAAACCCTAAACCTTATCCTTGGGCACATATTGAACATACCATCATAGGACACAGATCAATCTCAAATTTTCAAAATTTTAGGAGCTCTACTAGTGGCTCATGTTCAGTAACGCAAACCCTTGGTGGGTATGGTGAGAATCCAAATCTCTTGGTGAAGCAAAAAAACACAGAGAAACCCAAAAACCTAGGAGCTTTCCCGGACAAGGCAAGTAGACGCAACAAAAATCAAACATGCCAAACATATATACACTAAGTACAGGGATATACAATGTACATGGAAATTAACCTATTTCACAAGAAATAGGACTTCAAGAATTGTCCATGCACTTGCAGTTCTAGAACTTCACCTGTCAAGAACTACAAGAAGTATGAGTCCTCCCCATGTGTATCTACAACCAAATATGGTCCAAGCCACAGAGGATCAAACTTCCCATGTTTTCCTTTGTCTTCCATCCTTGCATTCCACATTAATACCATGCATCCAACTTTGAATTTCCTCTCAATGGCCCTTTTATCATACATTTGTTTGACTTGCAATTGTAGCCTCTCATTTCTTTTATGAGCTTCTCTTCTAGTTTCGTCAAGATCAATCAACTCTCCCATCCTGTATTTCATCTCATCACAGATGTCATCATTGTATTCTTGAACAAATTTGTACATCTTTATCAAATTTTATGAGGTATCTTTTCTTCCACACCATATACCAAGTTAAATGGTGATTTCCCAATGAACCTTTTAACTGTAGTTCTATTGTCCCACAATGCAAGTTGCAGTTTTGAATCCCATGCCTTCTTGTTCTTCTCAATCATTTGTTTGATGATCTTCATCAAACTCTTGTTACTGGATTTTTCCTATCCATTTCCTTGTGGGTGATAAGGAGATGAGTAAGAAATACATATGCCATGTTTATTGCAAAATTCAGTAAACTCTTTAGATCTGAAGCACATGGCATTTTCAGAAATAATTCTTTCTAGGACTCTAAATCTACTCAATATATTATTCATTAAGAAATCAATTACCACTTTACTTGTTGCCTTTCTAGTAGGAATAGCTTCTACCCACTTTGTAAAGTAATTTGTTGCAACAAGGATTCAAGAATGACCCCCACTAAACTTTTCTGACATCTCTCCTATAAAATCAATGCCCCATTGTTGAAAAGGGGCTTGAACCGAAACTAGTCTAAGAGGAAGGTTACCAGAAAAATTTAACTTACCAGTGAATCTTTGGTAAGCATCACATTTTTTAACAAACCTGTGAGCATCTTTGAACACACTTGGCCACCAGAAGCCTGCTCTCAATACTTTGTGAGCAGTTGTTTTTCCCATGTAGTGACCTCCACATGCTCCCTTATGCATTAAAATCAAAAGTTCTTTTGCTTGATCTCCATCTACACATCTAAGTAACACACCCTCTGGGCTTATCCACCAGAGTTCACCATCAATGATAATATATTTGATAGCCTACAACTTGAGAGTTCTCCTTTCATTTTTGGGCATGCCCTCAGGGAATTGCATAGTCTGCGGGTACTCTACAATTCTTATGTATCATCCACAAGTCTACATGTTGCATATAGGTGAAACATTCTCATGTTCAAATTGATTGATCTTATTAGCTTCCAAATTGGTCTCGACCATCAACTTAGCCAGACCCTAACCTCTCACCAGCTTTGTAATCTAGATGTCAATATTGAACTCTTAGATCCTATTGATCCACCTACACCTCCGACCTATGGTTTCCTGTTGAGTAAAAATATCCTTGGTTGTTGCACTTGGAACATATGCTACAACAGTCGCTCCAATCATATATGGTCTAAAAAATTTAACATCCTTTACCAAGGCATATGCTTGCTTTTCTGTCACATCATATTTGAGCTCGATAGCTTGCAAAGACTTGTTGGAGAATGCAATAGGCTACTCAAAACCTTCATCATTCTTCTACAACAACACCCCCGCCATTGTATGAAATGAAGCAAAGGTGAATAGCTGGAATGGATTTGAATAATCAGGGGATTTGAGGAAGACACTTTTTTTATGGCATCCTTTATGTCTTGGAAATATTTGGTAGGCTCTTTTGTCCATGCTACCTTTTCTCCTTCAGCATTTTAGAAATATTCCTAACAATTTCAGCAAAATTAGTAATAAATCTCCTCACAAAGTTAATTTTCCCGAAGAAGGATTGGATTCCCTTCACATTTCTAGGAGGTGGGATCTTTTCTATTTCTATCACATGTTCAAGTTCAATCTTAACCCCATCCTTTGAGATAATATGCCCTAATAACTTTCCTTCCTTAACCCCAAAAGCGCATTTCTTAGGGTTCAAAGAAATCTCATACTCCAAGGCTTTGACAAATATTTTCTCCAATTGAGAACAATGATCTTCTTCCTTCTTGTTGTGAGCAGTCAGGTCATCCTGATATATAGCTAGGAAGAGATCAATAAAGTCTGCAAAGGCCACATCCATGGATCTTTGAAATGTTGCACCAGTATTGATCAGGCAAATGGCATTCTCACGTACACATAGGTTCCCCATGGTGTAGTGAATGCAGTCTTGTACTACTTAGATTCTCTCACCATAACTTGATTATATCCTGAGAACCCATCCATCATTGAAAGTAGTTCACATCATGTGACCTTTTGCAACATAGCCTCCATGTTAGGCAAAGGATAATTGTCTTTCAAGGATACTACATTTAGATTCTTGAAATCTACAAAAAGCATCAGGTCCCCATTCTTTTTCCAGACTGGAACCAAGTTTGAAACCCATGAAGAATTCCTTATAGGCTTGATAATCCCAGCATCTCTTAACTTTGTGAGTTCTTCTTGCATTTTTGGCTACAATGTGGGATTTATTGGCCTCTGCTTTTGCCTAAAAGGTTTTACATTAGGCTTCAAAGGTATCTCATGTTGAAATAGATCCTCCCTATAGGCCTTTAGGTCATCATATGACCATGTAAACACATGTCTGTATTTCCTTAATATGCAATCAACATAGTTCTGACATGAGGTCTCATCTTCTTTCCTATGTACACCTTTTTGGGAGAATTCTCAGTTCCAAGATTTATTTCTTCCAAATATTCCCTATGGGAAGATGCTTGCTTAACATTTGATTTATCAGGGCCATCAAAGACCCTCTCTATTGCAACCAATCCTTTGGGAATCTTGTTGTTCTTTAATTAGACCACTTCATTCCCAAATAATGTTTCTTTTCCATCAACCTCAACCACTAATGAGCCAAAATCAATTTCTTGGCTTTCATATTGGTCAATACAATGCAAAAATTTCAAGATATCATTGCATCATCAAACACTTTCGAGTTGCAAATGTTGTGAGGCACTGCAGGCCGAGTTTGTACTTCTATTTTTTAAATTCTATCAAAGGTGACATCATCTAATCTTACAGAAATATTAGCTAATATATCTTCCCTGACATTCATCCCCCTTTCTATCCAGTCTATGTTAAAAGCATCAAAGTCCTCAATAGTATTCCAAACTACATTCTTATATTGCTTAAGCCTTTTATTTTTGGAAACAAATTTGGATCTAACTTGAGAGACAACTAATTCAAAATCTCCCAACACTTTTAACATCTTAATAATATGCTTTGAAGCTAATTTCAGACCAAGTAGCAAAGCCTCATATTCGGCCACATTATTTGTGCAAGCAAATTTTAACATGGAGTACTTGAATGTTTTACCTTGTGGGGAAATGAGAATAACTCATGCACTAGAACCCTCCTTGGAACAAGCTCCATAAAAGTACATGGTCCAAAGAGCATCTTCTTGTGGTGCATCTAGGACCTCTCTATCAATCGATGTAGGTTGGACTTCTTCTTGTTTCAATTCTTCAACCCGAAAAGTGTCTAAACCAGTTTCTACAAAATTGATTATCACTAGTTCTTTTGGCTCCTCAGCATATTCAATCATGTGGAAAACTCTTGGTTCTCTAGAAATATTAACATCCTTTTGTTCAATTGAGAACGTGGAAAATGATAAGTCACACTTATACTTCCACCCATGGATGCACTCCACTGTCTTAACAATAACAACCCATGAGTTAGTGGAATTTCCACCACTGTGATACTCATAAACAATTCCTTCTCAGGGAAGGCTTCCAATTTGTATGGAACTCTATTAATTACTCCTATAATAGGCACCTCTCTTGATTCCATAGCATAACACTTTCCATAAGTTCTATCAACCTTCAAGCTCATTTCTTCCATGATTTCCACTAGAATCACATTATTTGAAGCCCCTGAATCTATCATGCAATTCCTGAGCAACTTCCCATCAATAATCAAGATTAGAAAAAATGGATTGACTTTACTTCGGTTTGCAGTAACTGTAGTTCCCAAATATATTTCAATATTTTCACTAATCACTGCTTCCACCTAAGCATTCTTCTCTTGAGCTTTACTTGATTTGGGTTGATCAATCACCACTTTATCTTTACCACCCATAGCAATATTGTTGATGAGAGCAACTGTCTTATTCTTATGCTCATTGATTCTCATAATTTCTAACAGTGGAACTGTCACTTTAACCTGAGACAATACTTGGAACATATCTACAAGAGAATAGTTTGTCACTTCAGGGAGAATCAATTCCTTAGAAGTTACCTTGTCATCTTGTCTTTCAATCTTTTCAGCACTTGTCTTTAGATCCTTGGCCTTCACAGCCTAAGGAACAGCTTCACTACTAGTCTTAGCCTTACTGCCCTTAGCCAAAATTCTCATCTCTTTACCTTCTTTAGGTTTTGTCTCTTCTTTCTTATTTTTTGTCTTAGTCCCTTTATTTTCTGCATTTTTCTCCTTAATAAACATGCTACCAGGTTTACCCTGATTACCATTTACAATCCTATTTCTCAAATGAAGATTGCTTCTTTCTTGAGTAGCCAATGCAATTGTAAAATTTTCAATTTCTTTGTTTGAAGGTCTTCTCAAAGAAATATTGTTTCATTCAAGAGTGTAAATAGTGTAGTCATTCTCTCTTTCTTCATCTAAAAATACTTGTTGATGGTAAGAACTCGCCTCCTGCCTTTGAACATCCACATCACTTCTATTGGGCTCATCATCAGAGGAATACTCATCACAAGCAAAATCTAATTTGGTCATAAGCACATTCACAATTTCATCATGATCATGAGGAGAACCATAACCTCCTTGATCATTCGATGATTCTTCTACTCATTTTTCAACAACACACTGTTGTGAAGAGTGAGGCATTTGACATATTCCACACTATGGAAAATCCTCAGTGACATTTGTGGAATGCTTTTGTAAAGGATCAAGTGTGCTTTGAACATTTTTTTGATTATCGTTAACTGGATTCCCATTGTGCTAGTTAGTATGGAAAGGGTGGTCTTGCAATCTTAGTGGCCTTTCATTTCTTTGGAATTGTGGCTTATCATTCTTTGTCACCTTCTGCAACAAACTAAGAACTTGATCCAACTTCTCATCGGGGGTTGCAGTTTTACTAACCTTTTCATTTTGAACTCTTGGATTCTTCAAGGGTTTAGGATCATCTCTCCTCCCACTTTACCTGATGCTCTCCTATTTTTTTCTATATAGACTGCCATTTTGTAGGCTTCTCTCAAGTTCTACGGATTCTTGTCTCTGACCAAGTAACACATTTTTGAATCATATACATTGTAGTATACCACTAGACATGCATTTTCATTGGGCCTCAAATAACCAAGGAATTTATACATATCCTTTTGGAACCTTACATTGAATTTAGTTGCCATTTCATTATGTCCCTTTACAATATTGTTGAAATCATTTAACCTAAATCGAGGATTGGTTTGGTCTCCATATTGTTCTCTAAAAATTTGATAGAAATAATCCTTGAAATCAATGCTTGGATCAGGAAAGATCTCATACCAATCCCTAGAATCTTTAGTTAAGGATTGCATAAAATATTTCATAGCAACATCATCATCCCACAGCTCAAAATCTTCCACAAAACTCTGAAAGGCTTTCAAATGATCTTCACTACTGAGAGCATTATTACCAGTAAATTTGGGTACATGCTTTCTTGCATTGTCTGGGACAGGATTTGGATACCCCGGGATGTTCTCAAAACATAGTTTCCTATATCTATCAGTATCCAATAATCTTCTTCCAAAGGGTCCCTCTTCCTTATTTTGATTGTCATGATTCCTTCTTCTTTCATAATTGTTTTCAAGCCTCCTTGGTTGGGAATCATACCGATCATGTTGTTGGGTTCTCCTAACCTTATTATCTTCCTATAAAGATGAATTGGAAGGATTAGCACTAGATGAAGGTTTTTCATTTGCATGGGGACTTGAAGATGGTGTATGGGCTTGAGAGGTTTGAGTTTCAGGAACAGCAGCCTTTATGGAAGATTTTAGGAAACCTAGTTTTTGCTTCATTTTAGTGTTGACAACTGGGAGTTCCATCTCTTGCACTCTCTTTTGTAACTACTCATTTTCTTTTATTATCTTATCAACTAATGAGGTAGACTCATTATGTGGTGTGTCCTTTTTAGAGGAACTCCCTCATTTATCTTTACTCCTCCCATGGGCTTCTTTCCTTTATCAACATTTTGGGGATGAGGATTTGTATTACTAGGAGGAGGGTTAACTAGGATGGAATCCTTTTCATCGGTGTTGGTCCATGAATTTACACCAGCATTATCAACAGAGGGAACTACAGGGTCCCTCATTACAATTTCTTCAACAATAGGACCAGTTGTTTGGGCAGGTTTAGTTGCCAACCTGTCCAATTCCTCCATTTCCTCAACTATTCTTTGTAACATATCTCTCTGCATCATGGATTCCCTTATCCTTTTCTCTTTCTCTTCATCCCTTTTCTTTCTATTTTCATTGCATCTTAAGGCTCTTTCTCTAATTTGTTGCATATCACTAAAAACTTCTTCCTCCTCTAGTAAAGTGGTATCAACATCAAATGCTACTACAACTTCAACATGATTAGGGACATTGTTATGGGAATATTCATCAAATCCAGTTAACAGATCTAGAGGAAGGGGAGTATATGTATGAGAGCCTGGGGTCAAATATCCTTTAGCTCTAGCACATCTAGCATTTTCATTATCTCGTTGTATTCTATCTTTCTCCCTCCTCTCCATGGCTCTTAAGCCTTAATCTGAGGGTTTCTCATTCACATTAAAACTTCTCTCAGAAGAAGTGTTATCACGAAAATCTAACAAGTTTCTTTCACATTTAGAACCAGAACTAGAACAAATCTCACATTCAAGAGTTGGGTGGGGAGTAGACTTAATTTTTCCTGCATCCTTTGCTTTTACCCATTTTCCACGATTGTTCTTAGGTAGTTCTCCTTCTAGTTTCTGCTTTGGATGCTTCTTCATGTGGCCATGAGTTCCTCGCATTTGTGCTTAAATCTTCTTTGCCTTTGTCAACCTTTTCAATTTCTTTCTATTCTTCTTCTTTACTTCTTTGATATCTTCAAATATTGGCACACACTAGTGCAGAGATTTTAGAGTCACCACCCAAATTGCTTGGGACAAATTTGTAGCAATTGTGTTACAATTTATGTAAATTTCACAAGATCCCTAGAAACTCAGACAGACTTTGACAAATACGACATACTTTTAAATGAACTTTGAGCACAAGCCTTCAAATACATAAAACGACGAGAAACTTAGCACAAACTATGGTGGGACAATTACCAAAGACTTGAGCAATATTTAGCAGAAACTTCAAATAGACTGAATCTAGAAGTCAACATCACCATATATTATAATGATCTTTGATAAGGCACTCTGGAGAACAAATATTTATCAAACTTACATCCCTAGTAGAGTCGCCAATCTGTTGGTTGTTTTTAGGGAACCAATCAGATCCCACCAAGTACCTATGAGCTTGCCAAGCTCAATTCTTGAATACTTGAGAGACAATTGGCCAACGAATGAGTAGAAGCCAGAATGCTTCTTCTCCTACAATTCGGGCTCTATAAGACCCAAGAGGGTGTTCCCACAATGTGTTTCCTATAACTTTGCTACACAATTACACTACACATTGTACAATGAACAGATACATTCTCATTCCAGTGCTAAATCAATGAGATCTTTAAAGAGACTTGCGATTTCTTTGAAAGATCACACTTCTAAAGCTGAGAATTCATACAACACCAACCACAACAAAAGGAAGATCGATTTAAAGATTATTTATGAATGTTGTTCTCAAATTGGATGACCCAAACCATGGGAAATGCATACAATACTTAAGATCAATGCCATATCTTTGGGTTGGGAGTCAAGAACATAGCAAATTGAAATGTAAGGTGAATTTAATCCTAAACATCCATGATCTACGTGAGATTGATTTGCAATTCACCAATTAATACTTAGACTTTATCACTACTTATCATATCCACTACACAAGTATATGAATTCATGATTTAGCCTAAGCATTTTAATTGATCCTTTGAATCAAAGCCTAAATTTAAGCATACATCAAAGCACAGTAACAATGAAGATTAACAAAATGATCCTTGATCATATTTTCATTAATAATTCAAATACAAAGTATAGTTGGGGAGATGATAAACTCGAAGGATATTTATTATTGTTCAGATATGTTCAAGAATTGTACATTTGAAAATTTTCACTTGCTAGACTCAAAACTTAAGATACAGACTTCAAATATGTTCTCTTTGTGTTAACCATTTGCATAATTCATAACCAGAATTCAACAAGAGACCTGTACTAATGGCCTTGAATTCCCTTTTATGAGAACAAGGGAGCAAAACAAGCCTCAAGCCAAAAGTACACATGTCACATTCTAATTAGACTGCTACAACACATATTCCCTATTTAGTTATATTTACATTTTCAATTGGAGGGAACACACATGAGACAAAGATTATTCATTCACTGAAGAAAATAGAACCCCCTTCCAAAAGGAATTTTTTGGAAAGGAATAATCTTCTAACCATTGAAGAATATTCATCCCATCAAACAAAATGACAAAATTGTGTAAAGGTGGCAAAGGTTAATCAACATCCAAATCAGCATCACCATCAATCCAAGTCCTCATTAGTCAACACCTTTTTTATATCTTGAATCAAGGGAAACATATATTTATGCATTGTAGTTTCTGAGGCTAGACCTATACTATACTTGACCAAGTATATGTATTTGCCATCCCTATATTCACAAATCCAATTCATCAATAAATATTCTCTTCCACTGCTCATATTTAGCATCAAATGGCCAATTGAAATTAATGATTTCATCCATCTTCTTCTGATAAGGAGAATACTTTGTCATTACTTAATTGGATTCCTTTTCAAAATCCTCTAAAAAGTTGATGATGAAAGACAATTTCTCCAAAGCATCTTTCAGTATATCAATGTCAACATTCTCACAAATAAGAGCTGCTTGGGAGACAATTGTAGTATCCACCTGGTCTTTCCACATTTGTAGGGGTTTCACCTCATCATAGGTATGTTGAATATCAAGCAGCAATGTCAAATATGCTTCATCAAACTTGGCCTTCAATTCTCTTATTCTCTGTTCTAATGGGACAACATACCCTTGAAACTTTTGTTCCTTAACCTCACTGAAAAATTTATAAGTTGGGACCACCTTTGGATATCTATTTTCCTAATACCTAGCACCAATTGCAATGAATCTAAAATTCTCAACCCTACGAATCCATTTATCTAGGATTGGGGTAGCTAATTCCTTATCCCTCTAAGATAACCTTATCGCTCGCAGCATCAAAGAATAGTTTGCATGAACACTATTCAATTTACCTTGAATCTTTTTATTCAGATGTTTCAAAACTGTATGAACAATCTTTGAATTGTTCTCATAAATTGTGTTTTGCACTTGTTCAAGCAATTTCTTGTATACCTCAATTTTTTGAAGTAGTTGTTCCTTGGTAAGCTGATTAGATGGAGTTGCACCTAATGTGCTTGGCTCCTCTACTGCAAGTGGTCCTTGACCCATATTGTAAGGCACAATTGACAATGATTGCTCAAGTGGAGGAGGAGATGACTGAGGATGAGTCACAGGAGAAGTGGGAGCAGCATGGCTCGAGCTAGCTAGTCCTTGAGACCTTAACGTTTCCCTTGTCGTTTCCATAATGCTAACTATCTTCCAAGTTCAGCAACCCTATGCTGACTCTTATTGTATTCATCAATAAGCTCATTATACTTGCTTCTATGCATGTCCCTTTCTTTAGTAAGGCCCTCAACTATTGCTTTTGTGAACTTAGCAACATTTATGGTCATGTCAACTACTTCCAATGTTGAAATATCAGCAACTCTTTTATAATCACTTGTCCACTGAAGTCAGTCGATTCTATAACTTTGGGCTTCCTAGAACCAAGGGACAATGAAAATATTGCCAAAGCATCCCAATATTTACTAAAAGTTGACCATTGAAGTGCCAATTTGGCTTCTTCTTCAATTTGGAATAGAGGCCTTTTGTCTCTCCTTATTGTGTCAAGTACCACTACATCAGTTATATCCCATTCAGGCAATAGTAAAACACCACTCTTTTGCACAAGTTCCCTTCCTTCCTCCGATGTGATACTTTGAAACTGTTTCCTCATTTCCTTCCTCGCATTGGCTTGGATAACACTTTCAAGTAATTCAGGATGTAAGCTTCTCTCATTGGAAACCATCTCTGCATACTCTGAAGCTTTTGCTCTAAATGTTGATGTTTCAATAAATGAGTCATCCTCCATGAATTCCCTGCAAGCCTCCTGTCTCATGTCATCAAAGTTACTCAAGCCACTTATTTTTACCTTTCCTAACCTTAAGATGCTTCCTCAAGAGCTTGACGCGACTTCCCTTGGGGGAGAAGGCATCCCCTGTTGCATATCTTCAGGTGTTATCAAAATGGCATCTTCATCAGTATCAGGGTAATCAACTACCCCACTCACCTCAACCCTTTGTCTCTTAATTGGTGGTTGCTCTAATGGAGGAGAACCTCTTGGAGGAGAATCAACATCAACTATAATAGGTGAAGGTTGACTAGGAATTGATCTCTTAGGAGAAATTGCCTCTAATCCCTCTGATGTGGCAAGGGTTGGAAAAGTTTGTTGTTTCTTTACATTCTCTTTTCTCCTAAAATATACTCGGATCTCCTTGGGTGGCTGGTCAGAAGGCCTTTCCTCAAATACTGTTGTGGGATCCTCTTCAACCGCCTTTGATTTCCCTTTATCTGTAATAGTTCTTACCTCTCTTAGTACACCAACAACATTTTCAAAGTTTTCCAAAACATACATTACCCTATTCCATTCCCCTTGAATGTTGGGCAGAGGATCATAGTTAGGATTTGATTTCTTGACATTTTCTAGCATCTTGTTGAAAGCAAGATACATGGCTTTCCTTTCTTCTTTCACTTTTAAATCAAAAATATTTCTTATGACATCCTCAGGGTAGTAGAAGTTATGAACAAATGTACCCAATTTAATTCTTGCCTTTACTACAGCAATGAAACCCTAAGCATCATGATTTCTAGGGCACATTGTTCTCAATTTATAGGGTTCCATGATCTTATCAAAGGCCTTCCATCCTCCCTTAACCATCACAAAATCTGCAAATATTGTCCACTCAGGGAAGAATGAACCCTGCTTTTTATGTTTTGGTAAGTGTTCCATTTGTGCACCTCCTAATTGTCTCATTATTTCTATAAATCCTATCCTCAACGACAAATCTCTTGGTAGCACAAAAGGATAGACATTTGTCCCATATACCCTTAATACAATTGTGTCTGAATATGGGATGATGTCTCCCCAGTTATGAGTTATCTTCAATTCTGGCCTCCTCTCCATGGGCCTTAAGAAATCATGAATTTCTTTTGGGATCCTTGGTGGATCAAAAATCAAGAGTCTCCTCAATTTGGAAGCAAAAATGTTGTGGAAGATCACATAATCAAACTATTAGTCATCCTTGTCCAAAATTTGGGTCCAACACTAGACGGGCAACTCAAGATCACCCTATGCCTTCCTTAATGGCATGTCTCTACCAAAGTGCCTCTCTCCCTTGTATAAAAACATGTGCATCAAAAGGGAGTACCGCCAAAATTTTACCCAATTCTTCCCTACCTTAAGATGAATCAGGCCCTTATGCATATGCTCTGCCAAACAGGTTGCATAATCATAAACTACATTGAAATTTGCATGTTGAATGTTTGTTGCCATGTACATGTATTCCTCTGGCATAGTGTCTGGTATATTGAAGCCAATAATCTGACACAAGGAGCAGACAATCTTCCTAAAATAGGGGGCAAAGTACCTCATAGGAAAAGGTTATTTCTCATCTTTGCCAATATTTATCTATTTTCTATTCTTTCCATATCATGTTGTGGCAGTGTGCATTGGCAACATTGTGATTCTAAACAAGACCTTGGTATTCTCATATTCCTTCCTAAAGGCATCAAGGTCAATAGGGATCATATCTTGACTCCAGTCATGCAATTTACAAATTTCTACAATCTCTTCCTTAGTGATCTTGACTATCTCAGTACCATCATATGCCCTGATTACTCTGGAAACAAGGTCATATCTTGATGCAATGTCCCTCAGTAGGTCTACATCCATATATACATTTGGGACTACTAGTTTCCCCATGTCTAATCTCCAGGTCTTGCAGGTGGGGGCTCCATAGTTCCTATTTCCAAACCAGTTCTTGAACATTTGCCATCTAGTGAAAGGCAATTCAACATCCCTGATACAATGTTGTTTATCCAATAATCCTTCATGAATCCTAGGGCCATAGTCTATTACTACCTTTTCCCTCTTGTTAGTCGAGGGTTTGAGTTGATCGACAATGTCTTGAGAGAGTGTCCTAGTTGGGGTTTTAGAACCAGACTTTTGTGTCTTGGGAGCCATGGATAGCTAGGGGAGTTTAGAATAAACTAGGGTTTCGACACAAAGGGGCTCAAAACCTAGAACTTCATTCAATTAAAATCCTATGGCACAATTGAAGGGACGCGAATTTGAACAAGTTCGGCAAAGAACTACAATTTATGAGCAATTTTAAAACATAATAAATTAATTAAATCATGTAGACCAACCCAATTAGAAGGAAAACATTCAAAACTCGCCCTAATTCAAGATTGTTTAAATAAAGCACAGGTTATAGCTTTAATTACAAGGTGTGAATAATTGTCTTGTACCTAGCTAATTCATCCACTAGGTAAATTAGGGACATATTCACATGGTTAAGTTTACTTAGGTAAAAGATTCTTTCTAGAAGGCTTAGTTGGCTTATCTAGAACTTATCTTATCTAGCTAGGATGCATCATTTCCTAGGTGATTAGGTTGTTGGTTGTCTCATGTCATAGGATCATGACATTTTCAACATCATATTCATTCCATCTCTCAACCTTGCCCATATAAGCAAGGCATCTCATGTACATTTGTAATCAAGCAATAGCAATTCAGCCATTAATCAATCTTGCATTGTGAAGCAAGCTTTCTTTCCATTCTCTCTCTTGTGGAAGTGGTTTTGGTCGCAACTGATCTTGGGGGTGTTGAGGAGTCACCATTAACTCCTACATGGTATCGTGAGCACTCTCCAGGTGTTGCAGATTCCTTCCCAGATCTGAGGGTGATATTTTGGCTTGAAGATTTTGCTGGATGTAGATTGGGGTTTCAATAACCTCACGGTTGAGTTCAGAAGCTCTGTAGACGAATTTTGACTGTAAATTCACCTATATTGGGAAAAGATGTTTTGGAGGCAAAAATTTTTTGCTCAATCAACCTCCCGAGCGGTACGATCTTTCTTATTTTCGCAAAAAATATTTTTCAGAAAAATATTTCTACACTTATTATTCATAAATTTTGGGGCAAAATTTTTTTTTTAGAGTATACAAATATTTTTTAGGGGCAAATTTTATTAATATTGTGGGCTTTAAAATCTCTGCAGATTTTATTGGGTCGGCATTTATCGAATATTCCGCTGTCAGATCTCGGATATTCTGTAGGGTACCTGCGTCAGATCTATCTTTTGGACCGGTCACTAATCACATTCATCGCAAGGTACTGGTCATCTTTTTCCGGGTCCTTTTGTCTATCGGAATCACTGGTCATATCGCATGGTACAAGTTTTTCATCGGCAAGTTGTCTACATTGGCATTCATCAGGGCGATCCGTCATATGTTCCATCGGTTGTCCGGGCATATGGTTCTTCCATCGGTGTTACAAGGCTTGTGTTCCGGTAGCGGGCTATCCTCTCATCATTGTGAGACCCTCATCTTCATCGGTACACATCCATCGTAGGTAATAAGACTTGATCTCATATACCTTCATCTAGAGGCCATCACATCCGGTACATTATCATTCTACTCATTTGATTATATCACATTATCAAATCTTCGAGCCATTATTCCTTGTTCGCATCAAAGTTTTTATATAGGCTATTAAAATTTTTGTTCTTAAAAGTTTATATATAAAACTTTGGATAAATTGCAAAAGGCCGATGAGTATTGTTGCTCAGCCTAGCATTTTTTATTGGTAGCCCGAGTTGGTCATATGGATGACCAGAATTTTAGCCCCAGTGCTGAAAATTTGCTCTAGTTTAGCTTGCTAATTATTTGATTTTGGCCCCCAAGTGCCTATTTATAGGCCTTTTTTTCATTTTATCATAACTTTTGCATACGGAGGCGAAATTTTCAGAAACGAAATATCAACGGAAAGGTGAAGATCTGAATTTTTCAGTGGTGTAGATATTTTGTAGAGATTTTGCAGTTTTGTGCCTCTTTTTCCAGGTTGAAGCCCGATCATCGTTTTCTGCTTCCGAGCTCATATCTTTGTGCTCCGATCTCCGATTTTCACCAAATTTGTGGCATTTGGAAGGTATTCGAGAGCACTTCAGATCTACTCATGCACTTTTTGCAGATTTGTTTCCAGATTTTCATATTTTCAGTTTGTAGCTGATTTGATAGTTTGGGATTCCTTCTTGTAAATTTGCAAAAAAAAGTGCAAATCTTGTTGGGACAAAGGGGTTGATATCTTGTATTGTGAGGGAAAATTGTTGTTCTTCTCTTGTAATATCTCATTGTATCATGGATTTGACAAAAGTTGTACTTCTAACTCCATATAACTATCATGAGTGGAAATCTCAAATGGAGTTGTTATTGTTAAAATCAAAGTTGCAACGAATCACATTTGGTCAAGATCCAGAACCTGCAGGAGCAAAAGAGAAAAGAAAATGGCTTGATAGAAGGGATGAAGCTCTTGGTACTTTGAAGTTGTCCATTTCTCCAGATCTTAGATATCATGTTGCATCTTGCACTCATCCTAATGAAGCTTGGAATACTTTAGAGAGTCTCTTTGGTAAGCCAGATAAGATGAGGAAATTTAAGTTGGAGAATGAACTCATGGGTCTTAATCCTTCAGATTTTGACAATGTCCAAGACTTTTTCTCTAAGCTCAATTCTCTTAGATTGCAGTTATCTAATTGTGGGGTAACTAAAGAGGATGAACAGTTGATACTTTCTATTCTTGCTAAGCTTGGTCTTGATTATTCAGTGTTTGTTTCTACTTTCTATGCTACAATGGATGCTCTTGGCAATGCATACAAAATGCCTTCTCTTGATGAATTTGCAGCTCAACTCACAAGGGAACAAGCAAAGTTGGTACACATGGGCACATTGAAGTCTTCTAGATCTCATGCTCTTGTTGCAAAGGAGACAAAGGATTCAAGTGGCAAAGGTAAGAAGCAGAACAAGGCACCCAAGTCTAATGAGCAAGGTAAAGATTCTCCTTCACATAGCACTCCTGAGTCCACATCCTCTTCTAAAGAGGAATCATCTAAAAAGAAGAAGTCAAAATGTGCATATTGTAAAAGGTTAGGACATGATGAGCATAGATGTTATAATAAGAAGATTGATGAACTGACACACCTTCTTCAAAAGAATAACATTAAGCTGCCCTCATCAGTGTCTGGTACTTCTTCTTCAACATCTCAATCGGCAGCTCCATCATCATCATCTAAGTCACAGGACACAGGATCTACTTCTGGGCTACACAAGATGAAAGGACAAGCACTCTTGGCCTCTACAAGTCTTGAATCTCATAGATGGCTTCTTGATTCAGGGGCATCTCATCATATGGCATCTTCTATGGATATGTTCTCTTCTTTTGAGCCTTGTAATTCACCTCATATATTGATAGGTAACAATACATATATGAAGGTAAGTGGGAAGGGTTCTATTGATATGGGGGAAGGGACTTCAATGATGTGCTTTGTGTTCCTTCCTTGTCCACTAATCTCCTTTCTATTTACCAAATTACTCATGGGGGTCAAGGTAAAACAGTTGAGTTCACTCCAGATAGGGTGTACATAAGGGACTTGGAGACTAGGGATATTGTTGCTATTGGGATGGTTGATCATTCATCTCGTGTATATTCCTTTTCACATTTTGCTTCAGAAGATGATAATGTCCTTTGACTGCATCACACACTCCATTGAGTGTGAATCATGATAGTGAGGAGAAGTTTGGTCATCTACACCTTGGTATTCTAGAGACCAGTGTGAGCTTCCTACTCCTCCACCTCCTGCTTCTTCAGCCATTGATGCTTCTATTCAGCAAGATGATCATAGTTTTTCAGATCTTGCTTTGTGGGATGAGTATTTGATAGGGATTTCTAACTTGTTCATGGAGTCTCATACTGCAGATTTGGAGGACACTCTTGAGGGGATTTCTCTCCTCTTTGATGACAGATTCAGTACAACTGTTATCCCATCTACTTTGTCTTTGGAGATTGGCATTCATGAGTCTCCTCCATCACTTGATTTGTCATATTTCTTGGTTCAATTTGACCATGATTCTGTTGTGGCTCATTCAAGCTTGGAGGATCTTCATCAGTTTTCAGAGGCATACATGAGCATTCATGCTTCCTCCTTTCAGTTGGACATGGAGTGGCTTCTCATCAGCTTATGGATTTGTTTCTTCCTAAGGGAAGATGTGTTGCTTGTAGACATTGGGTCATCTTTTGTTTTCAGGCATTCTTCATCAGCATTGGAGCTTCTTCATCATGGGGGGGATATCTTATCTCTCTACTTTCCTCTTATGGGGGGGTATTTGATTGTATATACATGATGCATGTTGTCCTTGGGGGTATCATTGAGTCCTCCATACATCATGTTGTCTTGTTTTGTTTCTCTCTTTTGGAGAGGAGTTTTGTCCCACAAAGTTTTCTCCTTTTCTCCTTGTGAGAGATTGCATCATTTGCATCGTAAATGGGTACCTAACATGGCCTAGTAGCCGAGACCCATAGTCATAGTCTTTGCACAGCTTGCATAATAATCTTCTCCTAAGTTGCACTTAAGGGGGGGTGTTGGTGTGAATAATTGTCTTGTACCTAGCTAATTCATCCACTAGGTAAATTAGGGGACATATTCACATGGTTAAGTTTACTTAGGTAAAAGATTTTTTCTAGAAGGCTTAGTTGGCTTATCTAGAACTTATCTTATCTAGCTAGGATGCATCATTTCCTAGTGATTAGGTTGTTGGTTGTCTCATGTCATAGGATCATGACATTTATCAACATCATATTCATCCTATCTCTCAACCTTGCCCATATAAGCAAGGCATCTCATGTACATTTGTATTCAAGCCGATCAAGCAATAGCACACCATTAATCAATCTTGCATTGTGAAGCAAGCTTTCTTGCCATTCTCTCTTGTGGAAGTGGTTTTGGTCGCAACTGATCTTGGGGGTGTTGAGGAGTCACCATTAACTCCTACAATTACACTTACGAATTTTTGCATTTGTAGGGAAACCCTAATTTGTTTGCGTGCAATTTGAAAGACTTTGATCAATCTCTCGGACGCTTTGCATTCACTTGCAATCTTCAATTGTGTGAGAAAATCATTTTTTTATGTGCTTTTATGACCAAATTTGATAACTGTGAATGTCCTATATGCCATTACTACTCGCTCACGTGAAGAAAAACGGCTCTAATTTTCGTGTCTTTGATTTTAAATAGCATTCATTCATCTTCCTCTTAGATGGCACGTTAAACAACTCAGATTGAGTCAACATGATTTTAATTTCCATTGACATCGTTCACTAATGCCTCAGCAAATGAAAACATTCCAGCTGGAAGCCACATCATTCCTTCCCATGGACTCCACTCCTTCCTTCAAGCGAATGAAACAATACATGTGTCATTCAATTGCAGACCTCACACGTCTCCGGCAAACACTATTTTTAATCTTGCAAGGTAAGCGATGAACAGTTGAGATCTTGTCCCGACATCACATATCAACCGTTGATCTAACCATTGGTCGTTAGGCATTTGAATGCAAACTAGGCCCCACCTGAGAGAATACACAAGTCAAGCAATCGTAGACCTTGCACCATCTTAAAAACCATTATTTTAATCTTGCAAGGTACGTGAGCGACGGCTGGGATTTGATCTTTAGATCTGACGAGTAGGATTTTTGCACATGCAAATATTGTTAGTCATAAAAATGAGGCCATGACTAGGCTAATGAGATTATGACCCTCAAGGCGAATATTTAGATTTAAAACCCTTTGACATAAAATAATTCCACCCGACATAGGAAGAATTAAAACAATGACATAACGTTGGGCGACCGACCAACCTAGGCAAAGGGGTCAGTACATGTATGTATCTGATGCCTTAAGTTGCAACTTAAGCAACTAGAGACCGGGTGAAACAAGTCGACAGAGGATTAAAACGCCCAAGGTTTAAGTCTTGAAAAAAAATTGAGAGCAAGGTTACAGAGCTAAAACCCTAAACCCTATCCTTGGGCACGAATGCAACAGACCATCATAGGACATAGATCAAGCTCAAATTTTCAAAATTTTAAGAGCTCTACTAGAACCTAATCATGTTCAATCCTTTCCTAATGAACGTCCTTGTGAAGTTGACATCATAGGAGAAGATGATGAAAGAATGCATGAATTCATAAACACTTGCCTTGGAAACCTTGAGAACAATGCATCATTTTATCCTTCCATGCAACAACCAACACCTCTTACTATTCCACAACTTAAGATGTTTGGTCTTTTAGATCCTAAAATTGAATCACAAACCAATCCTAAACCTCCAACAATGAGTGAACCTAGTTCATCTAACCAAGTGCATACCTATCCATCTTATGTTAATAAAGTGACCAACACACCCATCAACCTAGAAGAGACTTATGGCCAAGGCTTTAAGATCTTAACTAAGCAAGGATGTGACATAACTAATGAGCATGAAATTCACAAACTTTTAGAACAAATCCCAATTGAAGATACTAAAGGACTAGGATATCAAGAGCCTTCTCCCTCCACATCTTCTAAGAATATAAATGTCCTCCTTCATAATGATCACATAACGTCTTACAAGGATGACAGGATCATTTTAGGTCCTTCAAATCCACCTCAACAAGATCCTCAAATAAGCAAGAAATACAAGCCTCATAAAGTCAAAAAGTTGTCATTCCTACATACTAAAACCACCATTGAACGAAAAATGGAACACCTTCTTCATTTAGGGTGGATTACATTGCCACCTCCTAGTAAAAGCAACAAGCCTGAGAACATGAATTATTATGCATAACTCTTAGGCATCTTACTGATGAGTGTCGTGCCTTAAAGATAATATTATGTGATTTTTATCCTAATGATCATGATTCTTATGATAAAAAAGTTGGATAGCAATTATATGCACTTCGCTCCTTGCCATGTAATAGTTTTAGGATCATAGCATACTCACTATTGTATTTTTTACGTCCATTGCAAATCATTTTCTTTATTACAAGAAGCTCATTCTCATCACTCATCTTGGCTCATCCTTGCCTTGCACCTAGTGGGGGCAAGGGGTTAGATAGCCTTGTCCTAGTTTAGCACTTGATGTTGTCACTTTGGCTAATTGTTTGTCTTTCGCATATACTAAACAAGATTGTGATGTGGGCGACCCGCTATAGGTTGACTCGCATGTGTCATGCTAGTCTTGTCTTTGTTTCTCTTTTCATGTTTCTTTGTGTGATTGCATGTCTGTAATGTGATCCCATGTATTGTTATGTTTGATGTATCTCTTCATGTTCATTCCTCTTTTTGTATCTGCATTCTTCTATATGTTGTAAACATTTATCTTTGCTTTTGTCTTGTGTTTCCTTTTGGAGATGACGCAAGGCGTTGAAACATTTAGGTATCTTCCATGTTAACTCAAAATCTTTTTCTTTATTTGCTCTCTATGTGTCATCCTTCCAACTCTACAAGTATTTGGGGAATGATGACGTTTCCAAGCTCTATAACAACATTGTAGCAAATATATACTAACCCCAAATCCGTAAATCCCTTATGTGTTCGGGATTTCATTTTGGGGGCGACCCCTTCCTCTCTTTTTCATGACGTAGCTTCATTTGGAAATATATGACTTGGCATAGGACTTTCTGAATAAACTCTTATGTCCTATTTATTGTTAGCATTGATCATTTGCTACTTTAAAGTAAATTGCTCACAACATAGTGTTTAACAATTTCTTTAAAGAAGGGGCATACATTGGCATTATTATGTTTGGAATTTTTAGCATTCCTTATGTTTCAATGTGTGATCTTCTTACTTCTTGCAATGGTCTTTTTCTTGGTGGTGTCATTGGGTTTGATTTCCTCTAGGAGTGTGACTTTTCTTGGCATACGACTTTCCTCTTAGTAGTAATGCTACGTGTTGCATTCCCTAAATTGTGAATCTTTTATCCTAGACTTGTCCTCTCTTGAAGACATTAGGCACGATGTTCCCTAAGAGAAGACCTTACACGAACTAAGCAAAATCCATTTGAACATGTTTATTTGCATTTTTGTTCATAAGTGTTTAGAATAACTCAACTTGCTAACCTTGTGAAGCTCAAACCCTTTTTTGGCCACCAAGCATAACACACTTTGCTTGTCTGTGGAGCCTTGCCTTGTTTGTTCATAAGTGCTTAGCATAACGCATCTTGTTAGGCCTTATGAAGCTCAAAGTTTATATTTTGTTTTGTGGTGCCTTATTGAAATTATTGAAGATATAGCTTTGATATGGTATGGGACCTTAATAAGATTCTCTCATTTGCCACCCTTTTGTGTTTTGTTTTGTTTTGTTTTGTGGTGTCCTATTGAAGATATCAGATATATAGCTTTGATATAGTATGAGAGCCTAAGAAGATTCTCTCATTTGCCACCCTTGGGGGCTCACCTAGTGGACAGACAAGGTTCCATTAGCTCATTGAGCATGTGTGTTGTTTGCATAGTGGACAGCGAGTTCCACTTGTGAACATTTTTGGACAAATAGCTAAGGTGTGTTCCACATTGCATTGGACAATTGAGGCTTGATTCACCCTTTTTATTTTTTCTTTTTTCTTTTAAGTATTTGATATTGTATGATTGAGTATCTTATCATTGTTGCATACATATGTTTTGATTATCTACTTTAGTGTGAGTTTAATGCAAGGTCGTCCTCTCACTAAAGTGGGGGCTAAATGTAATGACAAAAACTATATCCCTTTACATTTTTCTCACTTGTTTGGGCCCTCCTAGTTAAATTGTACTTAATTGTGTCTTAATTTAGTATTGTAAAATATATTTATTTACACTTCCACACTTATTTAAGGCTCCTTTAATTAATTGAGCTTAACTATGCCTTAATTGACCCTTTAATTCATTTTCCAAGCCTATTTAATTACATTTTCCGAAGAGGAAACCCGACATTTATTAATGTTTTAACGTCACTTTACCTTGAGCAATGTGTCCTACATTTAGGGACCTGGGACCCATTCACACATGGGCAAATGGGTCCTCCCTTGACCTTAGGACCTAAATTTAAATTATGTTTTTGGCAATAATTTAATGTTTTCAAATCCATAATTCAATGTTGGCTTGTGATATTTAAATTTCGAAAAATTGAGGATGCATACCTATAAATACAAAGTTATTTTCTAAGTTGCACTTGGCAATTTGAAATGAGCAAAAGTATAGCTAAAATTGTGATCAAGGACAATCAAGAGCAAATTTATCAAAATTTTATTGCAACATTCAAGATCCAATTATCATGTCAAAGTCTTCTTGCATCATGCATGTTTTTGGAGCTAACATTATGATGTAAGTTTTCATGATCAAATCAAAGCATTCAAAGCACTATTTCAAGCAAGATCCGAAGTTCAATATCCACATCCATTGAAGCCATTTTATCACAATTTTTCTCTTTTATGTTGTGTTTTGTAAATCTACATGAAAAAAAGCTTGAAGATCTTTTGAAGAGCAAATTTGAAAAAGTTAACAAAGTTGCAAAAGTTGTCATTTCATGGAAGCTCACCTACAAAAATTATTTTTGACACTACCACTTGAACAAATTGGAAGATTCAAATATGTATTAGAGGCTCTAAAAGTTATAGAAAAACCTTGACAATAAACCCCTAGGCAAATGAGTCACAATCAGCCTTTAGAAACTAACTTTTGAAAAAAAGTGCACTTAAATCTACCATTTTCTCTAATTTGCAATTTGATTGCAAATTTTTTCATTATCAAGTTTAATATTGTTGTTTCAAATGTTAAATTTTATTTTGGTGTTAATTTACTATTTTTAATTTTTCTCCCCAAGTGTTGTTTAATCTTGACCCCCATCCTTCGGTCATAAAAAAATCTATAGATTCATTCCTTGAGTTGACTCACCTAAGGGTTGTATATCAAATCTTTGAGGATCTCATTTTATAACAAAATGGTGAGAAATAGGTCCTCACCCCCATATATTTTCATTAATCCATTTTGGTGACCCAATTTTTCACCTTTTCAATATCTATTATCTATTGTGGTACCCTCAATCTCTAAAGATCAACGTTGTTCAAAGGTTTATTGATGCAAGAGCATCTACAACAACTAATTCATCAAGGGTACATCAAACCCAAACTCAACTTGGAGAAAATCAGTACACAAAACTTCAACAATTCACTTATCTCAATAAAACCCTCAATTCTCCTTCGCCATTCACCTAATCTAGCTTCTAACCCTTTTTCTGACACTGAATTACTTTTCTCACCATCAAAATCACTGTTACAAAACAAATACCTTAAAAGTAGACTCTAAAACTCTTCAATTGTTCACCATGCATATTCATACCATCAACTAGCACCATGATTACCAAGACAACAAATTTACTTTACAATCATTTCCAAAACATCCATTACACAACATTCATCATATTCTTTGTTTGAAACAAACCAAGGATACACACAAATAACACTGAACCATCAGATCATTAGATTCTTGCAGACAAAACACCACTCTTACATATTAGAATGACATTGCCAAATCACTCAAGCAACAAATACTGCCTTCAAAACTTTTGTTCAAGCATTTAAACATACCTTGCAACATCATATAGGCAGATTCAATCTAATATCAATCGCTTACATCCCTGTCCAATCAGAAACTCGGTTTCTAGCATTCATAGGCCACATTTTCTAGTAGCATTGCAAAACCAATAAATCGGGTATACCAACCATTATACATTATTAGATATCCATGAACTATATACAGTTTTAAGAATCCATTTTTATCTACATTTAACATAATTCAACATCAACCCCTATTTTTTTGAAATAATTTTTCCAAGTGGTAGCGTCATAATTCAACATCTCATTTAACATAATTCAAAATCAACATTGTCTTAGTGCATGAATATTTTTATATTTTCCATAGGTACAAGAGTTCGAGGTTTTTTGTTTTTATCCAAAGTATACGCGTGTCAAGATGAACGAGCTTTATGTGGGGTTATATTTTTTTCAACTCAATTAGAGTGCACTTTGATTCTCATAATGCATATACCAGGCATACAGATCCAACTAGAGCCATCATTTTTTGGACGTGCTAATACCAGTTCTAGTAGTAACTAGTGGCATACAGATTCCCTTTTGCAATCAAATAGTAACTACGCTTCTTATTACCAGAATCAATCTAAAGATATCATTCTCTATTTTTAATCATTTACAGAAACGTGAATCCACTCTACAGAAGAGCAAAACCATCTTACAAGTGCAGATTTGATGATTCTTCGCATCTCCATTTTGACAATTTTCTACTTAAAAAAAAAATTTACAGATCAAGTAATGTGCCCGCTCCTAGAACAAAAATTTATAGCATTTGGACAATTGACACCTGCATGAAAGATAACTCTGCCAATCCAAATCATCCCACCCGAGGATATGATATTTGCACTATCATATTATGTAAAATCACCGCACACAATTTTCATAAGCCGCCCACAATGTCTAGTGAGATCCGTTCATTGCTTGCCGTATGATTATAATGAGATGACGATAACCATTATGATAATACATAATATTATAGTCAACAGTCTGTAATTAATATTATAGGTTAAGAGAAAAATCAAGTTGCATCCCTAAAAACCGTTGAAATATGACCTTTCAAATGTTGTATCACCACCATAAGACTGCATACTAGAATCCTACAGAAGAAATGCTCTACTGAATTGTAGTGTTTGTTTAGACTAAAACTGTATCTTTAAACATGCCTCTATTTAAAACTATAATAGTAATAAAAACAAACAAAAGAAAGAAAAAACAATGTTAGTTCTCAACTCATTTTCTACTAACCTAAGGGCATCGTCTTGAATACCTCAGATACCAGAAAGGAACTGTTTTAGTTGCTTAAACAATCTTGCCCAAATCCACACGAGTGAATAATCTGACACAGTCCCTTCCATCCACATCCATACAAGCAAGTCACATTTAACCTCCTAAATAGTACAAACGACATTACGTCTCAGCTACACCCTTCATATCCCTTGATAATTAATTTAGCTCGATAAGAATCAACTTTCAAAGACTAGAGCCAAGCAGTATGGAAGCAAGACACATTTAAGCTCCTAAAAAAATGAACAAAAAAACATATATGCCTAGGACGCACCCTTCATAGCCCCTGATGATTACTAATTAGGTCAATAAAAATTTAACTTTCAAAGACTGCAACCAGTCAGCAGCTTCAAAAATAAAAGTAATCCTTACATTCTTAAAACTAATCTGCAAGATCTGTTTCAAGTTATAACAAAGCCAACCAATTTAACATTGATTTTAAGGGCCAATTACTCCCGAGCATTGGCAACTAAAAATAACCTCATTTTTTAACTGAATGAAAATAGGCAATTGCTATTTGCATATATTTCAAGTTAAAAATAAATTGTGAAGCTACCAGACACTGCATCACAAATAAACCTCAATTCACATCAAAAAAATAAACCGCAAGTAAACCCCCACCAACTTCAGCATTAAAGAAAGAATAAATCAAAAAATCCTGTATAGCAATGCCTAGCACAAGCTTGTAGGAGGTGTCATGGCAAACTTCACCCAATTTGACAAACATATAAAAAAGGTAGACAATCAAATTAAACTTCAGCCAATTAAAATGTACTAAAGACACCGTTCGTAATGCCAAACCTACCATGCAAGTGTGCATTGCATTTATTCATCCCCAGTCTTATTTTAAGCAGAATAATGGGCAAAACTTATAGCTCCTAGAGTAACTTGTAAAGTCTCCTAACCAGCCAATCTCTACATCTTTTTAACCTTCCATTTCTAATAGAGAAGAAAACACTGCAGACAGACCAAAGGGCAATTCAAGAATTTCTTAAAAAACAATATGTAAAAACATCATATCTAAGGTGATCTGATCATTCAAAGATCAGATCATGATACAATTAAGATTGTTACGACATATTCCTGAATAGCTACAGTTAAGAAAGGGACCAAAACACAACTGCAAGGTTATACCCCCTTCACTGCTACAAAGGTGGGTAGTCATATCAAAACATTTCGATAGTAGCTAGTAGGTTAGATTACAAATTCATTTTATGTAAAAGCCCAACAATGATACAAAGACAAAACCATCAGAGGCTTTCCTACAATCCTTACTCGTCATCCTCCTCCTGAAAAGAATAAAACCGATAGATTAGCATTTCAAGTGCAAAAAATATATATAACAAAACAAATTAAGAACTATCACACTCATTGAAAAAATGAGAAACGCATTTACCTCTCCACTCTCTTCATCATCCTCATCATTCACTTCAGACTTGGACTTATCGGACTCTTCAGCCACATCCTCTGCACTTGACTGAAATCAAACAAACATCACAAATTATTATTATTAAAGAGTATAAGATTTGCTATAAGAAAACGTTATAACATACCAAAGAATTCTTTAAAAAAAAAAAAAAAAAAAAATGATGTATAACCTTTTTGTTGTTGTAAGTTGTCATGTTCTTTTCATATTCTGCCTTCCTTTTTCCAGCTTTGGCAACATATGGAGCTTTATCCTGGCAAAGGCAAATGCAAACATTATTAGAAATGAGGCATACCAATTACAAACCAAATAAGAAGCTGGTTTCAAATATTTAATTAAAATATTGCATAATATTTGAAACATACCAATTGCAAGGCCATATTTAGAAACTAATTTGTAATTTTTGAATAGAAAAAATAACTTACAGCTTCTGACATTGTCTTCCATTTCTCGCCACCGGCTTTGCCAATCTAAATATAAATACAATACAGCAATCAAAGATAATCTGATTACTTAACCACCACAAAGGAAAAACTAAGAAAAGTATGACAAGCCTATCTGGTGAAAGCATGCCATCAAAAAATCATTGAGAAGCAACTAAAAAATTCCAAAAAGCTTCAGTCAATGTTAGAATGTTCATTTATTCCGCGAGTAAATAGGACCATCCACAAGCTGCATTAAAATATTAACATGAACGCAATTAGGAAATGAAGCTACAAGAGAGA
>VDFB02000008.1:238135884-238206948 GCA_007258455.2 Sequoia sempervirens | reverse complement strand
AGAACGCTTGTCGTTTCATCAATTTTGGTGCAGTTGATCCGAAAGGAAAAAAAAAATTGCCTAGGGGGCTGTACGGCCTCCCCAGCATGCAGTCCGAGGCGAAAATTTCAAAAATAAAAATAAAAAAATTGAATTTTTTTTGCAAAGTTCAGCGCCTCCCGTTCAAAAGAACTCTGCCACCGCCATGCCACCCGGCGGCCACCAGTCCGCCGCCGGCTCCTCTAGCCCCCGCGGGCCCCTCTGCAAAGCCAGCGGTCATATGGGGGACCGGGCGCTCTGCACCCAGCCCTCGTCCACCCAACTCCCTCCGCCAGCCCCTGAGGGCTTGATCTCTACGACCGCTGGTTCCATGGGGGACCGGATACTATGCGCCCATCCCTCGGCCGGCAGTTTAGCACAGCTCGTGGTCCTATGGAGGACCAAGGGCTCAACCAAAGCCCCAGACTACAGGCCCTGGTCGCGCACAGGACCAAGGGCCTAATTTTTTTAGCCCCTAAGCGCCCTGCAACCCTTATTGGGCATTCTGGAGCTGTTTTCACCAAATCGGGCATACTTTTTGCATACAATCTTCATTTTTTGCAAACGAGATACCGTTGGAAAGCTGATTCCGACGCCAATCCAGTGGTGTAGGTTTTTTTTTACCTAATTCTGCTCCATATTTATTTTGTAGGCCTTTGAACTCAGATGTTGTTGTTTTCACTCCGAAGGGCATATCTTTTGACTCAGTGATCCATTTTTCGTCATTCTTGCAGCGTTGGAAAGTTGATTCAGTCCTCTACACAGATCTAAGGTCTATTTTATTTTTCTATTTATGCATTTTTAGGATGCTCTCCTTTTACAATCATCAGGTTATTGTAATAAATGAACTGAGATAAAGTTCCATTCAGGGGGGTTTCTTGCATAATAAATTTGATTAGAGTGTAGTTTTCACTTTGATCTCCATATCCATCTTGATTTGATGATAGCTCGTATGGGTTATTTGGTTTCCTAGTTTCTTTTGGCCACATTTTCGCTATAGCTTGACACATATCGGATTTATCGGTTCACACTTTAGTTGAGAGATTATGTTTCTTGATCCTCATTGGTTCAGATTCTTCTCAATTTGAGGGCCATGTTTTTATGGTTAATGTTCCAGAGTCTTTTTTGGTACTCCTTCCCATGGAAGAGTTTCAAATACTAAGACGGCATCAGATACACCTGGCTTTCTAGATTTTGTCATCATTTCCTCATCTACCAAGTGTTTCCAATGCATTCTAGGGTTGTTCCAGCCAGAGTTTTCCACTGCATGGCATCTGGCCCGTCACGGATTCTCGGGTTTTGGTTTCGGGCCAGACGTGAGGTATCTTTCCCTTGCTTGTCGATATGGGTTCCGCGAAATTCTTCCTTCAAAGTGCTTCTTTTTGCAGCGCTATCCTATTTAGGGGTTTTGTCACACCGGTTTTCCTTCTTACCCTCATCATTGTGACATAAACAGGCACCGACGCCTTTTGTCGACTCATAATTGCATACACTTTGTTTCTCCTGCTGCATTTATGTAGGTGTTGTAATTAATTAATTACACTTTGCATAAGTTTACTTAGGAATATTTAATTCCTATGTTATAGGTTCTTATCTTTATCTTATTGAGCTATCTTGTTGCTCAAGATAAGATTAAGGTTATGCATCTTTGCTTTTTAAAGCAAATCATTATCTTGTAATTAATGAATTCCTGAATAATATTATGTTGCACATCCTTTTGCAACCTCTCTGCTTTTTCTAATTTTCTCTTTTGTGGAAGGTCTTTTCGGTTTGCAAATCTGATCTTGGTTTCTAACATTCTTAACTTGCATCTCATTTATGGCTTTAAGATTGCATTTTTGCATTCTTTAAAATCTGGAAAAACCAAAAAAATCTGTCATTTCACATAGTGTTTACATAGCATTGCATTATCATTCATTTACATTTGAAAATTGAATCAAAATTGCATATCAAATTAGGTCTCCTAGTTTGTCATTTAGCATTATTTTTCATTTACATTTAGACTTAATTTTACAGAAAATTCAAACTATAACCACCTGTCTTAGTCCAGAATCTGGAAACCATAAGAATCAACTCATAAAGCTATAAATTCATTTTTCAAAACCTTTAGCTAGAACCCATTCACCCATGGGAAAATGAGTCCCTGATTAGGTCTTTTCCCTTCATTTCTAGGCATCAAAATCTCTATTTTTGTATTATGTTTTGTTGTTTTCAGTTTGTTGTTACAATTTGCAGAATTTATGTTATCTCAAATTGATCGTATTAGGCTTCATTTGATAAATTCAGTGCATTGTGTGAATTCAAAATTGCATTTACAAGACATCATTTTTTAGGCTTTTGCATAACATAATTACAAAATTATCTTGTTATCAATCTGAAAATATGAGAATTTCTTTTTCAATTCATTCTTTCATAATGGACATGTACATTGGTAACCTATGGAAGTCTTTAACATCTTTAGTAGATGTTTCAAGTTGTGTTTTTGGCAATGATCCTAATGCAATAGAAATTTTTGGTTGTTTTTAAGGAACCAATCATATCCCATCAAGTACCTATGAGCTTTCCAAGCTCAATTCTTGAATACTTGAGAGACAATTGGCCAACGAATGAGTAGAAGCCAGAATGCTTCTTCTCCTACAATTCAAGCTCTGTAAGACCCAGGAGGGTGTTCCCACAATGTGTTTCCTATAACTTTGCTACACAATTACACTACACATTGTACAATTAATAGATACATTCTCATTCCAGTGCTAAATCAATGAGATCTTTAAAGAGACTTGTGATTTCTTTGAAAGATCACACTTCTAAAGCTGAGAATTCATACAACACCAACCACAACAAAAGGAAGATCGATTTAAAGATTATTTATGAATGTTGTTCTCAAATTGGATGACCCGAACCATGGGAAATGCATACAATACTTAAGATCGGTGCCATATCTCTGGGTCAGGAGTCAAGAACACAGCAAATTGAAATGTAAGGTGAATTTAATCCTAAACATCCTTGATCTACGTGAGATTGTTTTGCAATTCACCAATTAATACTTGGACTTTATCACTGCTTATCAGATCTACTACACAAGTATACGAATTCATGATTTAGCCTAAGCATTTTAACTGATCCTTTTAATCAAAGCCTAAATTAAAGCATACATCAAAGCATAGTAAAAATGAAGATTAATGAAATTATCCTTGATCATATTTTCATTAGTAATTCAAATACAAAGTATAGTTGGAGAGATGATAAACTCAAAGGATATTCATTATTGTTCAGATATGTTAAAGAACCATACATTTGACAAAATTCACTCGCTAGACTCAAAACTTAAGATACATACTTCAAGTATGTTCTATCTATGTTAACCATTTGCATAATTTGAATCCAAAATTCAACAAGAGACCCGTACTAATGGCCCGAATTCCCTTTTATGAGAATAAGGGAGAAAAACAAGCCTCAAGCTTAAATTACACATGTCATATTCTAATTATACTGCTACAACACATATTTCCTATTTAGTTATATTTACATTTTCAATTGGAGGGAACACACATGAGAAAAAGATTATTCATTCACTGAAGAAAATAGAACTGCCTTCCAAAAGGCATTTTTTGGAAAGGAATAATCTTCTAACCGTTATAGCATATTCATCCAATCAAAAAAAATGACAAAATTGTGTAAAGGTGGCAAAGGAGAACCAACATCCAAATCAGCATCACCATCAATCCAAGTCATCATTAATCAGCACCTATTTGTTATATCTTGAATCAAATGAAACTTATATTTATGCATTGTAGTTTCTAAGGCTAGACCTGTACTATACTTGACCAAGTATATGTTTTCTCCATCCATGTATTCACAAATCCAATTCATCAATAAATATTCTCTTCCACTGCTCATATTCAACATCGAATGGCCAATTGAAATCAATGATTTCATCCATGTTTTTCCTATAAAGAGAATACTTTTTCACTACTGAATTGGATTCCTTATCAAAATCTTCTAAAAAGCTGATGATGAAAGAAAATTTCTCCAAAGCATCTTTTCATATATCAATGTCAACCTTCTCACAAATAAGAGCTTCTTGGGAGACAATTGTAGTATCCACTTGGTCCTTCCACGTTTGTAGGTGTTTCACCTCATCATAGGTATGTTGAATATTAGGCAGCAATGTCAAATCTGCTTCATCAAACTTGGCCTTCAATTATCTTATTCTTTATTCTAATGGGGCAGCATACCCTTGAAAAAAAATTTCCTTAACCTCGCTAACAAATTTATAAGATGGGACCACCTTTGGATATCTATCTTCTTGCTTCCTAGCACCAGTTGCCGTGAATCTCAAATTCTCAGCCCTAGGAATCCATTTATCTAGGATTGGGGTAATCAATTCCTTATCCCTCTGAGATAACCTTATTGCTCGCAGCATCAAAGAATAGTTTGCATGAACACTATTCAATTTACCTTGAATCTTTTTATTCAGATGTTTCAAAACAGTATGAACAATCTTGGAATTGTTCTCATACATTGTCTTTTGCACTTGTTCAAGCAATTTCTTGTATACCTCAATTTTTTGAAGTAGTTGTTCCTTGGTAGGCTCATTGGATGGAGTTGCACCCAATGTGCTTGGCTCCTCTACTGCAAGCGGCTCTTGACCCATATTGTAAGGCACAATTGACAATGATTGCTCAGGTGGAGGAGGAGATGACTGAGGATGAGTCATAGAAGTGAGGGCAACATGGGTTGAGCTAGCTGGTCCTTGAGACCTTAACGTTTCCCTTTGTTGTTTCCATAATGCTAGATTTGTTTCAAGTTCAGCAATCCTTTACTGACTCTTATTATATTCATCAATAAGATCATTATACTTGCTTCTATGCATTTACCTTTCTTTAGTAAGGTCCTCAACTGTTTCTTTTGTGAACTTAGTAACATTTATGGTCATGTCAGCTACTTCCAATGTTGGAGTATCAGCAACTCTTTTTATAATTAGTTGTCCACTGAAGTCAGTTGGTTCTACAACTTTGGGCTTCCTAGAACCAAGGGATAATGACTATATTGCCAGAGCATTCCACTCTTGACAAAAATTTGGCCCTTGAAGTGTTAATTTGGCTTCTTATTTAGTTTGGAATAAAGGCCTTTCAACTCTCCTTATTGTCTCAAGTACCACTGCATCAGCTATATCCCATTTAGGCAATAGTAAAACACCACTCTTTTGCACAAGTTCCCTTCCTTCCTCAATTGTGATACTTTGAAACTATTTCCTCATTTCCTTCCTCACATTGTCTTGGATAACACTTTCAGGTAATTCAGGATATAAGTTTCTCTCATTGGCAACCATCTCTACATACTCTAAAGCTTTTGCTCTCCATAAAAAATCTTTGAATGTTGTTTCAATAAATGAGTCATCCTCCATGAATTCCCTGCAAGCCTCGTATCTCATGTCTTCAATGTTACTCAAGCCACTTATTTTTTCCTTTCCTAACCTTAGGATGCTTCCTCTAGAGCTTTATGTGGCTTCCCTTGGGGGAGAAGGCATCCCCTACTGCATATCTTCAGGTGTTATCAAAATGGAATCTTCATCAATATCAGGGTAATCAACTACCTCACTCACCTCAACCCTTTGTCTCTTAATTGGTGGTTGCTCTAATGGAGGAGAACCTCTTGGAGGAGAATCAACATCAACTATAATAGGTGAAGGTTGTCTAGGAACTGATCTCTTAGGAGAAATTTCCCTTGATCCCTCTGATGTGGCAGGGGTTGGAAAATTTTGTTGTTTCTTTACTTTCTCTTTGCTCCTAGAATATAGTCAGATCTCCTTGGGTGGCTGGTAAGAAGGCCTTTCCTCAAATACTATTGTGGGATCCTCTTGAATGTTGGGAAGAGGATCATAGATAGGATCTGATTTCTTGACATTTTCCACGATCTTGTTGAAATCAAGATACATGACTTTCCTTTCTTCTTGCACTTGTAAATCTAAAATATTTCTTATGACATCCGCAGGGTAGTAGAAGTTATGATAAAATGTACCCAATTTAATTCTTTTCTTTGCTATAGCAATGAAACCCTTGGGATCATGATTTCTAGGGTGCACTATTCTCAATTTATAAGGTCCCAGGATCTTATCAAAGGCCTTCCATCCTCCGTTAACCATCACAAAATCTACAAATGTTGTCCACTAAGGGAAGAATGAACCCTTCTTTTGATGTTTTGGAAAATGTGCCATTTATGCACCTCCTAATTGTCTCATTATTTCTATAAATCCTATCCTCAATGAAAAATCTCTTGGTAGCACAAAAGGATAGACGTTTGTCCCATATACCCTTAATATAGCTGTGTCTAAATAAGGGATGATGTCTCCCTAGTTATGAGTTATCTTCAATTATGGCCTCCTCTCCATGGGCCTTAAGAAATCATGAATTTCTTTTGGGATCCTTGGTGGATCAAAAATCAAGAGTTTCCTCAATTTGGAAGCAAAAACGTTGTGGAAGATCACATAATCAAACTTTTGGTCATCCTTGTCCATAATTTGGGTCCAACACTGGACGGGTAGCTCAAGATCACCCTCTGCCTTCCTTAATGACATGTCTCTGCCAAAGTGTCTCT
This sequence comes from Sequoia sempervirens, assembly GCA_007258455.2. Lineage (NCBI taxonomy): Eukaryota > Viridiplantae > Streptophyta > Pinopsida > Cupressales > Cupressaceae > Sequoia > Sequoia sempervirens. The sequence continues at coordinate 238,200,333 of VDFB02000008.1, read as the reverse complement.
CTCCCTTTTATAAAAACATGTGCATCAAAAGGGAGTACCACCAGAATTTTACCCAATTCTTCCCTACCTTAAGAGCAATTAGGTCCTTATGCATATACTCTACCAAATAGGTTGCATAATCATAAACTACATTGAAAGTTGCATGTTGAATGTTTGCTCCCATTTACATGTATTCCCTTGGCATAGTGTTTGGTATATCGAAGCCAATAATCTGACACGAGGAGCAGAAAGTATTCCTTAAATAGGGAGAAAAGTACCTCATAAGAAAAGGTCCTTTCTCATCTTTTCCAATCTTTATCTATTTTCTATTATTTCCATATCCTGTTGTGGTAGTGTGCATTGGCAACATTGTGGTTCTAAACAAGACCTTGGTATTCTCATATTCCTTCCTAAAGGAATCAAGGTCAATAGGGATCATATCTTGACTCCAGTCATGCAATTTAAATATTTCTGCAATCTCTTCCTTAGTGATCTTGACCATCTCAGTACCATCATATGCCAAGTAATTACTCTAGAAACAAGGTCATATCTTGATATAATGTCCCTCAACAGGTCTACATCCATATATACATTTGGTACTGCTAGTTTCCCCATATCTAATCTCCAAGTGTTTTTGGTGGGGGCTCCGCAGTTCCTATTTCCAAACCAGTTCTTGAACATTTTCCATCTAGTGAAAGGCAATTCAGCATTCCTGATACAATGTTATTTATCCAGTAATCCTTCATGAATCCTAGGGCCATAGTATATTACCACTCCTTTTTCCCTCTTGTTAGTCGAGGGTTTGAGTTGATCGACAATGTCTTGAGAGAGTGGCCTAGTTGGGGTTTTAGAACCAAACTTTTGTGTCTTGGGAGCCATGGATAACTAGGGGAGTTCAAAATAAACTAGGTTTTCGACACAAAGGGGATCAAAACCTAGTTCATTCAATTAAAATCCTAGGGCACAATTGGAGGATGCGAATTTGAAAAATTTTGGCAGAGAACTACAATTTATGCATAATTTTAAAACACAATAAAGCAATTAAAGCATGCAAACCAATCCAATTGGAAGGAAAACATTCAAAACTCGCCCTAATTCAAGATTGTTTAAATAAAGCATAGGATATATCTTTAATTACACTTACGGATTTTTGCATTTGCAGGAAACCCTAATTTGTTTGTGTGTAGTTTGAAAGACTTTGATCAATCTCCTTGACGCTCTACATTCAGTTACAATCTTAAATTGTGTGAGAAAATCAATTTTTTATGTGCCTTTATGACCAAATTTTGATAACTTTGAATGTCCTATCTTCCATTACTACTCGCTCGCGCAAAGAAAAATGGCTCTAATTTTTGTGTCTTTGATTTTAAATAGCAACCATTGATCTTCCTTTGAGATGGCACATTGAACGACTCAGATTGAGTCAACATTATTTGAATTTTTGTCACCATCATTCACTAATTCCTCAACCAATGAAAACATTCCGGCTAGAATCCACATCAATCCTTCCCGTGGGCTCCACTCCTTCCTTCAAGCAAATGAAACAATACATGTGTCATTCAATCACAGACCTCGGACATCTTCGGCGAACACTATTTTTAATCTTGTGAGGTGAGCGATGAATAGTTGAGATCTTGTCTCGGCATCACATATCAACCGTTGATCTCATGAACATTGGGTGTTGGGAATTTGAATGCAGACTAGGCCCCACCTCAAAGAATACACATGTCAAGCAATCGTAGACCTCGCACCATCTTAAAATCCATTATTTTAATCCTGTGAGGTACGTGAGCGACAGCTGGGATTTGATCTTTAGATCCGACTAGCAGGATTTATGCACATGCAAATATTTTTAGTCATAAAAATGAGGCCATGACTAGGATGACGAGATTATGACCCTCAAGGTGAATATTCAGATTTAAAACCCTTTGACATAAAATAATTTCGTTTGACATAGGAAAAATTAAAACAATGACATAACGTTGGGAGATCGACCAACCTAGGCAAAAGGGTCAGTACATGTATGTTTCTAATGGCTTAAGTTGCAACTTAAGCAACCAGTGACCGAGTGAAACAGGTCAACAGAGGATTAAAATGACCAAGGTTTAAGACTTGAAAAAAAAATGAGAGAAAGGTTACATAGCTAAAACCCTAAACCTTATCCTTGGGCACATATTGAACATACCATCATAGGACACAGATCAATCTCAAATTTTCAAAATTTTAGGAGCTCTACTAGTGGCTCATGTTCAGTAACGCAAACCCTTGGTGGGTATGGTGAGAATCCAAATCTCTTGGTGAAGCAAAAAAACACAGAGAAACCCAAAAACCTAGGAGCTTTCCCGGACAAGGCAAGTAGACGCAACAAAAATCAAACATGCCAAACATATATACACTAAGTACAGGGATATACAATGTACATGGAAATTAACCTATTTCACAAGAAATAGGACTTCAAGAATTGTCCATGCACTTGCAGTTCTAGAACTTCACCTGTCAAGAACTACAAGAAGTATGAGTCCTCCCCATGTGTATCTACAACCAAATATGGTCCAAGCCACAGAGGATCAAACTTCCCATGTTTTCCTTTGTCTTCCATCCTTGCATTCCACATTAATACCATGCATCCAACTTTGAATTTCCTCTCAATGGCCCTTTTATCATACATTTGTTTGACTTGCAATTGTAGCCTCTCATTTCTTTTATGAGCTTCTCTTCTAGTTTCGTCAAGATCAATCAACTCTCCCATCCTGTATTTCATCTCATCACAGATGTCATCATTGTATTCTTGAACAAATTTGTACATCTTTATCAAATTTTATGAGGTATCTTTTCTTCCACACCATATACCAAGTTAAATGGTGATTTCCCAATGAACCTTTTAACTGTAGTTCTATTGTCCCACAATGCAAGTTGCAGTTTTGAATCCCATGCCTTCTTGTTCTTCTCAATCATTTGTTTGATGATCTTCATCAAACTCTTGTTACTGGATTTTTCCTATCCATTTCCTTGTGGGTGATAAGGAGATGAGTAAGAAATACATATGCCATGTTTATTGCAAAATTCAGTAAACTCTTTAGATCTGAAGCACATGGCATTTTCAGAAATAATTCTTTCTAGGACTCTAAATCTACTCAATATATTATTCATTAAGAAATCAATTACCACTTTACTTGTTGCCTTTCTAGTAGGAATAGCTTCTACCCACTTTGTAAAGTAATTTGTTGCAACAAGGATTCAAGAATGACCCCCACTAAACTTTTCTGACATCTCTCCTATAAAATCAATGCCCCATTGTTGAAAAGGGGCTTGAACCGAAACTAGTCTAAGAGGAAGGTTACCAGAAAAATTTAACTTACCAGTGAATCTTTGGTAAGCATCACATTTTTTAACAAACCTGTGAGCATCTTTGAACACACTTGGCCACCAGAAGCCTGCTCTCAATACTTTGTGAGCAGTTGTTTTTCCCATGTAGTGACCTCCACATGCTCCCTTATGCATTAAAATCAAAAGTTCTTTTGCTTGATCTCCATCTACACATCTAAGTAACACACCCTCTGGGCTTATCCACCAGAGTTCACCATCAATGATAATATATTTGATAGCCTACAACTTGAGAGTTCTCCTTTCATTTTTGGGCATGCCCTCAGGGAATTGCATAGTCTGCGGGTACTCTACAATTCTTATGTATCATCCACAAGTCTACATGTTGCATATAGGTGAAACATTCTCATGTTCAAATTGATTGATCTTATTAGCTTCCAAATTGGTCTCGACCATCAACTTAGCCAGACCCTAACCTCTCACCAGCTTTGTAATCTAGATGTCAATATTGAACTCTTAGATCCTATTGATCCACCTACACCTCCGACCTATGGTTTCCTGTTGAGTAAAAATATCCTTGGTTGTTGCACTTGGAACATATGCTACAACAGTCGCTCCAATCATATATGGTCTAAAAAATTTAACATCCTTTACCAAGGCATATGCTTGCTTTTCTGTCACATCATATTTGAGCTCGATAGCTTGCAAAGACTTGTTGGAGAATGCAATAGGCTACTCAAAACCTTCATCATTCTTCTACAACAACACCCCCGCCATTGTATGAAATGAAGCAAAGGTGAATAGCTGGAATGGATTTGAATAATCAGGGGATTTGAGGAAGACACTTTTTTTATGGCATCCTTTATGTCTTGGAAATATTTGGTAGGCTCTTTTGTCCATGCTACCTTTTCTCCTTCAGCATTTTAGAAATATTCCTAACAATTTCAGCAAAATTAGTAATAAATCTCCTCACAAAGTTAATTTTCCCGAAGAAGGATTGGATTCCCTTCACATTTCTAGGAGGTGGGATCTTTTCTATTTCTATCACATGTTCAAGTTCAATCTTAACCCCATCCTTTGAGATAATATGCCCTAATAACTTTCCTTCCTTAACCCCAAAAGCGCATTTCTTAGGGTTCAAAGAAATCTCATACTCCAAGGCTTTGACAAATATTTTCTCCAATTGAGAACAATGATCTTCTTCCTTCTTGTTGTGAGCAGTCAGGTCATCCTGATATATAGCTAGGAAGAGATCAATAAAGTCTGCAAAGGCCACATCCATGGATCTTTGAAATGTTGCACCAGTATTGATCAGGCAAATGGCATTCTCACGTACACATAGGTTCCCCATGGTGTAGTGAATGCAGTCTTGTACTACTTAGATTCTCTCACCATAACTTGATTATATCCTGAGAACCCATCCATCATTGAAAGTAGTTCACATCATGTGACCTTTTGCAACATAGCCTCCATGTTAGGCAAAGGATAATTGTCTTTCAAGGATACTACATTTAGATTCTTGAAATCTACAAAAAGCATCAGGTCCCCATTCTTTTTCCAGACTGGAACCAAGTTTGAAACCCATGAAGAATTCCTTATAGGCTTGATAATCCCAGCATCTCTTAACTTTGTGAGTTCTTCTTGCATTTTTGGCTACAATGTGGGATTTATTGGCCTCTGCTTTTGCCTAAAAGGTTTTACATTAGGCTTCAAAGGTATCTCATGTTGAAATAGATCCTCCCTATAGGCCTTTAGGTCATCATATGACCATGTAAACACATGTCTGTATTTCCTTAATATGCAATCAACATAGTTCTGACATGAGGTCTCATCTTCTTTCCTATGTACACCTTTTTGGGAGAATTCTCAGTTCCAAGATTTATTTCTTCCAAATATTCCCTATGGGAAGATGCTTGCTTAACATTTGATTTATCAGGGCCATCAAAGACCCTCTCTATTGCAACCAATCCTTTGGGAATCTTGTTGTTCTTTAATTAGACCACTTCATTCCCAAATAATGTTTCTTTTCCATCAACCTCAACCACTAATGAGCCAAAATCAATTTCTTGGCTTTCATATTGGTCAATACAATGCAAAAATTTCAAGATATCATTGCATCATCAAACACTTTCGAGTTGCAAATGTTGTGAGGCACTGCAGGCCGAGTTTGTACTTCTATTTTTTAAATTCTATCAAAGGTGACATCATCTAATCTTACAGAAATATTAGCTAATATATCTTCCCTGACATTCATCCCCCTTTCTATCCAGTCTATGTTAAAAGCATCAAAGTCCTCAATAGTATTCCAAACTACATTCTTATATTGCTTAAGCCTTTTATTTTTGGAAACAAATTTGGATCTAACTTGAGAGACAACTAATTCAAAATCTCCCAACACTTTTAACATCTTAATAATATGCTTTGAAGCTAATTTCAGACCAAGTAGCAAAGCCTCATATTCGGCCACATTATTTGTGCAAGCAAATTTTAACATGGAGTACTTGAATGTTTTACCTTGTGGGGAAATGAGAATAACTCATGCACTAGAACCCTCCTTGGAACAAGCTCCATAAAAGTACATGGTCCAAAGAGCATCTTCTTGTGGTGCATCTAGGACCTCTCTATCAATCGATGTAGGTTGGACTTCTTCTTGTTTCAATTCTTCAACCCGAAAAGTGTCTAAACCAGTTTCTACAAAATTGATTATCACTAGTTCTTTTGGCTCCTCAGCATATTCAATCATGTGGAAAACTCTTGGTTCTCTAGAAATATTAACATCCTTTTGTTCAATTGAGAACGTGGAAAATGATAAGTCACACTTATACTTCCACCCATGGATGCACTCCACTGTCTTAACAATAACAACCCATGAGTTAGTGGAATTTCCACCACTGTGATACTCATAAACAATTCCTTCTCAGGGAAGGCTTCCAATTTGTATGGAACTCTATTAATTACTCCTATAATAGGCACCTCTCTTGATTCCATAGCATAACACTTTCCATAAGTTCTATCAACCTTCAAGCTCATTTCTTCCATGATTTCCACTAGAATCACATTATTTGAAGCCCCTGAATCTATCATGCAATTCCTGAGCAACTTCCCATCAATAATCAAGATTAGAAAAAATGGATTGACTTTACTTCGGTTTGCAGTAACTGTAGTTCCCAAATATATTTCAATATTTTCACTAATCACTGCTTCCACCTAAGCATTCTTCTCTTGAGCTTTACTTGATTTGGGTTGATCAATCACCACTTTATCTTTACCACCCATAGCAATATTGTTGATGAGAGCAACTGTCTTATTCTTATGCTCATTGATTCTCATAATTTCTAACAGTGGAACTGTCACTTTAACCTGAGACAATACTTGGAACATATCTACAAGAGAATAGTTTGTCACTTCAGGGAGAATCAATTCCTTAGAAGTTACCTTGTCATCTTGTCTTTCAATCTTTTCAGCACTTGTCTTTAGATCCTTGGCCTTCACAGCCTAAGGAACAGCTTCACTACTAGTCTTAGCCTTACTGCCCTTAGCCAAAATTCTCATCTCTTTACCTTCTTTAGGTTTTGTCTCTTCTTTCTTATTTTTTGTCTTAGTCCCTTTATTTTCTGCATTTTTCTCCTTAATAAACATGCTACCAGGTTTACCCTGATTACCATTTACAATCCTATTTCTCAAATGAAGATTGCTTCTTTCTTGAGTAGCCAATGCAATTGTAAAATTTTCAATTTCTTTGTTTGAAGGTCTTCTCAAAGAAATATTGTTTCATTCAAGAGTGTAAATAGTGTAGTCATTCTCTCTTTCTTCATCTAAAAATACTTGTTGATGGTAAGAACTCGCCTCCTGCCTTTGAACATCCACATCACTTCTATTGGGCTCATCATCAGAGGAATACTCATCACAAGCAAAATCTAATTTGGTCATAAGCACATTCACAATTTCATCATGATCATGAGGAGAACCATAACCTCCTTGATCATTCGATGATTCTTCTACTCATTTTTCAACAACACACTGTTGTGAAGAGTGAGGCATTTGACATATTCCACACTATGGAAAATCCTCAGTGACATTTGTGGAATGCTTTTGTAAAGGATCAAGTGTGCTTTGAACATTTTTTTGATTATCGTTAACTGGATTCCCATTGTGCTAGTTAGTATGGAAAGGGTGGTCTTGCAATCTTAGTGGCCTTTCATTTCTTTGGAATTGTGGCTTATCATTCTTTGTCACCTTCTGCAACAAACTAAGAACTTGATCCAACTTCTCATCGGGGGTTGCAGTTTTACTAACCTTTTCATTTTGAACTCTTGGATTCTTCAAGGGTTTAGGATCATCTCTCCTCCCACTTTACCTGATGCTCTCCTATTTTTTTCTATATAGACTGCCATTTTGTAGGCTTCTCTCAAGTTCTACGGATTCTTGTCTCTGACCAAGTAACACATTTTTGAATCATATACATTGTAGTATACCACTAGACATGCATTTTCATTGGGCCTCAAATAACCAAGGAATTTATACATATCCTTTTGGAACCTTACATTGAATTTAGTTGCCATTTCATTATGTCCCTTTACAATATTGTTGAAATCATTTAACCTAAATCGAGGATTGGTTTGGTCTCCATATTGTTCTCTAAAAATTTGATAGAAATAATCCTTGAAATCAATGCTTGGATCAGGAAAGATCTCATACCAATCCCTAGAATCTTTAGTTAAGGATTGCATAAAATATTTCATAGCAACATCATCATCCCACAGCTCAAAATCTTCCACAAAACTCTGAAAGGCTTTCAAATGATCTTCACTACTGAGAGCATTATTACCAGTAAATTTGGGTACATGCTTTCTTGCATTGTCTGGGACAGGATTTGGATACCCCGGGATGTTCTCAAAACATAGTTTCCTATATCTATCAGTATCCAATAATCTTCTTCCAAAGGGTCCCTCTTCCTTATTTTGATTGTCATGATTCCTTCTTCTTTCATAATTGTTTTCAAGCCTCCTTGGTTGGGAATCATACCGATCATGTTGTTGGGTTCTCCTAACCTTATTATCTTCCTATAAAGATGAATTGGAAGGATTAGCACTAGATGAAGGTTTTTCATTTGCATGGGGACTTGAAGATGGTGTATGGGCTTGAGAGGTTTGAGTTTCAGGAACAGCAGCCTTTATGGAAGATTTTAGGAAACCTAGTTTTTGCTTCATTTTAGTGTTGACAACTGGGAGTTCCATCTCTTGCACTCTCTTTTGTAACTACTCATTTTCTTTTATTATCTTATCAACTAATGAGGTAGACTCATTATGTGGTGTGTCCTTTTTAGAGGAACTCCCTCATTTATCTTTACTCCTCCCATGGGCTTCTTTCCTTTATCAACATTTTGGGGATGAGGATTTGTATTACTAGGAGGAGGGTTAACTAGGATGGAATCCTTTTCATCGGTGTTGGTCCATGAATTTACACCAGCATTATCAACAGAGGGAACTACAGGGTCCCTCATTACAATTTCTTCAACAATAGGACCAGTTGTTTGGGCAGGTTTAGTTGCCAACCTGTCCAATTCCTCCATTTCCTCAACTATTCTTTGTAACATATCTCTCTGCATCATGGATTCCCTTATCCTTTTCTCTTTCTCTTCATCCCTTTTCTTTCTATTTTCATTGCATCTTAAGGCTCTTTCTCTAATTTGTTGCATATCACTAAAAACTTCTTCCTCCTCTAGTAAAGTGGTATCAACATCAAATGCTACTACAACTTCAACATGATTAGGGACATTGTTATGGGAATATTCATCAAATCCAGTTAACAGATCTAGAGGAAGGGGAGTATATGTATGAGAGCCTGGGGTCAAATATCCTTTAGCTCTAGCACATCTAGCATTTTCATTATCTCGTTGTATTCTATCTTTCTCCCTCCTCTCCATGGCTCTTAAGCCTTAATCTGAGGGTTTCTCATTCACATTAAAACTTCTCTCAGAAGAAGTGTTATCACGAAAATCTAACAAGTTTCTTTCACATTTAGAACCAGAACTAGAACAAATCTCACATTCAAGAGTTGGGTGGGGAGTAGACTTAATTTTTCCTGCATCCTTTGCTTTTACCCATTTTCCACGATTGTTCTTAGGTAGTTCTCCTTCTAGTTTCTGCTTTGGATGCTTCTTCATGTGGCCATGAGTTCCTCGCATTTGTGCTTAAATCTTCTTTGCCTTTGTCAACCTTTTCAATTTCTTTCTATTCTTCTTCTTTACTTCTTTGATATCTTCAAATATTGGCACACACTAGTGCAGAGATTTTAGAGTCACCACCCAAATTGCTTGGGACAAATTTGTAGCAATTGTGTTACAATTTATGTAAATTTCACAAGATCCCTAGAAACTCAGACAGACTTTGACAAATACGACATACTTTTAAATGAACTTTGAGCACAAGCCTTCAAATACATAAAACGACGAGAAACTTAGCACAAACTATGGTGGGACAATTACCAAAGACTTGAGCAATATTTAGCAGAAACTTCAAATAGACTGAATCTAGAAGTCAACATCACCATATATTATAATGATCTTTGATAAGGCACTCTGGAGAACAAATATTTATCAAACTTACATCCCTAGTAGAGTCGCCAATCTGTTGGTTGTTTTTAGGGAACCAATCAGATCCCACCAAGTACCTATGAGCTTGCCAAGCTCAATTCTTGAATACTTGAGAGACAATTGGCCAACGAATGAGTAGAAGCCAGAATGCTTCTTCTCCTACAATTCGGGCTCTATAAGACCCAAGAGGGTGTTCCCACAATGTGTTTCCTATAACTTTGCTACACAATTACACTACACATTGTACAATGAACAGATACATTCTCATTCCAGTGCTAAATCAATGAGATCTTTAAAGAGACTTGCGATTTCTTTGAAAGATCACACTTCTAAAGCTGAGAATTCATACAACACCAACCACAACAAAAGGAAGATCGATTTAAAGATTATTTATGAATGTTGTTCTCAAATTGGATGACCCAAACCATGGGAAATGCATACAATACTTAAGATCAATGCCATATCTTTGGGTTGGGAGTCAAGAACATAGCAAATTGAAATGTAAGGTGAATTTAATCCTAAACATCCATGATCTACGTGAGATTGATTTGCAATTCACCAATTAATACTTAGACTTTATCACTACTTATCATATCCACTACACAAGTATATGAATTCATGATTTAGCCTAAGCATTTTAATTGATCCTTTGAATCAAAGCCTAAATTTAAGCATACATCAAAGCACAGTAACAATGAAGATTAACAAAATGATCCTTGATCATATTTTCATTAATAATTCAAATACAAAGTATAGTTGGGGAGATGATAAACTCGAAGGATATTTATTATTGTTCAGATATGTTCAAGAATTGTACATTTGAAAATTTTCACTTGCTAGACTCAAAACTTAAGATACAGACTTCAAATATGTTCTCTTTGTGTTAACCATTTGCATAATTCATAACCAGAATTCAACAAGAGACCTGTACTAATGGCCTTGAATTCCCTTTTATGAGAACAAGGGAGCAAAACAAGCCTCAAGCCAAAAGTACACATGTCACATTCTAATTAGACTGCTACAACACATATTCCCTATTTAGTTATATTTACATTTTCAATTGGAGGGAACACACATGAGACAAAGATTATTCATTCACTGAAGAAAATAGAACCCCCTTCCAAAAGGAATTTTTTGGAAAGGAATAATCTTCTAACCATTGAAGAATATTCATCCCATCAAACAAAATGACAAAATTGTGTAAAGGTGGCAAAGGTTAATCAACATCCAAATCAGCATCACCATCAATCCAAGTCCTCATTAGTCAACACCTTTTTTATATCTTGAATCAAGGGAAACATATATTTATGCATTGTAGTTTCTGAGGCTAGACCTATACTATACTTGACCAAGTATATGTATTTGCCATCCCTATATTCACAAATCCAATTCATCAATAAATATTCTCTTCCACTGCTCATATTTAGCATCAAATGGCCAATTGAAATTAATGATTTCATCCATCTTCTTCTGATAAGGAGAATACTTTGTCATTACTTAATTGGATTCCTTTTCAAAATCCTCTAAAAAGTTGATGATGAAAGACAATTTCTCCAAAGCATCTTTCAGTATATCAATGTCAACATTCTCACAAATAAGAGCTGCTTGGGAGACAATTGTAGTATCCACCTGGTCTTTCCACATTTGTAGGGGTTTCACCTCATCATAGGTATGTTGAATATCAAGCAGCAATGTCAAATATGCTTCATCAAACTTGGCCTTCAATTCTCTTATTCTCTGTTCTAATGGGACAACATACCCTTGAAACTTTTGTTCCTTAACCTCACTGAAAAATTTATAAGTTGGGACCACCTTTGGATATCTATTTTCCTAATACCTAGCACCAATTGCAATGAATCTAAAATTCTCAACCCTACGAATCCATTTATCTAGGATTGGGGTAGCTAATTCCTTATCCCTCTAAGATAACCTTATCGCTCGCAGCATCAAAGAATAGTTTGCATGAACACTATTCAATTTACCTTGAATCTTTTTATTCAGATGTTTCAAAACTGTATGAACAATCTTTGAATTGTTCTCATAAATTGTGTTTTGCACTTGTTCAAGCAATTTCTTGTATACCTCAATTTTTTGAAGTAGTTGTTCCTTGGTAAGCTGATTAGATGGAGTTGCACCTAATGTGCTTGGCTCCTCTACTGCAAGTGGTCCTTGACCCATATTGTAAGGCACAATTGACAATGATTGCTCAAGTGGAGGAGGAGATGACTGAGGATGAGTCACAGGAGAAGTGGGAGCAGCATGGCTCGAGCTAGCTAGTCCTTGAGACCTTAACGTTTCCCTTGTCGTTTCCATAATGCTAACTATCTTCCAAGTTCAGCAACCCTATGCTGACTCTTATTGTATTCATCAATAAGCTCATTATACTTGCTTCTATGCATGTCCCTTTCTTTAGTAAGGCCCTCAACTATTGCTTTTGTGAACTTAGCAACATTTATGGTCATGTCAACTACTTCCAATGTTGAAATATCAGCAACTCTTTTATAATCACTTGTCCACTGAAGTCAGTCGATTCTATAACTTTGGGCTTCCTAGAACCAAGGGACAATGAAAATATTGCCAAAGCATCCCAATATTTACTAAAAGTTGACCATTGAAGTGCCAATTTGGCTTCTTCTTCAATTTGGAATAGAGGCCTTTTGTCTCTCCTTATTGTGTCAAGTACCACTACATCAGTTATATCCCATTCAGGCAATAGTAAAACACCACTCTTTTGCACAAGTTCCCTTCCTTCCTCCGATGTGATACTTTGAAACTGTTTCCTCATTTCCTTCCTCGCATTGGCTTGGATAACACTTTCAAGTAATTCAGGATGTAAGCTTCTCTCATTGGAAACCATCTCTGCATACTCTGAAGCTTTTGCTCTAAATGTTGATGTTTCAATAAATGAGTCATCCTCCATGAATTCCCTGCAAGCCTCCTGTCTCATGTCATCAAAGTTACTCAAGCCACTTATTTTTACCTTTCCTAACCTTAAGATGCTTCCTCAAGAGCTTGACGCGACTTCCCTTGGGGGAGAAGGCATCCCCTGTTGCATATCTTCAGGTGTTATCAAAATGGCATCTTCATCAGTATCAGGGTAATCAACTACCCCACTCACCTCAACCCTTTGTCTCTTAATTGGTGGTTGCTCTAATGGAGGAGAACCTCTTGGAGGAGAATCAACATCAACTATAATAGGTGAAGGTTGACTAGGAATTGATCTCTTAGGAGAAATTGCCTCTAATCCCTCTGATGTGGCAAGGGTTGGAAAAGTTTGTTGTTTCTTTACATTCTCTTTTCTCCTAAAATATACTCGGATCTCCTTGGGTGGCTGGTCAGAAGGCCTTTCCTCAAATACTGTTGTGGGATCCTCTTCAACCGCCTTTGATTTCCCTTTATCTGTAATAGTTCTTACCTCTCTTAGTACACCAACAACATTTTCAAAGTTTTCCAAAACATACATTACCCTATTCCATTCCCCTTGAATGTTGGGCAGAGGATCATAGTTAGGATTTGATTTCTTGACATTTTCTAGCATCTTGTTGAAAGCAAGATACATGGCTTTCCTTTCTTCTTTCACTTTTAAATCAAAAATATTTCTTATGACATCCTCAGGGTAGTAGAAGTTATGAACAAATGTACCCAATTTAATTCTTGCCTTTACTACAGCAATGAAACCCTAAGCATCATGATTTCTAGGGCACATTGTTCTCAATTTATAGGGTTCCATGATCTTATCAAAGGCCTTCCATCCTCCCTTAACCATCACAAAATCTGCAAATATTGTCCACTCAGGGAAGAATGAACCCTGCTTTTTATGTTTTGGTAAGTGTTCCATTTGTGCACCTCCTAATTGTCTCATTATTTCTATAAATCCTATCCTCAACGACAAATCTCTTGGTAGCACAAAAGGATAGACATTTGTCCCATATACCCTTAATACAATTGTGTCTGAATATGGGATGATGTCTCCCCAGTTATGAGTTATCTTCAATTCTGGCCTCCTCTCCATGGGCCTTAAGAAATCATGAATTTCTTTTGGGATCCTTGGTGGATCAAAAATCAAGAGTCTCCTCAATTTGGAAGCAAAAATGTTGTGGAAGATCACATAATCAAACTATTAGTCATCCTTGTCCAAAATTTGGGTCCAACACTAGACGGGCAACTCAAGATCACCCTATGCCTTCCTTAATGGCATGTCTCTACCAAAGTGCCTCTCTCCCTTGTATAAAAACATGTGCATCAAAAGGGAGTACCGCCAAAATTTTACCCAATTCTTCCCTACCTTAAGATGAATCAGGCCCTTATGCATATGCTCTGCCAAACAGGTTGCATAATCATAAACTACATTGAAATTTGCATGTTGAATGTTTGTTGCCATGTACATGTATTCCTCTGGCATAGTGTCTGGTATATTGAAGCCAATAATCTGACACAAGGAGCAGACAATCTTCCTAAAATAGGGGGCAAAGTACCTCATAGGAAAAGGTTATTTCTCATCTTTGCCAATATTTATCTATTTTCTATTCTTTCCATATCATGTTGTGGCAGTGTGCATTGGCAACATTGTGATTCTAAACAAGACCTTGGTATTCTCATATTCCTTCCTAAAGGCATCAAGGTCAATAGGGATCATATCTTGACTCCAGTCATGCAATTTACAAATTTCTACAATCTCTTCCTTAGTGATCTTGACTATCTCAGTACCATCATATGCCCTGATTACTCTGGAAACAAGGTCATATCTTGATGCAATGTCCCTCAGTAGGTCTACATCCATATATACATTTGGGACTACTAGTTTCCCCATGTCTAATCTCCAGGTCTTGCAGGTGGGGGCTCCATAGTTCCTATTTCCAAACCAGTTCTTGAACATTTGCCATCTAGTGAAAGGCAATTCAACATCCCTGATACAATGTTGTTTATCCAATAATCCTTCATGAATCCTAGGGCCATAGTCTATTACTACCTTTTCCCTCTTGTTAGTCGAGGGTTTGAGTTGATCGACAATGTCTTGAGAGAGTGTCCTAGTTGGGGTTTTAGAACCAGACTTTTGTGTCTTGGGAGCCATGGATAGCTAGGGGAGTTTAGAATAAACTAGGGTTTCGACACAAAGGGGCTCAAAACCTAGAACTTCATTCAATTAAAATCCTATGGCACAATTGAAGGGACGCGAATTTGAACAAGTTCGGCAAAGAACTACAATTTATGAGCAATTTTAAAACATAATAAATTAATTAAATCATGTAGACCAACCCAATTAGAAGGAAAACATTCAAAACTCGCCCTAATTCAAGATTGTTTAAATAAAGCACAGGTTATAGCTTTAATTACACTTACGAATTTTTGCATTTGTAGGAAACCCTAATTTGTTTGCGTGCAATTTGAAAGACTTTGATCAATCCCCCGGACGCTCTACATTCACTTGCAATCTTCAATTGTGTGAGAAAAAAAAAATTGTGCTTTTATGACCAAATTTGATAACTGTGAATGTCCTATATGCCATTACTGCTCGCTCACGTGAAGCAAAACGGCTCTAATTTTCGTGTCTTTGATTTTAAATAGAAGTCATTCATCTTCCTCTGAGATGTCACGTTGAACGACTCAGATTGAGTCAACATGATTTTAATTTCCATCGACATCGTTCATTAATGCCTCAGCCAATGAAAACATTCCAGCTGGAAGCCACATCATTCCTTCCCATGGGCTCCACTCCTTCCTTCAAGCAAATGAAACAATACACGTGTCATTCAATCGCAGACCTCACACGTCTCCAGCAAACACTATTTTTAATCTTGCAAGGTAAGCGATGAACGATTAAGATCTTGTCCCGACATCACATATCAACCATTGATCTGACCATTGGGCATTAGGCATTTGAATGCAAACTAGGCCCCACCTCAAAGAATACACAAGTCAAGCAATTGTAAACCTCGCACCATCTTAAAAACCATTATTTTAATCCTGCTAGGTACGTGAGCGACGGCTGGGATTTGATCTTTAGATCTGACGAGTAGGATTTTTGCACATGCAAATATTGGTAGTCATAAAAATGGGGCCATGACTAGGCTAACGAGATTATGACCCTCAAGGTGAATATTTAGATTTAAAACCCTTTGACATAAAATAATTCCACCCGACATAGGAAGAATTAAAACAATGACATAACGTTGGGCGACCGACCAACCTAGGCAAAGGGGTCAGTACATGTATGTATCTGATGCCTTAAGTTGCAACTTAAGCAACTAGAGACCGGGTGAAACAAGTCGACAGAGGATTAAAACGCCCAAGGTTTAAGTCTTGAAAAAAAATTGAGAGCAAGGTTACAGAGCTAAAACCCTAAACCCTATCCTTGGGCACGAATGCAACAGACCATCATAGGACATAGATCAAGCTCAAATTTTCAAAATTTTAAGAGCTCTACTAGAACCTAATCATGTTCAATCCTTTCCTAATGAACGTCCTTGTGAAGTTGACATCATAGGAGAAGATGATGAAAGAATGCATGAATTCATAAACACTTGCCTTGGAAACCTTGAGAACAATGCATCATTTTATCCTTCCATGCAACAACCAACACCTCTTACTATTCCACAACTTAAGATGTTTGGTCTTTTAGATCCTAAAATTGAATCACAAACCAATCCTAAACCTCCAACAATGAGTGAACCTAGTTCATCTAACCAAGTGCATACCTATCCATCTTATGTTAATAAAGTGACCAACACACCCATCAACCTAGAAGAGACTTATGGCCAAGGCTTTAAGATCTTAACTAAGCAAGGATGTGACATAACTAATGAGCATGAAATTCACAAAATTTTAGAACAAATCCCAATTGAAGATACTAAAGGACTAGGATATCAAGAGCCTTCTCCCTCCACATCTTCTAAGAATATAAATGTCCTCCTTCATAATGATCACATAACGTCTTACAAGGATGACAGGATCATTTTAGGTCCTTCAAATCCACCTCAACAAGATCCTCAAATAAGCAAGAAATACAAGCCTCATAAAGTCAAAAAGTTGTCATTCCTACATACTAAAACCACCATTGAACGAAAAATGGAACACCTTCTTCATTTAGGGTGGATTACATTGCCACCTCCTAGTAAAAGCAACAAGCCTGAGAACATGAATTATTATGCATAACTCTTAGGCATCTTACTGATGAGTGTCGTGCCTTAAAGATAATATTATGTGATTTTTATCCTAATGATCATGATTCTTATGATAAAAAAGTTGGATAGCAATTATATGCACTTCGCTCCTTGCCATGTAATAGTTTTAGGATCATAGCATACTCACTATTGTATTTTTTACGTCCATTGCAAATCATTTTCTTTATTACAAGAAGCTCATTCTCATCACTCATCTTGGCTCATCCTTGCCTTGCACCTAGTGGGGGCAAGGGGTTAGATAGCCTTGTCCTAGTTTAGCACTTGATGTTGTCACTTTGGCTAATTGTTTGTCTTTCGCATATACTAAACAAGATTGTGATGTGGGCGACCCGCTATAGGTTGACTCGCATGTGTCATGCTAGTCTTGTCTTTGTTTCTCTTTTCATGTTTCTTTGTGTGATTGCATGTCTGTAATGTGATCCCATGTATTGTTATGTTTGATGTATCTCTTCATGTTCATTCCTCTTTTTGTATCTGCATTCTTCTATATGTTGTAAACATTTATCTTTGCTTTTGTCTTGTGTTTCCTTTTGGAGATGACGCAAGGCGTTGAAACATTTAGGTATCTTCCATGTTAACTCAAAATCTTTTTCTTTATTTGCTCTCTATGTGTCATCCTTCCAACTCTACAAGTATTTGGGGAATGATGACGTTTCCAAGCTCTATAACAACATTGTAGCAAATATATACTAACCCCAAATCCGTAAATCCCTTATGTGTTCGGGATTTCATTTTGGGGGCGACCCCTTCCTCTCTTTTTCATGACGTAGCTTCATTTGGAAATATATGACTTGGCATAGGACTTTCTGAATAAACTCTTATGTCCTATTTATTGTTAGCATTGATCATTTGCTACTTTAAAGTAAATTGCTCACAACATAGTGTTTAACAATTTCTTTAAAGAAGGGGCATACATTGGCATTATTATGTTTGGAATTTTTAGCATTCCTTATGTTTCAATGTGTGATCTTCTTACTTCTTGCAATGGTCTTTTTCTTGGTGGTGTCATTGGGTTTGATTTCCTCTAGGAGTGTGACTTTTCTTGGCATACGACTTTCCTCTTAGTAGTAATGCTACGTGTTGCATTCCCTAAATTGTGAATCTTTTATCCTAGACTTGTCCTCTCTTGAAGACATTAGGCACGATGTTCCCTAAGAGAAGACCTTACACGAACTAAGCAAAATCCATTTGAACATGTTTATTTGCATTTTTGTTCATAAGTGTTTAGAATAACTCAACTTGCTAACCTTGTGAAGCTCAAACCCTTTTTTGGCCACCAAGCATAACACACTTTGCTTGTCTGTGGAGCCTTGCCTTGTTTGTTCATAAGTGCTTAGCATAACGCATCTTGTTAGGCCTTATGAAGCTCAAAGTTTATATTTTGTTTTGTGGTGCCTTATTGAAATTATTGAAGATATAGCTTTGATATGGTATGGGACCTTAATAAGATTCTCTCATTTGCCACCCTTTTGTGTTTTGTTTTGTTTTGTTTTGTGGTGTCCTATTGAAGATATCAGATATATAGCTTTGATATAGTATGAGAGCCTAAGAAGATTCTCTCATTTGCCACCCTTGGGGGCTCACCTAGTGGACAGACAAGGTTCCATTAGCTCATTGAGCATGTGTGTTGTTTGCATAGTGGACAGCGAGTTCCACTTGTGAACATTTTTGGACAAATAGCTAAGGTGTGTTCCACATTGCATTGGACAATTGAGGCTTGATTCACCCTTTTTATTTTTTCTTTTTTCTTTTAAGTATTTGATATTGTATGATTGAGTATCTTATCATTGTTGCATACATATGTTTTGATTATCTACTTTAGTGTGAGTTTAATGCAAGGTCGTCCTCTCACTAAAGTGGGGGCTAAATGTAATGACAAAAACTATATCCCTTTACATTTTTCTCACTTGTTTGGGCCCTCCTAGTTAAATTGTACTTAATTGTGTCTTAATTTAGTATTGTAAAATATATTTATTTACACTTCCACACTTATTTAAGGCTCCTTTAATTAATTGAGCTTAACTATGCCTTAATTGACCCTTTAATTCATTTTCCAAGCCTATTTAATTACATTTTCCGAAGAGGAAACCCGACATTTATTAATGTTTTAACGTCACTTTACCTTGAGCAATGTGTCCTACATTTAGGGACCTGGGACCCATTCACACATGGGCAAATGGGTCCTCCCTTGACCTTAGGACCTAAATTTAAATTATGTTTTTGGCAATAATTTAATGTTTTCAAATCCATAATTCAATGTTGGCTTGTGATATTTAAATTTCGAAAAATTGAGGATGCATACCTATAAATACAAAGTTATTTTCTAAGTTGCACTTGGCAATTTGAAATGAGCAAAAGTATAGCTAAAATTGTGATCAAGGACAATCAAGAGCAAATTTATCAAAATTTTATTGCAACATTCAAGATCCAATTATCATGTCAAAGTCTTCTTGCATCATGCATGTTTTTGGAGCTAACATTATGATGTAAGTTTTCATGATCAAATCAAAGCATTCAAAGCACTATTTCAAGCAAGATCCGAAGTTCAATATCCACATCCATTGAAGCCATTTTATCACAATTTTTCTCTTTTATGTTGTGTTTTGTAAATCTACATGAAAAAAAGCTTGAAGATCTTTTGAAGAGCAAATTTGAAAAAGTTAACAAAGTTGCAAAAGTTGTCATTTCATGGAAGCTCACCTACAAAAATTATTTTTGACACTACCACTTGAACAAATTGGAAGATTCAAATATGTATTAGAGGCTCTAAAAGTTATAGAAAAACCTTGACAATAAACCCCTAGGCAAATGAGTCACAATCAGCCTTTAGAAACTAACTTTTGAAAAAAAGTGCACTTAAATCTACCATTTTCTCTAATTTGCAATTTGATTGCAAATTTTTTCATTATCAAGTTTAATATTGTTGTTTCAAATGTTAAATTTTATTTTGGTGTTAATTTACTATTTTTAATTTTTCTCCCCAAGTGTTGTTTAATCTTGACCCCCATCCTTCGGTCATAAAAAAATCTATAGATTCATTCCTTGAGTTGACTCACCTAAGGGTTGTATATCAAATCTTTGAGGATCTCATTTTATAACAAAATGGTGAGAAATAGGTCCTCACCCCCATATATTTTCATTAATCCATTTTGGTGACCCAATTTTTCACCTTTTCAATATCTATTATCTATTGTGGTACCCTCAATCTCTAAAGATCAACGTTGTTCAAAGGTTTATTGATGCAAGAGCATCTACAACAACTAATTCATCAAGGGTACATCAAACCCAAACTCAACTTGGAGAAAATCAGTACACAAAACTTCAACAATTCACTTATCTCAATAAAACCCTCAATTCTCCTTCGCCATTCACCTAATCTAGCTTCTAACCCTTTTTCTGACACTGAATTACTTTTCTCACCATCAAAATCACTGTTACAAAACAAATACCTTAAAAGTAGACTCTAAAACTCTTCAATTGTTCACCATGCATATTCATACCATCAACTAGCACCATGATTACCAAGACAACAAATTTACTTTACAATCATTTCCAAAACATCCATTACACAACATTCATCATATTCTTTGTTTGAAACAAACCAAGGATACACACAAATAACACTGAACCATCAGATCATTAGATTCTTGCAGACAAAACACCACTCTTACATATTAGAATGACATTGCCAAATCACTCAAGCAACAAATACTGCCTTCAAAACTTTTGTTCAAGCATTTAAACATACCTTGCAACATCATATAGGCAGATTCAATCTAATATCAATCGCTTACATCCCTGTCCAATCAGAAACTCGGTTTCTAGCATTCATAGGCCACATTTTCTAGTAGCATTGCAAAACCAATAAATCGGGTATACCAACCATTATACATTATTAGATATCCATGAACTATATACAGTTTTAAGAATCCATTTTTATCTACATTTAACATAATTCAACATCAACCCCTATTTTTTTGAAATAATTTTTCCAAGTGGTAGCGTCATAATTCAACATCTCATTTAACATAATTCAAAATCAACATTGTCTTAGTGCATGAATATTTTTATATTTTCCATAGGTACAAGAGTTCGAGGTTTTTTGTTTTTATCCAAAGTATACGCGTGTCAAGATGAACGAGCTTTATGTGGGGTTATATTTTTTTCAACTCAATTAGAGTGCACTTTGATTCTCATAATGCATATACCAGGCATACAGATCCAACTAGAGCCATCATTTTTTGGACGTGCTAATACCAGTTCTAGTAGTAACTAGTGGCATACAGATTCCCTTTTGCAATCAAATAGTAACTACGCTTCTTATTACCAGAATCAATCTAAAGATATCATTCTCTATTTTTAATCATTTACAGAAACGTGAATCCACTCTACAGAAGAGCAAAACCATCATTCTCTATTTTTAATCATTTACAGATTCCCTTTTGCAATCAAATAGTAACTACGCTTCTTATTACCAGAATCAATCTAAAGATATCATTCTCTATTTTTAATCATTTACAGAAACGTGAATCCACTCTACAGAAGAGCAAAACCATCTTACAAGTGCAGATTTGATGATTCTTCGCATCTCCATTTTGACAATTTTCTACTTAAAAAAAAAATTTACAGATCAAGTAATGTGCCCGCTCCTAGAACAAAAATTTATAGCATTTGGACAATTGACACCTGCATGAAAGATAACTCTGCCAATCCAAATCATCCCACCCGAGGATATGATATTTGCACTATCATATTATGTAAAATCACCGCACACAATTTTCATAAGCCGCCCACAATGTCTAGTGAGATCCGTTCATTGCTTGCCGTATGATTATAATGAGATGACGATAACCATTATGATAATACATAATATTATAGTCAACAGTCTGTAATTAATATTATAGGTTAAGAGAAAAATCAAGTTGCATCCCTAAAAACCGTTGAAATATGACCTTTCAAATGTTGTATCACCACCATAAGACTGCATACTAGAATCCTACAGAAGAAATGCTCTACTGAATTGTAGTGTTTGTTTAGACTAAAACTGTATCTTTAAACATGCCTCTATTTAAAACTATAATAGTAATAAAAACAAACAAAAGAAAGAAAAAACAATGTTAGTTCTCAACTCATTTTCTACTAACCTAAGGGCATCGTCTTGAATACCTCAGATACCAGAAAGGAACTGTTTTAGTTGCTTAAACAATCTTGCCCAAATCCACACGAGTGAATAATCTGACACAGTCCCTTCCATCCACATCCATACAAGCAAGTCACATTTAACCTCCTAAATAGTACAAACGACATTACGTCTCAGCTACACCCTTCATATCCCTTGATAATTAATTTAGCTCGATAAGAATCAACTTTCAAAGACTAGAGCCAAGCAGTATGGAAGCAAGACACATTTAAGCTCCTAAAAAAATGAACAAAAAAACATATATGCCTAGGACGCACCCTTCATAGCCCCTGATGATTACTAATTAGGTCAATAAAAATTTAACTTTCAAAGACTGCAACCAGTCAGCAGCTTCAAAAATAAAAGTAATCCTTACATTCTTAAAACTAATCTGCAAGATCTGTTTCAAGTTATAACAAAGCCAACCAATTTAACATTGATTTTAAGGGCCAATTACTCCCGAGCATTGGCAACTAAAAATAACCTCATTTTTTAACTGAATGAAAATAGGCAATTGCTATTTGCATATATTTCAAGTTAAAAATAAATTGTGAAGCTACCAGACACTGCATCACAAATAAACCTCAATTCACATCAAAAAAATAAACCGCAAGTAAACCCCCACCAACTTCAGCATTAAAGAAAGAATAAATCAAAAAATCCTGTATAGCAATGCCTAGCACAAGCTTGTAGGAGGTGTCATGGCAAACTTCACCCAATTTGACAAACATATAAAAAAGGTAGACAATCAAATTAAACTTCAGCCAATTAAAATGTACTAAAGACACCGTTCGTAATGCCAAACCTACCATGCAAGTGTGCATTGCATTTATTCATCCCCAGTCTTATTTTAAGCAGAATAATGGGCAAAACTTATAGCTCCTAGAGTAACTTGTAAAGTCTCCTAACCAGCCAATCTCTACATCTTTTTAACCTTCCATTTCTAATAGAGAAGAAAACACTGCAGACAGACCAAAGGGCAATTCAAGAATTTCTTAAAAAACAATATGTAAAAACATCATATCTAAGGTGATCTGATCATTCAAAGATCAGATCATGATACAATTAAGATTGTTACGACATATTCCTGAATAGCTACAGTTAAGAAAGGGACCAAAACACAACTGCAAGGTTATACCCCCTTCACTGCTACAAAGGTGGGTAGTCATATCAAAACATTTCGATAGTAGCTAGTAGGTTAGATTACAAATTCATTTTATGTAAAAGCCCAACAATGATACAAAGACAAAACCATCAGAGGCTTTCCTACAATCCTTACTCGTCATCCTCCTCCTGAAAAGAATAAAACCGATAGATTAGCATTTCAAGTGCAAAAAATATATATAACAAAACAAATTAAGAACTATCACACTCATTGAAAAAATGAGAAACGCATTTACCTCTCCACTCTCTTCATCATCCTCATCATTCACTTCAGACTTGGACTTATCGGACTCTTCAGCCACATCCTCTGCACTTGACTGAAATCAAACAAACATCACAAATTATTATTATTAAAGAGTATAAGATTTGCTATAAGAAAACGTTATAACATACCAAAGAATTCTTTAAAAAAAAAAAAAAAAAAAAATGATGTATAACCTTTTTGTTGTTGTAAGTTGTCATGTTCTTTTCATATTCTGCCTTCCTTTTTCCAGCTTTGGCAACATATGGAGCTTTATCCTGGCAAAGGCAAATGCAAACATTATTAGAAATGAGGCATACCAATTACAAACCAAATAAGAAGCTGGTTTCAAATATTTAATTAAAATATTGCATAATATTTGAAACATACCAATTGCAAGGCCATATTTAGAAACTAATTTGTAATTTTTGAATAGAAAAAATAACTTACAGCTTCTGACATTGTCTTCCATTTCTCGCCACCGGCTTTGCCAATCTAAATATAAATACAATACAGCAATCAAAGATAATCTGATTACTTAACCACCACAAAGGAAAAACTAAGAAAAGTATGACAAGCCTATCTGGTGAAAGCATGCCATCAAAAAATCATTGAGAAGCAACTAAAAAATTCCAAAAAGCTTCAGTCAATGTTAGAATGTTCATTTATTCCGCGAGTAAATAGGACCATCCACAAGCTGCATTAAAATATTAACATGAACGCAATTAGGAAATGAAGCTACAAGAGAGAGAATCCTTACAACAGCCACAGACTTCACATTGGGGTGATTATCCTTGTAAGTCTTTCTGAATTCCTCCCTTTAACCAAGAACATTTTATAGAGAAATTAGAAAATTTGCAAAACCAAGTTGCAACCATACATATACAATTTTATTGGGAAAACATTAGGCAATACAAAGTACAACATTAACAATAAGACATTGCTTGCTCTTCCCTAGTCAACTATTAGATACATTTACTTTTTGCCTTAAATACATATTTACAATATCTCAATGATTACTACATTTAGAAAGAACATTTTGTTCATTGAGGGTTACCTTAACATATGATATCGCAACTAAGTAAAAGGTCAAACAGATGAAAAGTAGCGCTAATGACAGTCATTGAGATCATGGCTGGGATATTAAGACGATACATTTATGCAACTAATAATTACTAATAAATATTTAAATAAAAAATAAACATATATTTATCCAAATATTAATTTCACATACATGAAAACAAAAAAGGCACTAGCAGGCCTCTTTGGCTTGTTTGGGTCCTTAGCTGCCTTTTTCTTGTCTTGCTTTTTAGTGACTCTCTCCTCCTTGGCAACAGGCTTCCGTTTTCCAATTTTCCTGTAGGCAAAGCAAGTTGTTATCTAAGGATCATTTGTATGAAAATGCTATGGCTTAAATGTCGGCTTGCAATATAGCTGAACCATGTTAGACAGGAATAAAACAATGCACCAAGAATCCAAATATCCATTACATAACAGGACATATCCAAAAGCAAATACCCAGCAACATTTTAAATGAGTTCATTGCACATTTTATAACCCAAAAACATGAACCACTCACTTGTCCTCAACTTTCTTCAGTGTACTTGATGCCTCGCCTTTGGCCTTTCCTCCCTTCATTGTAGAAGTTAATATCTGAGACCATACACAATATAAGATTCGCATCAGAAAACTAGCATGCAAAGCTATCACTGCTTGAAGTATTGTATGACTCTTTACACTGCAAAAACTTGCAATTGCATAATACATTCTTCTGTATTTAAACAAATTGAATAAATATTGAATATATTTTTTGTTAAATTATGTCAAAAGAAAGAGCAAAAGGAAAAAACCATCCACATTTTGCATGGACTTCCATATGATTATAATATCACAAGAAGGACAAAAAACAACAAAATTCAATAGCTATCAATGAAGAACAGTTAATAGAATAAATAAAATATTTGGACATGGTCAAGCAAACATTTTTCTTTAAATTTTAATAAGATTTACAATGACATCAGAAACTAACACAAATCTAAAATATAAACATCTCTAATAACTAAAGCATCCAAATGCCCCAAATCTTAACAAACATGAAATAACTTTTAAACACTGAATTAAGACAAATGACCTTATTGAACAAGACGAGTACCATCACACACTAATATACAACTATTTATAAAATTATGGGTTCATGTTGGTTTTTGTTTGCTGTGAGAAAATATCAAAGACACATTTCTATCAGAGAATTACACTCAATACTCACCACAACCAGAATATTTGTCCAATTATTGAAAGAAATTGGAAAGAATACTGTACTATTTGCTTTCAGCAAAGCTTTCTACAATAAAGCACACGCTTATTTGAGAATCATTTTTAGAATGCTTACTTAAACAAATGCAAATGCAACAATTCACAACTTGCTAAGTAAGCAACGGAGAAAAAGACACTTTAGGGGAGAAAAGTATCTACTTAATAAGTAGTACTAATGTTAAAGTGAAACAAAATAAACAAACCATGTGCCTAAAGTAAACATCCATACATTATGCAAATTACTCTTGGGAAGAACATTCCACACAAAGACTTTCCTGTAGCAATCACGCATACTATTAAAGAAATGCACAGAGAATTTTGCCCCACAATCTAGATATCATATAATATGAACCTCTAGGAAATCAAAGTACTTCAGATACATTTCAAAATCACATATATCTTAAGAATAAGGCAAAAACAAACAAAAAATCAGCAGCTGTTAACACAACAAATTGCCTAGCATTGAATACTTATAGGAAAGCTTAAAAATCACTACAAGCCCATATTTTCAGGAGACCAAAAGCCATGATCCCAAACAGACTCCAATTCCAATAAATTAATGTACTCATTTAAAATTAATGACTTGATCAGAGCCAGATTGATTGCTGAATGACTTGGGTGCAGGATCAGATGATAGATTGATGGTCCCCAAGACAAATATACAAAGAAAATGTTACTTTCAACTCTTGTCCACAACAAAACAATTAAACTATATAATTCGTAGGAATCATATCTGCTCCAAAAAAAAAAAAAATCTAGTCAATTTCAACCCCTTGCCCACACTGATAATGTTAAATACTAAATAGAGCTCAAAATTCACCACAGAAACTAGCGTTTTCAAAAGAGTCAAAGGATATGCACATAGAAACCTGCTTCTGTAGTTTCAAACCTATAGGACGTAGCCAAAAATACAGGAAGTTTTTTCTGAGTGATTTTATGGTTAGACAACATTCCATGACACTACAAGCCTTACACAATAGCAAAGGCCGGCAAAACTTGAGGAAGGCTTTCTGATAAATCAGGAGTGCATATATGTTGCACAAAAGCAAAGGCTCACACATTTACTAGTCGCGCCCTCTAACCAAGACAGTCAGCTTGTGTATCTCAAACACCATCAATTATCAAATACAAATTAATCGTATATGTAAACAACTCTTCAAGTAAAGCCACTAAAAGTACCAATACAACAATAATTGGCAGCTACTAAATAGTACACAATAATTTTAATGAGAAGGACCTATAGACCATTTAAAGCAATACAATATGGTCGCACACATAAAAGTCCACAGGAACCTTATAACACAAACTGCACACATATCACAAATACCAAGAAAAAAGCACATTAACCTCCGGAAAATGTTTCTGGAAAAAATGGTGACTCATCTACTAGAAGTAGCCATTTTCAGCAACATCGAATACACAATGTAAACATAATATGAAAATACTTATAAATCCAACAAGAACTGATAAAATAGCAACGGTAGCAAACAAAAACAAACCACAGAGAAATACAATAGTGCATTAACCATTTTATCAGAAAAAACCACTCATTAGCCAAATAGAGATGTGTCTTTGATATTTTCTCACAGCTATTAAACGGAGAAGAATCACTCGGACCGCATTATTTAATCTCTTTCAAAAATTAAATGGAAATTCCAAACCACAAGTCAGACGGAAATTTGGATCTATCAAAAATTCAAGTTCAGACTCGTCAAGGAAAATAACACGTTATCAAGAACATCATGACCACCCATAAAGCTTATGTGTCTCTAGTTTCATTTCTACAATTATGTAAGATCAGTGGCAGATGAAAAACTGGAGATGTGCGTAGGTATTATATATATTTCTGTCAAATATTTGTGTTTGAAAAAATGTTACAAAGACATATAAATTGCTGGGATCTATAAATGCAAAATTACAAACATTTTCGCACTACAAAAAAGAATCCAATAAAATAGACAAATGATATTAAATCCGTCTAAAATTAGAACAAAGCGTATGAATCAAATGCTAAACTTGCAGACGACTAAAGCCTTGCACTAAAAGCCCTATTTCTATATTTTCAAATACTTAATAGAACATCAACGACAAACAGCAGACAATCACACTTAATACAATCTCGTAACACGGTTCTATAACATGTCCTGATTTAGAAGACAATGCATTTACTTACTCCTTAGATTAGGACCGAGTTGTAGATACGTTAATGTCGACAGATATAAGACTCGCTAAATAAATGGATAAAAGAGCTACTAAATTGAAACTAGCTACTAGAATAAGCGCTTACTATGACAATAGTAATGCAAGCATTCCTTTATACAGAAAACTGGAATTAGACCAACCTTAAACCTAAATTAATGCAAACCATGCACTACAACTGATCACATTTACAGATAATGTAAAATAGACACGTACAGTAAGGGGCACTAAACAAAAGCACAAAGAGCTTGCCAAAACTTTATATTTTTATTTACAGGGGTTTCAAGACGGACTAAACTATAATGAAACAAATACCAGGAGAAAGGCAAAATGAAATTTACGAAAAACTTGAAATTATTCATAACAACAGTACCAGAACTCAAATTGTTCAAGAAAAAACAGGGGAAAGCAGAACGCACAGAGCTCGAAAAACAAACTGGAAAACGATCTAGAACAAATTTTCGAGGGTTTCCTTACCTTTCAATACACAGCAGAAGTCGAGCCCGCGACCCCGATCTGCTCTAACAGCAAAGCCACTTGAGAGCCAAATAAAACTCCCTTTAGTCTCTCTTAAAGGAAAACTCAAGATAGAACTTGAGATATTAACAAGAACAAGCGGATGAGAGAGAAGAGAGGGTTTTCCTTTACTTTTCTATTGCTTTTACGCACAATGAATAAGCATCATTAATAACAAGAAGACCTAATGGAGAGAGAAAGGGCTTGCTAGAGAGAGAAATAAAGGTAAGACGACCGCTCTCGCCGTCCTCAGCCGGTCACCTCCCACCGCCATGGAAAAGACGATGTCTAGCTGCCACTTGTTCGACCGGGAGAGCCGGTGAATCACCGAACCCAAAGCAAAAGGATGAGATTAAAATTTCAAGTACGAATAGGCGGGAAAACGAAATTCCAATGTGCTCCGCAATTAAAATTGCATTTGTTTTTGGAAGGAATGTTGCACATCATCTATCCGCGCGAGTGTGCCACGGATCGAGGAGATGAACGGTCGGGATTCGCGTGCTTGTGGGATATTTGCATCGCCGGCTTCACGAATTTTCTTAGGTAAAATAACGCACTTGGTGTATGTGTGTGTTTTTTTCAAATATCTTCACCCCTGTTTTCGTGCTTAGCATAACAACCATGCATGTTCCTAAATTTTAGAATATGTTTATATCACCTGATGTTTATTACATTCAGGTTAGGAACTTCTTCCGACTATAATATAAAGATTTTCAAAATATTCTGCAATTTGTGTTTATATGCTTGTGTTTTCTCAAAACTATATTTTATATGATAACCTCTTCTTAATGGGAGTCCATTTCTATGAAAACTAAATTAATTATTGAAAAAAATGTTTAATATAAATGTCCAAATATGAAATATGTCTATGTTATTTATAAACAATTAAATGATAATTTATTTATTAATTATTAGTCCCTGTTATATATAGGTGAAGACTAATATTTTTGTTGGGCTCATTTTGCTATTAATGTTTCTCCAAAATGGCATCAAGGAAGGATAGATGCATTTATCCTATGGTCTACAGCGATTTTTTTATTAAAATGGAATTTTTGGCTATTTTTTCCCAATTTTCTGATTGACGCTCATCTTTTTGCCTGTGGTTTTTTTTTTCATTTAAAAATTTTTTTGCAACGAATCAAAAAGAAGTGACGAAAAAAGTTGGATCAGTTTATAATGTTTTTGTGCTATCAACGTGTCTTTTTTGTGAGGTTCCTATGAGCATATGGCATTGTTGAAAGCAACTCATGTGGCTTGTTTCTACTACCACATTTTGCATACATGGGCTAAATCAAGCTTCAGGGCAATGAGGGTTAGGTGGCATTCTTCATGGAGTTCATGTGCCTCACCTCTACTATCACATTTTGCATTCATGGGTAGCACAAAAATGGTTACTTATGTTGTTTACGCATTGCATAGGATCGCTATCACTCTAGGAAGCACAAAATTGCATCCCAAGAAGCCAAGATTCAAGGAACAACTCTGAGTTGATGCAAAAGACAAGTAACACGGGCATGGCTAAAGAAAAGGGCACGGTCTTGTGCTATTGCATCTATAGTTTGGCCTTTCTAGAGTGATAGTGGTAGAGCCCTAATTTTCCTTTGGCTTTGATTGCTTTGACTTCAATTTAGCATTCATGAACTCCTTGCGAATGCTCATTTTCTCCTTTGGGTCATGTGGAAAGACAGGGATCTAAGTACCCTGTTTAGTAAATCTAGAAGGAGGAGGAACTTAAGAGAACTAATTTTCCACGGTACTGACAATGTTTCCTTGCCCTAGAACTCTATGAAAAACATTTCCAGGAATTAAGAAAATTGTGTCTGAATCAACTTTGCTATATAAGAACCGTCTTTAATTTTGCAAGTAGTTCATTCCAAATGCATGTATCAAAATGGGTGAATTTGTAACACGTTGCATTCAATTCTCATAGCATCATACCTCAACAGACAAGGCCATAGGTTCAACATACCTCAACAGATGGCCATATACTGCATATCAAGCCACAAAATTTGTTGTGAAGTGGAGCTTTGTTAATGTATAGAGTTGTGCTCATGGAGTTGCTTGGTTTTGGAGTTTATATTTTTATGAACCAATTAGTTGATTTACATAACAATACACCCCTGTAGCCTGGCAAGAAAATTTTGCACTGTAAATCACTCAAAAGATAAGCACAAAATCATACTTTCTAAATTACTTATATGTTCAAAACAATTTTTGAAATCACTATCCCTCTATTGCAAATTTGTAGAAAAGATGTATGCTTAACTTTTGTTGTCTAGAGACATTTGTAATTAGATCATAAATATTGAGTCGCATGCTTCTAAAAATTTCAACAAAATATTAGTGGCAAACAAGGAAGATATGAATCACAGCAACAACATAAGTTTGATATTCATACCTGAGATGATTATTTCCTTTGCTCTAGTACAAGTGCAATCTTGATTCACAATGAGCATTTTTCTCAAAAAAGATGGGATCTTCAAGTATTAGATTATATTTTGAAACCATTAGACTTTGAACTTGGAATTTGTGGGGTTTTTTACTCAAAGAAATATGGAGTTGCATCAAGATTAAAGGCGCATAGAGATGAACATTAGCTTTGTATTGCCTCCAGCACTTACTATAGTTCCTGAAGATGTACTCAAAGGTATTGGTCATTTGGTAAGTATGTATTGTAGAAGTCTTATGACTCTAAATGTAAACCCTTTTAAACATTTTATCTTGTAGATAACTCAATAATATTTAACTCAATATGTTGCAGGTTCTTATTTGACTATTGGACAACATGAACACAATAATCTGGTATTGCAATAAATGATGTAATTTCAAGTCTCCCCCTCTCATTATGGCAATTCCCAACCTAGACTGTTTGTCTCTTGGACGGTAGCTATGCAAATTGACTATCATGATATTGTCTTTGTATCCAAGTTTAATTTATATAGTCTACTCATAAATATATGATACTATTTTAATGCAGGCTGATAATTACACCCACACAGGTTGCAGGAATCTAGAGTGCCCAAGATTTGTGTTGTTCTCGACAATTCACAAAACTATCCAGGCCAACCTATAGAACAAGTATCTAAGTATGGAAAAGACCAGATTGAAATACTGACAAGTGTGAATAGAGTAAGTAACAACTTCAATAGAGTAAAATGTATATTTCTTTACTAGTTAGCAAAAGGGAGTAAAACGTATATTAGGTGGAGTATTTGTCTCACATTCATCTCAAGACCAGAGAATGCATCACATTTGATGTTGATAAAATTAGTTAACTTTGCATATGAAACAAATAATTTGATTTTGCTTGAACTAACACTTATGCATTTTTGGAAGGGAGAAGGTGGCCAAGAGTGTGGAGACCACCTTCCAATAGAATGATTCCTAGAGCCTTGAAATTGAGATCCTTGAGAATAGGATCTAGAATCTTTCTAGTACATTGACCATGATCACACTTATAAGGGTATTGCTCTTTGGATCTTTTCTAGCGTCGAGTTTGAGTCTTGAAGCATGCTCCTATTATTGCATAAAATGCATACAATAGATGGCATTTTTGTTTTATTTTATTTATTCCAGACCTGGTAGGGTTAAACTATGCAACTAATGCTCTTATTATTAATATATGATCCTAGCTCTTGGATCCATTACATTTATATTTGAGGAAAGAGTCTTTTTCCAAGACATTTACAAGTTTTTAAATGAAAAGCATTATTTTGCTTAAAGTTTTTAATGTACAAATTGGCAAAATTGCAGAAGCTTCCTTGTATGCATCATTGTTATTGTGGGTTCCATTTATTTGTCATTGTTAATTTTATGATTGGTTATTTCTCTTACACTGTGGCAAAGGGTTAATACAGCCATATTGCAGAAGCAGGGGTCATTCCACCACTAATTAAGCTTTTGGCTACCCAGGATCAAAGGACACAAGAGCATGTTGTGACTACTCTCCTCAACCTTTCCATTCATGACCAATAGGAATGGATTCAAGCTTAATCCTTAAAGCCATAACCTCCATATGGCATAGATTGCAAACAACCCCTGAATGTAACATTGCAAGATAATATACCTCTTCTGATTTATAAATAGGCAAAAGACTAGAGAATGCATCACATTTGATGTTCAATAAAATTAGTTAACTTTGGTTATGAAATAAATTATTTGATTTTTCTTGAACTGACACTTATGCATTTTTGGTAGATTATTATGCTTTTCTATTCCTATCCTAATATCTCTCTCGTTTCTTTCTTTTATTGCCAACGGGACTTATATTGAAACTGCTCTATTAGCAATGAGATTGGGTATTAAAGTTGTGCTAGTTCTTGAGCAGGTCATTAGCTTATCTATTTCCCTTACCTTTTTGAAAAAATTATCAAAAACACTTGTAATTTGGTGTGGTATGCCTTATTCATGTTCTTTTCACAAGGATTCCTCTTTTTACTTGTGTGTTGGTCAAATGGAAGAGTTGAATTTGGTGATTAAAACTAGTAGAGCAGTGAAGATTTAGCCAATAATTGGGGTAAGACCCAAGCTAAACACCAAGCACAATGGTCACTGGGCTGGAACTTCTGGTGAAAGTGGGAAATTTGGACTTAGTACCAACAAGCTCATTCAAGTCATGCACATGCTCAGAAAAGAAGGTTTGACAAGCTTTCTTTTGCTTTTGTTTTCATACTGTAATTGTAATTTGTTATAAAGTTATAAATTTATAATATGTTTGATCGATCATGATTGTTATCATGTCCTTCGGGAAAACTTGCTGCAATGCTTGCAGTTGCTTCATTTTCACATTGGTTCTCATATACCATCCCTTTCAACTATAAAGGATGCCATAGCTGAAGGGAGTCAAATTTACTGTGAATTAGTTTTGATGGGTGCCTCTATGGTATATTCCATGAGCTATTTCCTTTTGGTTCATTATCATCTTCTTTAATTGGTCGAATTTAAAGGTGATATCATCTGAAGATATGAAATATCATCCAAATACATTATGATAAACTAGTCCCTTTTCTTATACAATGTATGATTTTTACAACATTACATTGATGTTGGAGGTGGGCTTGGGATTGACTATGATGGTACAAAGAGCCCATCTAACGTTTCAATCAACTATAGCATGCAAGTGAGATATAAATTTTCTTTCCTACTTGGTTAAAGAAGAGTGGAACTCTTAAAAAGCAATCACAGTCTCAATCCTAAGTGTTTCCATATCAGTAACATTGAACCAAATTTATTTGTAGGACTATGCAAACCACATCATAGCTACTTTACGAGATGCATGTCTTCTCAAAGGGATTTGTCAGCTAATAATTATGTCTAAGAGTGGGAGAGCTTTAGCATCATATCATATAAAGCAATTGTCATTCTTTAGTAACTTATTGTAACAAGTACATTGTGAAAAGCTTTAACCCTTCACTACTAATTATTTATGATCTAGAATATCCAACATTCTCCACGATTTTCTATATGTCAATCTCAATGACAATATCAACCAAACATGGTAAGCATATGAATTTTAATTTCCATTTTTTATTAAATGTTTGTATTCATTTTTTTAATTTGTAACTCGCTCTAACTTTGATACAACCTTCTAAAAACATGCACTTTTTGTAATAAGGAAATTTGAATCCAGAAGAGCACAACATGCCAGCACATAAAAGTATAGATTTCCAATGCATTGACAGCAATAGCAACCATTGTATGTGTAATTAACTTTAAAAATAGATAACATGTATATCAGCTTCAACATTTAGTCACAATTGAGTTAAGACATGAAATTGTACTATGCTCTCTGAAAATATACTTTGTAGCAAAATTATTGTTAATTCATTCTACCTTTGGATATTGTTTTCACACTCTTGAAGTATGGAATGTGATAAGCTGTAAATAACCTCATAATTATAAGTTAAATACCCTTTGTTGTTCTTACCAATCACTTTAGCCCCACCAATTGTTTATTTTTAGGATCAATAATTGTCCGCTTTTTATGAAATGATATATAAATATTTATTTCTTAAATTGATTGAAATTAGCTAACTAATGTTGATTTAATGGTATAGATTTCAAGTCATTGTATGGGACTTTTGCATGACCAAAGAATGAAGTGGACTTTGAGTGGACTTCAAGCAGTTGGAGTTAAAGCGTCAAAAGTTTAGGCGTGCAAAGTACAACAATCTCCTTTAAAGATTTTTGTTAAACTTTTTGTTTAAGACTTTATGGCTCCACTTCGAGCCTTTATTATGTTTTTATGTCACGAACATTTGTTAAGTTAGTCAGTTGTAATTCTATTAAAATACTTTTTCAATGGTGATTTACCACCATCTGAAATTTAGGATTTTGTAGGTAGTATATATATGTAACCACCAAAAGCAATGTTATGTTGTTATGATATGCTTTGAATATTATTCAGCTATGTCTTTGTGTTACACTTTTATAGTATGAATAAAATAAATATTGTCAGTCTTATTCTAAGTCAATAGTTTTGTGTAATGGAAATACCATGGATGGATTTATTTTGAAGATGCAAAAGTACCATGTGTGATCTAAGTTAATCATAGGAACGTCTGAGAGCTAGCCACTTGAGGGATCTCATAGAGTAGATAAGTATTTCTCTTGTTAATACTATTACTTTTATTTTGTACATGTTGAATTTGGATGAATGTTATTTTGTGTCGAGCTCTGTCATGCACTCATGCAGGTTGTAGTTTCAAGTTTATAATCTTTAAGTTATGTTATTTTGAAATTCTGGAGCACCTACTCTTGTTGTTAGTTACTAGTTGTTAAGTATACCTTATGTCAACAATTAGTCATTAATCGTTAGTTGCCTTCACTTAAATTTTGCAGTTTAACAGCAATTGTTAATTTGTAGGGGGGTTGGGGCCCTAGCTTGGTTGGCTAAATCTTTCATGTAGCAGGAGGTTGGTCACAAGTTCTAGTCTCCCCCACCCCGTGGTACCGAAGGGCGTGTCGCACTAGCGCCGCCAGTCACATTAAAAAGTTTACCAGGCGCACCTGCAGTTTATAGGGGGTCGTGCTACCCGATTCCTGCAGTCTAAAAAAATAAAAAAATTGTAGGAAATTTACATGCTTTCTAGTTTAATGGGTTTGTTTACAACCATTTTAAACATTCAAAAAATCTAAGAGAGATGGCCAAGACATCCCCTATTGCATACAACCTTTGAACACTGTCTGGTTGACATAATTGATATATTTCTAACTAAAGTGTTAGGACCTTACGATAGCCTATCACTTTTTGGCATCATTGTCGAGGACATTCCTTTTCTAGATTGCTTGGATACCCCTTTTAGAAAAAAAATAGTTGTCAGGATTCTTTTTCTGCATGGTCAGGAAACGAGGTCTGTATGGATGATTCGTACCAAAAACCCCCCCAAAAGACATTCCAACCACAAGTAGGGAGGTAGAAGTCTTGACTAAAGAACTTATTGAAGAATTGATCAAGCAGGATCAACCTAAGACCTCCCAGTATACCCCAGAACCTCAACCATTAGAGAAAACCTTTGTAGAGGAAAGCATTCCTTTGCACACCCCAAAGCCTCAACCATCAAAGCAAACCTTTGAGGAGGAACGTATTCCTTTTGACGTTATGGGTGATAACTGTAGAAATGGCGCTAACCCAAGAGGGGGAGCGTGAACATTTACCTATCCTATTGCTCTCGACCAAGATGATGATACACTTATGAAAAATATTTCACCATCCATCTTACCAACCGCCAGAGGTTTATCCTCTGATGACCCTAACCAGTTCCTTTTTGAGTTTAAAGTTTTGGTCAGACGTATGACTACAAAAATGATAACCAAAAACTGAAGCTCTTCCCCTCGACTTTGAAGGACATTGCAATGCGTTGGTTCATGGGATTAGCTTCAAAGTCGACATCCACCTAGGATGATATGGAGTCTACTTTTCTGGACAAATACCAAAGTTACTGTAGAGCCAACAATAGGAAGGAATAGTTGTTCAAACTAAGGAAAAACGAAGATGAAAGCTTAGAAGATTGCCTGGATAGGTTCATCTTCTTGTCTAAACAATGTGGTGAAGAAGCCATAAGTCTGGAAATTTTGAAGACCATATTTCTTAAAGGACTTGATGAAGATGCTAGGAGAAGTCTAGATTTGATGGGAAAAGGAGATGTGTCCCAAAATGGACTAATGTTAGTGGCTACCTCTCAGGGTGAGTAGGTAGTGTCATATGTTGTCATTGAGTTATTGATTTGTTTGGGTGTACTCTTAAGGGGGTGTATTCAGATCAGGTATTCTAGTTTAGTGTCAAAGGGGGAGAATAATGCAAAACTTTTATTCATTTCCATTGATTTCAAAGGGCGAGAGAAAGTATCATGTGAAAATTTTATCTACTTGAGGGGAGAGTGTGTAGGAATGTTGTGTAGGCTATCTTATATGAAAAAAGAGGAGAATGTTTGTATGTTGTCTTTGATGGTTTTTCACATCTTGTGTTGCCATCAATGAAAAAGGGGGATATTTTTGTAAGTATGAATGTGTTTTCATTGATTTCAACATGAATTCTAATGATTGGTGTTGTCATTGATGTCATCTATGTGTTAAGGAAGTTGTTGCATGGTGAAGATGTCGAGGATATTGAGAAATTTGAGGAAAAGAGGAAAACAAGTTGTTGCAAGATGTGCATGTGTAGTTGAGATATTGAGGAAGTGTTGTGAGTACGTGGAGCTATTTTTTGGTTGCAGTGTCTAGAGATGAGTTGGAATAAAGTAATGAGCTGAGATGATGTCTTTGGTACTTGTTTTCCAAGTGCTTTTGAGAAAGTTTGACAGACAGAGAAAATTGTGTTGTGCAAGTGTTCAGAGTGTGCTTCGGTATTGTGCTCCACATTTTTTGTGTTGATCATATGCCTATTTGGATATGATATGTTGTCCATGGTTGTTATAGGTTGATATGTTCAAAATCTGGGTTTTTGGATCATTGTACAGTGCGAGATATTTTCACCAGTGTGTGAACCAATTTTTCAGTGATGTTTTATGTAGCCTAGGAGAAATGTATTTGCTCCACATTTCTTTGATGTGTTTCTTCAAGTTGTGCAGATTTTGGAAGTTTGGAAGTTTCTTATAATTCTTGTAGATTTTAGATTTCAAGGTTTCACTTGATTTGGTGCAAAACTGAGTGAGTTTTATTTTCCAGTGTGTGAATAAGGTTTACCAATTGTTCTAAGATGAAGTATTTGTATGATGTGATCTTGGATGAAGTGTTTGATGAATCTTAAGTGGTTTGTGGATCATTCTAGATCATGTTTAAGGGAAATTTGTTGTCTAGAAGTTCTAGATTGATTTAAGGAAGTGTGTACTTAATGATAATGGTGTTTAGCACAAGTATTGGTCGACCTTGTGTTAACACTACATGTGAGGCTCGTGAAAGCGTGTTGAGGTGTGTTTGGATCTATTTGGGTCCTAATTAAGGATTTATGTAGGTTTCCTCCATTCATATCCACCGTGGGAATGTTTAGGTGCTGACCTAATTTGAATTTTTAAGTGTAACAAATAGTTGCCAACATTGGAGAAGGCTTTCAAGGCTGAGGTTAATATAAATAAGTGTAATGTTGATGTGAGATGAGAGAGAGAGTCAAGGTATATGAGAGATCGATGTGAGTGATGTGTGTGATGCTAATATGAGCAAAGTAGTGCAATTTTCAAGTGTTTGGATTCCTAAAGTTAATGAGCTAAAGGTGTTTGAAATCTTTCATGCAAGACTATGAGATTGTTGGAGTATTGTGGTGTATTCCTTGTTGCATTGAGAAAGTATTCTTTGTGTAACATTTCTCTTCTATCTTCTTGTATTTCTTTTTGTGGTAGTGATCCCTAGCTGTGAACCTTTATGGACAATGTGTCATATTTGGGCAGTGAGCCCCCTTGTACTGATTTTGTAATTACTTATATTGTGAGCTAATCCTCACCATGGTTTTTCATTCATTGGGTTTTCCACATAAATCTGGTGTTCCCTTATGTATGGTGTTGTTATTTCATTTCATGTTATCTTCATTTAATGTTTAATCATATTAATAGAATAAGGGTTTAATGAATGGATGTGGATCTGATTAATGTTGAGGGTTTTGAAGGTTTAATTTTCTACAACTAATTCACCCCCCTCTCAGTTGTCTTGTTCATTCAACACAAGTGCACATCACAGAGTTACAAAATATTTGAAGGATTCTAAAACCTATGAGGAAGAGGCATAAAACCTACTTTCATATTTCTTGAAATGGCCAAATAACACACAAATCATTAAGGATACCATGAGATCAATTGAAACACAAATAAGTTATGCGGCATATACTTATGATCCAATGAAAGACAGAGACAGTCAGAATTAGACTAACATTATGTAGCTACATGATGACTTCCTCACCCTACAGAATTAAAGAGAAGAAATGATCAAAAAATATGTGAAGCTAAGGGACTTAGTGAAGATAAAGCATACTCATATCTTAAGTACCCTTGCCAGTATTGATAAACTCTCAAAAATAAATCTCAACCCTAGTATTGTGGAAGTAGGAGAAGAAACTCTAATGGAAAGAGGGTCAATGCCAAGAAAGGCAAATGGAAAGATTGACTAAAAAGTGGTGCTAAAAGTGGCTAATGACTTTGAATAAAGTTGTGCAAATACTTGATTATGATAATTAATGGAAGATTAGAGACAAGTGGCAAATGTAGGAAGATGTGACATTAATCCTTGATTAAGAGGATGCACACCCTAATTATTAATTAATTAAATTAATCCAAATTAGAGATGGATTATGGAAGATGTGACAAGGAGAGAGAAAAGAAGAATTTTTAAAAATTGATTTTAATTCAAAAAGATTAAAATGACTAAATTAAATGAATTGGTGTATTTATTTAATTTAGAGAGGAGAAAGGTACCAGATAAAGTGTTTAATTGTTAAATTAAACACTTTAAGACCCTTATGTGGGAAGTGTAATATTAATTAAATAAATTAATATTGACAGAATGGATGAATAAAGAGGTAAATTTGATCATACGGGAGTGATCAAATTTGGGTGTCTATAATATGAATGAAAGTGTTCAGCCTTGTATATCACAGTTACCTTTTGTACAATGCATCAACATGGGAGATTTTGCATTTCTTCGTGGATAATTATTTTGTTTTGTGATGATGAAGATAAGCTAATAAATTTTAGTTGAATGGGAATTTGAAGGAAGATCAAGTTTTAAGGTTGCACGTTTGGCGAATTGAATGTACACTTGAAGATTTTTGTGTTTAGGTCTATTTTTGGGTCGACCTAACACACTTGATATTTTGTGGAGGATAAGCAAGTAACTTTATCTTATTTGGGATTTATATTAGGTCCATGTCAACCTATCTTGATGTGAATTGAATTTTGAATTTAGGCACAAAGTGTGGATAAAATGCTTTGAGTACGACATGCTTAATTTTGTGTGTTACTTCTAATTAGGCCAACCTAATTGAAGTTACACCTGATGTGGATATATAGAGGAGATTAACACCAAATTTTTAAGTAGAGTGTGTGAAGAGTGATATATGTGAATGTGGTGGATGATGTAGCAAAGCAAATTGTATGTGAATGTTGACATGTATGGTGGTTCACCTACATGTGTGTAATGTAGTATTGATCAGATTGTGAACAAATCAGATCATTGATTTAGATGAGTATGAAGATCATTTATCACTTAATTGGAACTATAATCTGGCATATGATAGATGTTATTATATTAGTTCAAATAGGAAATTTTTTCAATCCTTCTTTGTTCTTTCTTTGTGGGTTGTGAGCCTATTTTTGGATAATGTGTCCTAACCTGCCAATGAGCCTTTCTTTAATATCATATACCTGGATATA
Organism: Sequoia sempervirens; assembly: GCA_007258455.2. Lineage (NCBI taxonomy): Eukaryota > Viridiplantae > Streptophyta > Pinopsida > Cupressales > Cupressaceae > Sequoia > Sequoia sempervirens. Next base: position 238,159,787 of record VDFB02000008.1, on the reverse strand, counting down.
ATGTATAATGAGTTAACCCTCACCGTGGTTTTTCCTATTTTTGGTTTTCCATGTAAAAATATTGGTGTTCATGTCATGTGATTTTGTGGTTGTCTTCATGCTTTCTTGCATCATTGTAATAGGATTTGTCTATCCCACTGAATCCATTGAACCCCCATCTCCTACGCTGAGAGCCATTGAACCCATCAAAGACAATCAAACCCAATCACCCTCTTCTACTCGTAGATCCACCTAATCCAGTGAAGACACCCAAATTCAATCCACTTCTCCCACTAATAGTATCACATAAATCCATTCCCATGAACTTCATGAATCCTCCATCCTTCCATCTTCCCCACTTGAAGAGTCCCTCCAAGACTCCATTATCATGCCTCCCACACATGATGAGTTATGCCAAGAGCTTGATCCAAAGCATACCAACATATCCTCTTCTCCCCATCAAGATCCTGTCGCCCTATCTAGTCCACCTCAAGATCACAATCCCCCATCCATTCCATCCCATGATCCCCTTGACACTCAAGATCTGATCACTCCATCGCATGAGCCCTTATTACTTGTCATCACAAATCTAGATCCTATCATATCACCTAATACCTCTCCTGATCCCTTACAACTCACTCCTCCTGATCATGATGCTGCTACCCCATCATCTCCATCTCATGATCCTCCATCATTGCCTAGCCCTACCATCCCAACACCGTGTTTATATTCCTTCGGTCCTCTCACATTCATCCATGGTGGTTTCCTTGCAGACGAGGAACCAAGCTATACGTTGCCCATCCTCTTCCATCTAATAATGGACTCGCATCATGTTTCCAAACTAACAAGCATCCTACTATAGATCGAATGCTTAAAAGCATGAACTATCAAGGAAAAGGTTTAGGCCTTCATGAGAAAGGTATCTTAGAGCCCATACATGTTAAAGAAAATCCACGTACACAAGGTCTTGGATATATCTCTCAAGACTCGCACTCCAAAAATGTTGGTACAACCTTTATCCGTCCTCAACAAGCCTCCTCCAAAAGAATAATAGGCTCTTCCCATCGCTCCACCAAACCATTTGCCACCATCCCCCCTCCATCATATCACCTCAAAACAACCATCCATATTACTCCTTTGTCTTCCAAATCCATTTTGGGTCCTTATGTCTCTCCATCTGCCATCTCCCATCCTTCATCTATTGAGTCCATTTTGGGCCCTTATATCCCAAAATCACATCCTCCATCTCGTCCTATTCCTCCTTTTATCCATCCATCACCTATCCATGTCACCCATCATAAACATCCCACTCTCATGTTCCCTAATCAGGATCAACAAAGGCACATACCTACACATCCTCCATCCACATATCATCCCCAAAATCCAACCTCCATCACTCCACATCATCCATCTCCTCACACCCATCCCATTGCTATTAAAAGCACTTTGGATACCAAAGTAAAAATGCATAAATATAAACATCCACATGAATCTAAAGCTCCTCATGTCCCATTAAAAAGACATGTAAAAGTAAAGGAAAATCAAATCCAAAATCCAAATCAAACCCATAGGCCATAAAGGCCCACCAAAGCAAAAATCAAAACCATGTGGATCCCAAAGAAAAAAGATGCAATGCCTTCAAATGAAAAATTTGTAACAACATCCAAAGTTGCTAATCCAAAAACTAACCATACACACCCTCCATCTCCTAAATCTATTTTGGGTCCTTATGTCCCAAAATTCACTATCCCAGCTCCTCCATTATCCCCACATTCTTCATCCGTTAATCCTCCTATCCTTTCACATACACCACTATACGTGCCAATGTTGGTCCTGAAAACATTACCCTGTCACACATCCTTCCCATCATTCCATCCATACACTTTCCAACATCCCATCCATTATCCCACATATCTCCCACATCAAATCCCTTTAATTCACCCTCTTGCATAATCTATTTATCCTAATAAGGTTGTACCAACATCCTATAGTCACTTCAAACATGGGCTCTTAATACCTTGTATGGAGCTTTATGCTTGAGTCCATCTATCCCCTTATCACATGTCTTTTAAATCCGCTTATCCACATCCCTATCCTTATCCATTTCCATCCACATTCTATCCAAAAATCCAAAAAGTCAAAAAATCCAAAAATCCAAAAATCCAAAAAGTCAAAAAATCCAAAAAATCCAAAAAGGTAAAAAAAAAAAGGAGAAATAATTCGTCCAATGGTAAAACTTGGAAAAAAAGTGCCTTGGATAAGTACCATGATGAAAACCTAGAAAATAGGTGTCATGTGTAAATCCCCTTCCTCACTTGGGAGCAACTGCATCCCCTTCATCCATCTCCTCCATCCCACCTGTCTTACACATCCTACCTATCATATCCCATTTATCCCAATCCCTCCATCCTCCTTGTGATCTTGATATAGATGGGGGAAAACATATATATATATATATATATATATATGCTTTGGACACCTCTTGGCATACATTCCCCTCATCCATACACTATCTTATTCCTTATCCACATCCATCTACCTTCTTTTTCCACTAGTCATGCTACCATCAGTCTCCCTTACTTATCCAGGCATCCAATCTACCACCCATCTCCCTCCCTCATTTACCCATCATATCCTCCTCCATTTATCTCCTTTATCTTCCCATCCACTTGTCTTCCATCCCTCTTGCCTCATCACACATGGCATATCTAGAGTGGGGGCATCTACCACCTTTGTGACATAGTCCTTGGAGACATCCTTCATCCATCATATCATCCCCTCCATATTCCCATCCTTATCTCCCTATCCATCATAACAATCATTTTCCATCTCCCCATCCTTATCTTCCTATCCATCCATCATAACATCCCTCCCATCTCCCCATCCTTATCTTCCTATCCATCCATCATCTCATCCCTTCCATCTCTCCATCCTTATCTTCCTATCCATCCATCGTAGCATCCCTTCCATCCCCTATCCATTCACCTCTATCCTCATCCCATCTCATAATCCCTTGTCATTGGTATTTGGCTATAGGCTTCCCCCCATGCAATCCAATTCCATCTATCTCATCGTCATCACTCCCACTTATTTCACACATCTTTCTATTCTCTTATCACTTCTCATCACTCATCTCTCCATCATGTCATTCTCCCAATTCATATTTTGATGATTTGGAAAACTATTCCATCCCTGAGCTTCATGCAATCGCCATCATACTATCCAATCCAACAGGTCTATCTTGTCTCATTATATTGGTCCCATCATTTTATCCACTTATCTTGGTTATCTCATCATCCCTTATCCATTGTTTGTCTTTGGCCTTTTGTCGAACTATGTTGCCCCTGCGCTTTCACGTAGGCAAGGTCAATCATTTGATTTTCCCCCGGGATATTTGTTTGTCCAATCTTTGTCATCCATTGAGGTCTCCATTGTCCTCTTTCCACTTTTATCCATGGTCTTTTATCGAACTATGAGGACTCTGCACTTTCATGTAGGCAAGGATAATCTTCGATTGACCCTCGAGCCCCTGGGTTGTTAGGGTGTGTCAGTCTTGTGCCTTGTGTCTCACGTCATGTGTCGTGTTGTCAAGTATGCCCTTATCCAGCTGGTTCTTAACAAATGAGATCCACTTGTAACATGAGATCTAATCAATTTTGAGTGTCTCATGTCATAACAATCTTTTAGTTTAGTATCCATCTATGGTATCAATAGGATACATCCTTCCTAACAAACCTCGTCAATCCTATCCATCCCCTTGATCTTGTGGCAAAGGACATTTGAAATTGATTATGATCTTTTGATACTTTTGGCTTTTGTTTATCATTTGAGCTCCCTATCATACCTTGTCATGATCGCCTTGATCTATCATATATGGTGTGCTTTGACTAGTAAGCATAGGGGAATATCTTGATCTTTCTTTTGTTGTTGTCTGTTTGGTTGTCCCACGTAGTACCCACCAAGATCCTTGTGGTCTTGTGTTATGTTGGGGCATCCTTTTGTGTTTGTGGTTATCCCAAATGTCTGGCATGACCAAGGTCTTCGCAACTTTGGGGTGTTGGGATAGCCTTCTGTCTATTGTGTTTGTTTTATGCATTAGATGCTAATTCACCTTGGTTTACATACCCTGGCACCTGGTGTCTTATGCTATAGCAAAAATCAGTGCTCTAAAAATGGCAAATTACATTAGGATTGCATTTCATGATCAATTATGTTGCATTTCATGATATTTTCCTCCATTGTTTTCATTCTTTTCATCCGTCACACATCTCAATCCAATCCTCATCCATTCAATCTAGCACAAATCATCTAATCACATCCTTGGTCTTGTTCCCAACCTTGATACAAGCCTTGATCCAATCATCATCATCGTCATCATAATCAGGATGTATCCTTCCCTATCCTTTGGTGTTGTTTTGGGATGTATCCTTCCCTCATCAACAACACTTTCATTGTCATAATCAGGAAGTATCCTTCCCTCATCAAAAACACTTTCATCATCATCATCATCATGTATCCTTCCTTATCCTCGTGTTGTTTTGAGATATATCATTCCTTCATCGACAACACTCCATCCATCATCTACCCATTTTGGCTTGTAGCTTGACTGGGGCAACATCACCTTTGTCCTTAAGTCCATTTGTGCTTCCCAATCTCCTATCGCTTATCATCCTCTCTTATCCATCACTTTGCATCATCTTCCTCATATACCCCTTGCATCATCTCATCCATTTCGAGAGCACACCCATGTTCTTTTGAACCCGCATGTCCTCTCGAGGGGGCATCCTCCATCCCTAATCTTCATCTTCACTCCCATCATCCTTCTTCCTAGTCACTCCTTTGATGACTAGGGAATCTTTGCCAATCTAATCATCTTCTTCATGGTGCTATCTTTTAATCTTATTTGAAATGATGCTACTTTGTAGCACCATCTCAAAGAGGGGAAAAATGTAGACACCTAAATTTGGACACTTATATTTGTCCAAATTTATCTCTTTTCATCTAAATATCCTCTTGCATTAATTAAGTAATATTACTATTATTTAATTAATACCCCTAAAGTCCTCTAAATCCCTAAGGTATCTAGTTAAATAATTAAATACCTTACCCTTTATCCCCCATTTCCTTAAATAATTAAATAAATAAGACATTTATTTAATTTCTCACATGTCACATCCTCCATAATCCTCTGCTAATTTGGATTAGCTTAATTAATCCATGATTAGGATGTGCAACCCTTAATCATGATTAATGTCACATCCTCCATATTTGATCACTTGCCTCTAATCCATCATTAATCTTCTTAATCACCTGTTTGCACAATCTTAATTTAATCCTCATGTCATTTTTGGTATGTCCTCCAAGTCAACCCTTCATAAGTGCTTTCCCTTTTAAGTCTTGACCTTTTCCCCATGTGAATTAAAAATTCACATTTATTCATTCAATGCATTTCTCTTCCCCATGCAAGATGTTGGGAAATTCTAAATTCCCTCATAGGTCACATCAGTCACATGGGACAAGGACCTCCTTTATGAGGACCTTGTCTTATCCTCAAGGTATTCCCCAATCATGTGAATTTTAAATTCATATTTATTCCCCCAACTTCTCTTATCCCCACGATGATAAGAGAGGACTTTCTAAAACTCACTTGTCACCATCACTCTCATATGGGGACAAGAACTTCCTTTTTAAGGAGGTTTTCGCTTAATCCCGAGGTACTTGCAAATACCTCCACCTCACATGTCCTTGTGACACCTCCTCTTCCACATGGCGAGATGTGAGGGCTTATGAGTTTTCAACTCACCACAACCCTCCATCTTGCCCATGTTGGCTAAATCCTAGCCGTTCAAATCCATAGAGACCTTTCCCCTAAAATAGAGGATTTTTGGCTTCATTTTCTCATTAGGCACTCATCCATTCAAACTCTCCAACTCTCAAGTTCAAGTAATATCATACTCTCATCCTCCATTGTTGAATCCTCAAGCTCATCTTACACTCATTTTGTTCATCTTATCACATACCCACTTGCATCATTTGAATCCTCATCACATCTAGATCATTTTGCATATAATTTTAGGTGATTCACCATTAAGGAGAACACATCTTATCAACATGAAAGGGCCAACCAAGAAGATCAACTTGAACAAAGGTATAATCATTCTTTTCTCTTTCTTTTGTTTGAGTTCAACTAGGCTTATCTCAAGGTATTGTTGTGTTGTTTTTTTCTCCTTGTTACATTTCTTTCTATTTTGCATCATTTAGGATAGTAAAAATAAAGCTGCATCACAGGTCCGACTCCTGATCTTCTTGTTGTAACTCCTCTTGAGACGGTTCTGGTATACTTGCAAATGGTTTAAGGCCTCCATATGCCACTCATCTAGTAATTCCAACTCATTTAATCTTGACACCCAATATTCCTCATCTATGATGAAATTCTGCAAAGATATTCTTAGTGACGGGAGCTCGATCTCGATAGGGAGTATGGCTTCTTATCCATAGACTAGGGAGAATGGGGTGGCACCTATTGGTGTGTAGATACTTGTTCGATAGGCCCATAGGGCAGGATTTAACTACAAATTCTAGTCATGACCAACATCATTGACCGTCTTTTTGAGGATTTTCAGGATGGTCTTATTTGTAGCCTTAGCTTGGCCATTTCCTTGGGGATAATACAGAGTGGAAAAGCGATGTTGGATTTTGAATTTCTGGCATAGGTCACGAACATCCTAATTTTTGAAAGGTGTCATGTTATCTGAGATAATGGCTTGAGGGACACCACAACATAAAATTAAGTAGTTTAAGATGAACTTTAATATCTGTTTTCCTGTGATATATGTCATGGGAATGGATTCCACCCACTTCATAAAGTACTTAGTGGCAATGATGATGAACTTATGTCCACTGGATGAGGTGGGGGTGATTTTTCCAACGAGATCAAGCCCCCACTGTGAGAAAGGCCAAGGTGTAACAATCGGGTGGAGCTCCTGAGCTGGTGCACGGATGAGATCCCCATGCTGCTGACACTGCAAACACTTTTTGACATAGTCATGTGCTTCTCTTTCCATTGTAGGCCAATAGTACCCCATCCTCAACAACTTCTTGGCTAAGGTCATATCGCCTGAATGTGAACCACATATGTCATTATGTACCTCAGTTAAGGCAATCAATTCCTCCTCGATGTTTAGACAACGTAAAAGTCCCTTCAATGCTTCTACAGTATAGGGTATCTCCTAGGATGACAAAACGAGATGACTTTTTGACAAAGGCTCTCTTGAGGTTCGAGGTTATCTCAGTAGGGAGGACTCCTATTCTCAAGTAAGTGTATATATCATTGTACCAGGGATCACCAGGACCAACAATTTCACACACAAATTCAGACTTTGGTACCTCAAATGCGGGTACAAGAAGCTGCTCTATAAGGAATTCTTGCTTTGGGACATTGTGTGGGACATCTAGGAGTGATTCGATTGTAGCCATTACATTTTCCGCTCTATTGTTTGCTCTTGGTAGCTACTCAAATGTGATGTCAATGAAGAACTCCTTGAGGCTTTCCACCAATTTCTTGTATGGAGTCAATTTGTCGTCCTTTGTTTGATACTCATTATTGACCTAGTTGATTATGAGTTGTGAATCTCTGTATACCTTGAGTGCCATTATCTGCCATTGCACTGCAATTCTTAGCCCTATGACAAGAGCCTCATATTCTGTGATGTTATTTGTGCAATGGAATGACAACTTGTATGATTTTGGAATTCAATCCCCTTGTGGAGTGATGAAGAAGATCCGTGCTCCCGACCTATGTTGTGTGTAGGATCCATCAAAGTACATTTTCCAGTGATCTGCTACACTTAGGTTGAAAATGATTCATCTGGGAACTTTGATACAAGTGGGTTCTCTGAGTATATTGGTGCCTCCACCAACTGATTTGCTATTGCTTGTCCTTTGATGGCCTTGTGCTCCACATACTCAATGTCATGCTTTGTGAAGGTCATAACCCACTTTGTTGTCCCTCCTATAAGTGTCACTTTGGAAAGCAAGTACTTAAGGGGGTCTATCTTTGCGATAAGCTTTATCTGATGGGCTAGCATGTAATGTTTGTACTTCTAAGCTGCAAAGATGACTGTCAGGCAAGCTTTCTCAATGGGTGTATAGTTTAGTTCATGGCCCACCATAGTTCTGTTGATATAATAGATAGCTCTCTCTTTTCCATTTTCATCATGTTATGTTAGGAGAGCGTCGAGAGCCACCATTGTTGCTGATATGTATAAGATGAAGGGTTTTCCTAGAATTGGAGGCATGAAGACTAGTGGTGTGAGTAAGTATTCCTTGATCTCGTTGAAGGCATGATCACACTTTTCATTCCACTTGTATGCAACCCCCTTATGGAGTAGATGAGAGTAGGGGACAACCTTGTCTACTAGTTGTGCTATGAATTGACGGATGGACTGGAGTCTTCCTTGTAAACCCCTTAGCTGTTTCAATGTTTTAGGTGCCTCCATTTCAAGAATGGCTTTGAACTTAGCAGGATCTATCTCAATTCCTCTCATGGACATGATGTACTCGAGGAGTTTCCCTGACTATACTCCGAAGACACACTTCTTTGGGTTGAGTCTGACTTTATATTCCTCTAACCTATCAAAGATGGAGCCCAATGCGGCTATGTTATCTCATCTTTTCTTTGACTTATCCAATATATCATCCATGTAATCTTCCACAATTTTATGGATCATGTCATGAAAGATCAGTGTCATGGCCCTCTGATAGGTAGCTCCTGCATTCTTCAACTCGCATGGCATCATATTCCAGCAATATGTCCCCCATGGGCAAGTGAAAGTCATTTTATGTTGGTCTTCTTTAGCTATCATGATCTAGTTGTAGTCTGAGAATCCGTCCACCAATGATAGCATCTCATGTCCTACCGTCATATCCATGATCATGTCAATGTTCGGAAGTGGAAAGTCATCCTTGGGACATGCCTTGTTGAGGTCTCTGAAATCTGTGCAGATGCAAATGCCCCCAGTGGGTTTTGAAATGGGTACAAGGTTTGAGACCCATTCTAGATAATCTATCGGTATGAACCCTGCATCTAGGAGCTTATTTAATTCCATTTTGACCAACAATGCTATTTGGGGATGCATTTTCTTAGCTTTTGTCTCATTGGTTTTGCTTCGGGGTATACAGCTAGGTGATGAACCACAACCTTTGGATCAAGCCCACATGTTAACATAGGTCCACACAAAGTTTATCTTTCTTTATTTGGAATATGGCTAGAAGTTCCTGTTCTTCTATGAGAAGTGACTCTACATAGAATGTTGTGTGGTAGTTCCTCTATTCCCAAGTTGACTGGATTGCACTTCTCAGCTAATACTGTTGACTTCTCTTGATGAATTGCACTGAGAGGAAGATTGAATCCTTCATCCTCCGATGCCTTATAGAGGTTTTCACCATTGGATACGTCCTTTATTTTTATTGTTTTTAGGTCAGAGAGTGCCACCATGTGGTTTTCATTCAAAGACCTAGAGATTATTCTCATATTTTCACTTTTGCGGTTGAAGGATTCAATCATTTCCCCATAATTGGCCTGTGTGTCCAGTATGGTGTCAAACCCAACCTTGTGATCTCCATATGGTACCACATCCCATAATCCCATGAATTTTGAGAGCACCTCATAGTTTTCGAAAGTGTCCAAAATTGGTGGTCCCCATTGGTTGTAATCGATGAGCTGAGGATAGACTAGGTTTATTTCATGGGTTTGATGGTTTGAATAAAAAAACAAGGTACTAATCATGAGCAGGGATGAATCTTCAAAAAGCATAGGAAAGTCAGTTATGGAATCCTCATCACTACTACACACATCAGTTATGTCAAAGGTAAAGTTGTTTAAGGGTAGCCCTATGGATACTGGTAATTGAAGGGTGACTGCTGATAGTTGAGGGGGAGTTTTGACCTTTCTAACCGAGGTACCTTTTCCAAGTATGGTCACTTTCAGAGGGGTACATCCGAGGCCAAGATTTCTCATATGCTTCTCCAGAATGAGAGGTACTAGAAGTTCGTTGTCATTCTGTCCAAGCTTCTTGTTTATGTCATAGCCCATGCCAAGCATCATTTGTAATCCTGTGCTTCTCTAATCTATTAGAAGATTAGGCACAACCTTTCATCTTGATATAGGAGACTAGATATGTCTCTTTCATCTACTATTTCCTGACTTAGATCCCTCCAACTTCTAAATCTAGAAGGGTTTGCTTTGAAGGTATGGGATGATGTTTCAGCTGGTTGGGGTTGCCTGTGAGTCCTAGGAGATTGAGGTATCTCTCCTATGACGAAAGCACTTTTCTTCATTCTATAATCCCCACACCCATTGTCTTGGATAATGACCTTGATTTCAAATATATCAGGGATGGCAGGTGTCTTTGTCTCAGAAGTGGAGGCTAATGTAGGAAGGTCTACATATGAAGTGGTAGGGCCTTCATCGTTCTTTGGGACTTGGGGGATTTTATAGTATTTTTCTTCTAGGCTCTTGCAGTAGGCAAAGGGTTCAAGATCACCATGAACCGTGACCTCTTGATTTTGATATGGGAACTTGACGCACTGATGGAAGTTGGAGGTGATTGCTTGCATCCCATGGATCCATGGACGTCCCAGAAGGATATTATACGGTAAATCAAGGTCAAGGACCTGGCATGTGGTTCCATAATGGCTGGCCCTACTTGAATAGGGAGCTGAATAGTGCCCTGAGACACTCTTTCCTGATCATCATATGCTCTGATTATGATGCCCTTATCCTTTTCAATGGCATCCTATAAGAATCCTAGATTCTTTATTAGTTTGAGGGAACAAATGTTTAGACTCGCACCCCCATCCACCAATACCTTTTTGACTTTGTTTTTATGAACCAGGACTTCAAGGTGGAGTGCACGATTGTGATATGGTTGGGCGGGAAAGTCCTAATTGGAGAATGTTAAGAGGCTTGAGGTGGTCATATTTCTGACCATAACTTGGAACTGGTCAGCATCAAGATCCGCGGAGATGGTGGATGAAGCTAATGCTTCCTCTAGGATTTTCCTATGCGCTGGCGATATCTTCAACAACTCCATGATGGAGATCTAAGTTGGGGTTCTTTTCAGTTGGTCTAGGACATTGTAGCCATTAGGAACAAATCTCAGATTTGAGGTGGATGCTCTAGGTCGTTGTGATGACCCAAAAATGGTAACTTTGCCGACGCATGTGGTGACTCCATAATCAGCTTTGACTCCTTTGATGCTAACAACAATGACCATTTCATCTAAGGATGCGACAACATGATCATACACATGGTTCACATTGGAATATTTTTGTTTTCCATGGTTGTTCCCTTGGTTATGATCTGACATCGAATTTGTGTATATTTTTAGGTCTTGATTTCTAGCTGGTTGCTAAACATTTATGATCTTGTCATCAATGAGGTCTTGGATTAGATTTTTCAACCTCGTGCAATTGGTTGTTGTGTGCCCCTTGATTTTGTGGAAATCACAAAGGTGATTCTCATTGTACCATGGTGGTTTCACTTGGGGTTCCTGATAGTTCTCATAAGTGGAAATTTTGATGAGATTTTCGTTTATTAGTTTCTTCATGACTGCTTCAATTGGTTCCCCAAGGGCAGTGTACTTTCGTTTGGGGGATTTTTGTTTCGCGGGGGTGGTCCCCCTTGATTATTTAGATTGTTGGGTGGTTGTTGTGATACCGCGTTAGCTTACATGTTGTTTTGATTGTTGTTTTGCGGTTGTTGGTAGGTTTGGGAGCACTGATTATGACCGTGGAGTCCACCACACCGTCATTGGTGACATTTTTGTTCCTCACCCATGTGCGCGGTTTCTCATTATAGTTGGTGGATGGGCGATTATCTTGATTCTCTTGATATGTGGGTGTTCCCCCTTATGCAATAAGGGCTTGTTCAATGCTAAGCACCTTGGGGATTAGTAGGTCATAAATGGTGATACATTGTACCTTAAGATGAAACGCAAAGGTTTTTTCAAGATTGGTAATGATGGTGCAAACTTGTTCTTCCAGCATGGCCCATTTGCTTGTGTTGGCCTTGGATCGCCATCTTTGCAAGAAAGAAGCAAATGATTCCCCCTTAGCTTGTTTAAGTGCAGGTAGTTCCTCTAGACTAACATCCATATCAATATTGAAGGCATAATTTTTTATGAATGCGTCTACAATCTCTTGGAACTTTTTGATGCCAAGAGGAAGGTGGGAGAACCACTCCATGGTGGGACCAACCAAACTTCAAGGAAATAGCCACATCAGATATGTATCGTCATATGCGACCTCCATGCAATGTACTTGAAATTCCCTGATGTGATCTTCAGGGTTTCCCGTCCCACAATATTTGTCAAATTTAGGGATTTCAAACCTCTTGGGGAATGGTACCATCGCAAGGCTCTTGTCGAACAGATAGGGACACAAGTTGCTTGGTGTCTTTGTTGTTTTCCTTGATTAGAGATCGAGCACTTGCTGCAAGAGCAATTTGATTTGTGTTGTCACGTCATCTTGCAGATCGGGAGGTGGAGTGAATGTATTTTGAAGTGGTCGAGGTGTTTGAGTGATGGGTGGAGTGTTGGGTGTGTTGATGGGAGTTTGTTGCAAGATCTATTGTGCGATCAAGGCTTACTGAAATGCCTACATTTGTTGTTGTGCCAACAATGCTTGTTGTTGGTCTTGCTGTTGTTGGTCTTGCTGTTGCTATGCCAACAATGCTTGTTGTTGTGCCAACAACGCTTATTGTTAGGCTAATAATGCTACTTCTTGTTGCGCTTGGTACTATTGCAGGGCTTGCTGATATGCTTGTTGTTGGGCTGCTTGCAATTGTGCCTGGTATTGAGCTTGCGCTTATGCTTGCTAAGCTTGGTATTGGGTTTACACCTGAGCTTGAGCTTGTGCTTGTTGGGCAGCTTGTGCGGCTTGAGTGGCTTGAGTTGCTTGCGCAACTTGCTATTGTTGTAATTAGGCTTTGGCTTGAGCAATCTACTATGCTTATTGTGCTTGTTGCACTTGTTGTGCAACTTGAGATGCTTGCGCTTGTTGGGTAGCTTGTTATGTAGCTTGCGTGTTTTGGGTTTATTGCTGATATGCCTTTTGATAGGCCTGTTGAGTTGCTTGCAACGTGATGGTATACTGGTTGGCCACATTTGGTCTTAGTGGCAGTGGTGGTGGCAGATTCAAAATGGTGTTTGTTGCCATGATGAGAGGTACCGTTGTATTGATGGTGGGGATTTGTGTAGTGGCTAGTGCAATTGATATGCCAGGTCCTTGAGAGACCACATTTATGGATGGTACAGTGATTTCTTGGGTTGCTTGTATGGTTTCCATCTGTTGTTGTGATATCAATGGCATGATCAGAGGATTTGGTATGATGTTTTGATTTATGATTGGGGGTTGCTTTTACTTTGATTGAGTGGTGGTAAAGGAGGTAACCCTAAACTGAGGGGTGGTGTGGATGTTAATGGCAAGGGTGGAAGTGGTGGAAAAATGGGTGGCGTGCTCCCTTGAGGAAATGATGATGATGAGGAGTTGAAGATGCCCCTAGTCCAAATAGCCCACCTTCCCCTTGCGAAGTCATAGGGAGAGAGGTTTGCACGTTGAGAGGATATGCTAGTGTTGCGTGAAAGGATGATGATGGGTCATTGGGGTCTTGAAATACAAGCGACACATATGGGTGTAGTGGGTTTTGAGGAACGAATTGACCCAAGATGGTGTTTGTGTCCAAATCTTGGTTGCTCATAAGGGGGTGTGTTTGTAGTGCATGGAGCAATGAGCTCCCCTTGTTAACAATTGGTTGAGTTGGAGCAATAGACGATGTGATTTGTGGGATGCTTTGACTGATGTTTTGAAATGGAGGTGTGGATGATATTTGGGGTGTGGATGAAATTGGGGGCATAATCCCAAGAGGCTTCCCCACAAGAGTGCTTACATAATAATCAGAAGGGAGTTTAGCTCCTTCTTTTTCCAATTCAAGCATGTATTGGGAGGGATTGAGCCTCATCATGGTATTGACAATTTTGTGAGTTTCAAGATTTTGGACCATCTCAATGATTTCATCTTGTGTCATCCCTAAGACATTATTGGTGACATCTTCCACTTGACCTTCCTCTTGAGGATTTTGTGATGATAGAGGAAGATTAGGTAGGGGATTGTTTGATCCAACAAGATTGATTTCAAAAGTGGTTTGACTTAAGTCACTCAAAGTTGATGTTTCTTTGTTTGTTTCCATGTTCTTCTTGTGTTGAGATCTAGTTTGAACCATAAAATAGGGATCAATTTTCAAGAATGTAAGGGATGAACCTCTAATTATTTGGATTGATCTAATCTTTAGGTACAAAAAGAAAGTCTAAGGTACTAAGGATCCAAAGGATGGTGATGAGATGATGAGATATGAATGATTGGTGAATGATTGGAACTCTTAGGAAACCTTGAAGAGGATACTAAACTTTAGGAATTTGGTTTTGATATTTGATTTGATTTTGGATATTGATTTTGGATTTTGGATTGATTTGATTTGATTTTGATTTTGATTGGATTTGGTTTGGATAATGAACTCGTAAACTCTAAGAGGTTGGATGTTGTCCTAGAGTATATTTTTCCACAAGATGACAATTTGACTAAGTGTGCAAAGAAGGATTCATCTACACACACATAGTCAAACAAGATGATTTGGATTTGTTTTGATTTTTTGATTTCAAGAGGATTTGCCCAAAGTTTAGCATAGATGATTTTTTCAAGATTTCCAAGAGTTGTTTATGGGGTGAATTTTGATTTGATGTTTAAAGGATGGATGAGAATGTTTTGATTTTGAGCCTAAGAGACTTAGAGAGACTTTGTTTACTAGACTAAGATGTTGAAGAACATGCAATACTTCCTATGTGAGATACTCAAACCTTTGAAAGAGACTTGGATTTTGACAATAGTAAAATGAATACAAATTTGGATTGTTCCTTGATGCACGTTTGTAAAAGTTGAAAGTCAATCTTTCTCTAAACTCGTAAATCATAGACAACCTTTTCTTACGAGCTTTTTGACTAACACCTTTGGACTTTGGTTTTCAGATTTTGATCTTTCGGGAAATCATTTGAAAGAGCACATGTGTGGGGTCCAATTTTTTCTTATATTTTCTTAATGACTTCTTTTTACCACAAACAATTCTTGATTAGGTTTTCAAACTAAATGTCCAATGTCCTAATTTCTTCTCATCCCACAAGGTCCATTATGTGGAAATCAAGGAAATTAAGGCAAAAATTCCCTATTGTTGACTTTAGTGAGCAAATGGAGATATAAATTCAAATGATTAGAAGCCTCTAAGGATAGTGTAGACACCGAAATCTGGTCTAAGCCTGACTTCAATTTCTTCATAATTCGTATTTCCATGGTCATGATTAAATAATGTCAATTATTTAATTATTCTCTAAAGTTCTTCATTTCTTTATCAATTAAATAAATCTATTTATTTAATTAATTTACCTTAACCTAAATTCATCTATTAATTAAATAATCTTAATTATTTAATTAATTCACACTTTTCTTTATTCTATCTGATTAATTAAATAAACACTTTTTATTTAAGTATGTTACTAATTAACCTTATCCTTCTTGTCAAATTAAATAAATCCTTATTTAATTTACCCTTTATCATATGTCAACTATAATTAAATAAATCCTTTATTTATTTAATTATTCATTTAATCCCTTTGTCACTTAGTTAAATAAATCTTATTTATTTAATTATTCTTCAAATATCAAATCTTGAATTAAATGAATTATTTAATTCATAAATTCTATTTTAACTCATTCTTCTATATTTAGATAATTGTGTAAGTTATCTAAGTATTCACTCTCGCTCGACTCAAGATCTATTTAAATTGGTCAGTTAACTCTTAATTTAATGTCTGCGTTGCTTTTGTGAGTAATCTATTTGCCATATCATTCAGTCATCTAGTTCTAACTCATTTGTGTGTACATGCGTATTAATTAAATATCTTTAATTAATTAATTAAATCTTGTGCATGTGTTCGAATAGAGCGTTGCTTTAATCCTATCTTTATCTTTGTCATGCAAAGACTATTCTTCTGTTTTCGAATACCAAACTTGAAGATTAAATCATTTATTTAATCTTTATTTCTATTTCTAGTTTTATCACTCATGTCACTACTAATAGTTATCATAATGCATGTCTAATCTTTCGATCTCAACCATCCATCGATCTTTCGATCCTGGCCTGTCATTCAAATGATCAATTTTCTATAAATTGATCTGTCTTTCATCATTTCAATCTCTCCCGAAATCTTATGACTTTTGGAAACATATCTATTATTTGAATCTTCGATGTTTTGCTAAATCACTATCACAGGCTATACTTGCAGAAATCTAAGGGAATTATACTACAACGGAAAAATGGAGAAGGGAAATTGGGTTATACATGGAATTACGTAGATATTGGGTGAGATTGTTCAGTTTATTTATGTTTTAGCTTTCCTTTGTTCTCTGTTGTTTAGCTTAGATTGCATTAGAGCTTTGATTGCATTGTTGTGTGCTTTTAACCTTTTCTTTTGCATTTTCTAGATGTTACAAATAGAATTCCTAGGGCAACAATAACACTTGAATTTTGTCAAAGATATTTGCTTCCTAAAGGGTTTGAAATTGATGATCATGTTGAATGTTTGTTTCCCAATATTTAAGATCAAGCAAAGTGTTTTGATTCCAAGAACATGCACAACCCTATGGATAAAAGGAAATATTTGTTGAATTCCCACTTGGATAAATCCAGCTACGCCTACTCTTAGTGGACAATTAGATGCTTGGCCACACAGGCTCCCCCTTACAATGCACTCGCTTCTCGGGTCAGCCAAGCATCAATACCCATGAAACTCCCATGGCATACTTCTCATCTCTACTAAGAGCCGTAAAAATGTGGGATGGCTTCAGAATGACCGTTCTTGCACCAACAAATAGATTAAGGATTTGGGCCTTCTAAATAAGAGGTTCTAGTATAGGCATTTCGTTCGTGGGGGATCATCCATACGACAAGAGACCATTGCTTCCCTTCTTATCGAAACAATCCTTGTGATACTTGAACTTTCCTCAAGTACCCACACTTATACACCAATTGGAAGTCACTTGGCTTTAGTGTGTTCTTGGTTGGGTCATTCCCTGGGGTGATTACTTTTTCCCACCAGGCATGCCCTCTAAGGATAAACAAAAGCAAGCAAGCACATCCATAGTTCGATCAATCTTTGTTGAGAAACAAAGAGAGAACACACGTGATATACTCCACTCACACTCGCAAGATTTTGCTCAATTTTAAGAATCCCAAATTGAAGTGTTGAGGTAATCACTTATACAACTTAATATCACAAAAAGTCTTTTGATTCTCAAGATTGTCGTGAGGTGCGAGAGAAGCACATACGTCTTTTAAATGATATTACTTTGGATAAGAGATTACAAAACATGAAAGAACATATTCATTTTAACCCTTTAAAAGCAATAATTGGATTCTTTTTAAGCACCAAAAGGAAAAGTGAGATTTGTTTGTTCAATTATTAAGCCTTAAACAAAATCTAGTAAGTTTCCTAAGGTTCTTTTTAATCCTTTTGTCTTGTTCTTTTTAAGCCCAAATGAAAATTAGTGAGTCCTAAAAAACACGAAGATGACAAAGTCCTTAGAAAAGGAATTATAATTCCTCCCCAAAGTGTTTAAAAACGTTTGATATAATCAAATGTTGATGCCATACAAGCCTTCATCTTTGTTTCCACCCTTCACTTTTGATCAAGCCAATCCTACAAAAACTGGTTAAAACTACAGAAATAGAGGTCAAAAACTAGTTAGTAGTTAAAAGCAATCAAAATGAAATAGCACATGTTGAAATTAAATTGAAAAGTGCCTTTTAACCAACTCCAGTAACGCAATTTGTAGAGGTAGCGCAGTTTGAAGAATTTAGCGGTGTTGTATAGCATCGCTGGGGACTGGTTGTGGCAGACTGTGGAAAATCAGTGAGCGCAAATGCGGCGTTGTATTGACCAAGCAATGTTGTTTGGAGTTTGGACGCCCGGTGACAAAAAAATGGCCCAGCATCGCTGTTTGAAATTTAAATTTCTAGGTGGGAAGAACACAACGTCGCAGTTTGGAGTTTGATTGCGACACTAAATGGTGCCGCTGGACTGGTAGCGGCACAGTTTCTCTATCAGTGGCATTGTTTTCCTGTAGACACAAAAACCATAAAATTTCACAAAAAAAATATGTTAGATTCTTGGGATTCACCCTCCTAGCGCCAAAATGTGAATGGTGATCCTATACCTGCATAAACACAATCAAACAATGCATTAGTAGTCTATTATGCAAGTTAAATCAACATTCCCCATGAAATTCATTTGAAATGCAAATAAACAAGAAATAAGTGAAGAACACAATAAAGAAAGCTATTAAATCCTATCTAATGCAAAAAAACTCTCAATCCCATGGGGGAATTGGTGCCATTTTGATGTGGAAAATGGCCCTTTCCCAATCCCTTGTAAGCTTGAATGATGACTTGATAAATATTTGATGCTTCCTTGGTGAAATTCTTGCATAACCTAGCTATGAAAATGTAAAAATGGATGAACAATGGATGAGAAAATTCAAAATCTCAAGATAATATCTTTGCATGAATCTGTGGATCCAAAATCCAAATGAGAGACTCTTATTTATAGATGTGAAAGATGGAGGATGAGGAAAAATGGATGAATGTGGGACAAAAGACCAACCAATAACATGAAGCCACTTGTCAACATGTGAGTGGACAAAGGTGGAGCACATTTTGGTGAATGTGCAATTATATGCAATTAGGTGGAATTTCAAAATGGATGAAATGACAAGTTGGAGGGAGAAGAAAATGAAGTTAATGCCACTTGGCTCAAGGCAAAAGGACATGTAAGAGGTTTAAATGCTTTGTTAGATGTACAAACCCTTTTGGAGGGGTTTTTCAAACTTGGAGAATATTCCCTTTTGGATGCCTTTTTGAAAGTAATTGAAAATTTAATCAATCAATTGAAATGATTTTCATGAGCAAGTTGCAAAAGCTAGAGGATTTGATGGATTAAGACTAGCATTAATCAAGATTTGATTAATTTAAAAGGAGATTAGTTGATTTGACTATTTTGACTTAGACTTTTTTGATTAATTTAAATCATGAGAATGATTTTAGAGATTTAATTAAATAAAGGATTTTTGATTTATTTAATGATTTATTTAATTAATAGGAGATGATGACTTAATTAGATAAAAAATGATTTATTTAATTAAAAGATGAAATGTGATGAATTTAATTAAATAGAGATTGTTTAATTAAATGACTAGCAAAGGAGATGATTCAGGATGAAGTGGTGATAGTAATCAAGATCAGGTGTATAAGATCAATCGGTACATTTTCTGTGTCTACACTTTGCATCGCCATTCATCCTCCATCCACGTCCCTATCATGGCATGTCACTGTAAGGTATCATGAACTCTTTAGCACTACTTGGCATATTCTCAAGGTTAGTTTGTCTTGTCTTTTATCGAAGTAGGCTAATATATCACACTGGGGGCATTTCGTTATGTGTCACAATTGGGTTCTTGTATATCTTGAGGTCATGGGACATCTTATCAGAAAACACCAAAAACATTCATAAAATCTTATCTAAAAAATCCAAAATCATTTGCAAAATCTTGTACAGCGAAAATATAAAAACATTAAGAAAATTGTAAAGGCAAAATCCAAAACATTAAGAAAACATCAAAATCCCTAAAAAGGTCAAACATCAAAAATCCAAAAAACAATGTCTCTTGTTGAACTACATTGTCTTTGAGCTTGAACATAGGCAAGGCCATCATTGATGTGCCCTCGAGACACTCTAGGTCAGTCCTTTAGCAATATGTTTTAATTAGTTGTCATCTCTTGTCTATTCATATCTTTGTCATGTACATTAGTCGAGTCAATCGAACTACGTGGTCTTTGCGTGTATAACATAGGCAAGGCTAATCTTTGATCATCCCCCGAGGCCCCTAGGATAAGTCTCTTAGGTTAAGTTCTTGGTCGAAACTCATAAACTCTCTAAAAATCCCAAAACATCCAAATATTTTGAAAATACCAAAAATATCTAAATATTCAAAAAATCCAAGAACATCCAAATATCTTGAAAATCCCAAAAACATCCAAATATCTCAAAAATCCCAAAAACATCCAAATACTTAGCAAATACAAAAACATTTGAAAAATGAAAAAACCAAAAACAATAGAAAACGTTCAAAAGACCTAAAAAGCCTCAAATATTCAGAAAACTCTAAACAACCTCAGAAAATTTGAAAAACATAAACATCCATATAAACTTTCAAAAAGACCAAAAACCGCCTCAAAACATTTCAAAATACCAAAAATAGCTTGAAAATATTGTAGAAAATCCAAAAACCCATCCATCCCATCTCGCTTTCACCTGCAATAAACATTCACCCATAATAAAGGATTGTCACCTTCACCCTTTGGTGAAACAAGTAGAAAATAAACATAGCAAGTCGTAAAGTGCAAACCTAAAAGTCAAAATCTAAAGTCAAAATCATAGGTAAATGCGTCAGTGAAGTTTATAGCAATGGCTCATCTTAGCATCATCATCCCAACATCAAACAACCCTTTGATCAACATGTCCTAGGATGTATCCTTCTTGTGATGGACATCAGTATCAGATATCACCTTAAGCTAAAATTAAACTAGGTAGGAGCTATAGATAACACTAACTGTTTGTCTTTGATCTTTTCTTGTGATTTATCTTAATGACCCGTTCCAAGGACCTCTCGATGATGTCTATCTAAAATGATTTAGAGAGAAAGGAATGGGGCATCGATCATTATCTTTTGTTTGTTGTGCTTATGGATACTCTTGTAAAATAATCTTGGTGCATACTTGCTTAGTTGTGTGTAGGAAGGTTATTTGGAGTATGTTGTTAACTATTGTGTATGCTTTGGTCCAATATTTTCTAAGCTTCTAACTTGCATTCCAACGACGTTTCCATATGTCAAGATGTGAGCAAGAACTATCCTATTTGCTTGTCCAGTCAAAGTCCATTACACTAGATACAACGCCGTCTTGGTTATCAATACCTTGATGCATTGTATCTATGTGTTATATCAAACAATAAGGAACGACGAAAAGTCCCAATCTCGAAGTGTGAGCATCCCTACATTCTTTTGCATTGTCTCATCACCATCTCTAATAAAGTCTCGATGGATCAAGGACTTGTTGGATCTTTTGAAGCAATCATCATCAACAATGGTTATTCATTCTTTATTCTTCTATCTTCTCTCCGTGCTAACCTAGTATCGTGACACACAAAAACATCATCAATGCATCCACCCTGCATCCACAAACCATTAGCATACATGCATCTCACAATCATAAAACATCCATCAGCATAATCATTTGTATATCACATCATACATTTTGCATCATCATTTGAGTTGTAAGGAATAATATAGATTTTTTATTCTATGCATCTTAAATCATTGCATATCATAAGCATTTGCATTCATCCATATGCATACATTATCATCATAAAATGTGCATAGAAAATATACAAAAAAAAATGCATCCACATCATTTGCATCCATAACATCTGCATATCATAATCATTCATCCATATCACATCATGAAAATATAATGAAAAAGAATATTGTAGACACCGAAATCTGGTCTAAGCCTGCGACTTCAATATTCTTCATAATTCGTATTTTTATGGTCATGATTAAATACTGTCAATTATTTAATTATTCTATAAAGTCTTCATTTCTTCTATTAATTAAATAATTTTAATTATTTAACTGATTCACATTTTCTTTATTCTATCTGATTAATTAAATAAACGCTTTTTATTTAATTATGTTACTAATTAACCTTATCCTTCTTGTGAAATTAAATAAATTATTATTTAATTTACCCTTTATCATATGTCAACTATAATTAAATCAATCCTTTATTTATTTAATTATTCATTTAATCCTTTGTCCTTAATTAAATAAATCTTATTTATTTAATTATTCTTCAAATATCAAATCTTGAATTAAATGAATTATTTAATTCATAAACTCTATTTTAGCATTCTTATATGTTTAGATGGTGTTCAAATTATCTAAGAAGTATTCACTCTTACTTGACATCTATTTTAATTGGTTAGTTAACTCTAGATTAGTGTCTAAATGGATTTCACGAGTAATCTATTTGTCATATCATTCAGCCATCTAGTTCTAACTCAATTGTGTGTACATGAATATTAATTAAATATTTCTATTTAATTAATTAAAATGTGTCGTGCATTCGGACTCAAGAGTTGCTTTAATCCATCTTTATCTTTGTCGTATTGCAAGACTATTCCATACTATTTTGAATGCACCAAACTTCCGAAGGGATCAAATCCCATTTATATTATCTTTATTTCTATTTCTAATTTGTATCACTCATGTCACTACTAACATTTATCATAATGCATGTCTAATCGTTCAATCTCAACTGTCCGTCGATCTTTCGATCCTGACCTGATGTTCGAATGATCAATTTTCTATAAATTGATCTGTCTTTCATCATTTCAATCTCTCTCAAAATCATATGACTTTTGGAGAAATTATCTTGAATCTTCGATGTTTTGCTAAATCACTATCATAGGCTATACTTACACAAGAGAAATTTGAGGGCAATTATACTACAACGGAAAAATGGAGAAGGGCAATCGAGGTTATACATGGAATTACGTCTATAGATATTGGGTGAGATTGTTTAGTTTATTTACATTTTAGCTTTCCTTTATTCTTTGTTGTTTAACTTAGATTGCATTTAGAGCTTAGATTGCATTGTTGTGTGCTTTTAACTTTTCTTTTGCATTTTCTAGACGTTACATTTGGTGAACCCGACGTGAAGACACCATCTTCGCGTATTTGTAGACTTTTATTCAATTTTTACAGGTTTTTGTACCGAACTACGCATCTATTTGATGAAATGCTGCAATTGACATTCAGAGACACATTTGCTTGACGAAATGATGCAATTGAAACTTTGGATCACATCTAAGATCGGAAACAACGCAATTGTCTTTCTTGACTGCATCTGAGATCTAAATAATGCATTTGAAAAATAATCACGCATCTATCATTTTCTGAGCACTTAAGTATTAAGTACGCGATGCATTTGACAAAAGGCCGTAGCATTCAAGTGGTAAATTTTTAGGTTTAGACTTTCAATTTATAGTTTCCTTTCATGTTTTTATTTTTGCTAATCTTCTATTTTTAGCATGTGTCTTGAAGAGTTAATGAAGTTTTTGCAGATCGATAGTCAAAGAACAATATCAAAAATACTAAATAATTTTTCTGTAGAACGCATGTCGAAGACCCTAGTTAAATTTTTGAAATAGATTGTTTGGTAGTGTAGCAATATTTCATTTGGATTAAAATTAACAAGTGTCTATTATGTTTGGTGTGAAAGTACAATTGTGTTATTACCCTTTATGATTTGGTAGATTGAAGTATCCTCTCCCCTTACACATCTGTGTGATCCTGGGTGTAAGAGAAATGGTTACTGACTCTAGAATTTGGGCCTATTCTAGTGGGAAAAAGTACTCTCACCCGGGATGACTTAGACGGTAGCACCTAAGCCCAAGGGACTTTGGCGGAGTATAAAAGTGGATTCTTGGAAAGCCCAAGAATCCCATATAGTTCAATGAATGGATTGAAGGAATCTCTGTAGCATGGATCATGCCCTATGAATGGAATGCTTGAATTAAACACCCTTTGTTTGTAGTGTCCAAAATCCCTCTATTTATTGGTGTAGCAGGTTAGACCTGTGAAGCCGTCTCACGTTTTTATGTTTCATGTGTAGAGATGAAAGTATGCCATGGGATATTCAT
>VDFB02000008.1:238079673-238135784 GCA_007258455.2 Sequoia sempervirens | reverse complement strand
GGAATCCTTGAGGCTTTCCACCAATTTCTTAAATGGAGTTAGCTTGTCATCCTTTGTTTGATACTCATTATTGACTTGGCTGATTATGAGTTGTGAATCTTTGTAGACCTTAAGTGCCATTATCTACCATTGCACTACAATTCTTAGCCCTATGATAAGAGCCTCATCTTCTGTGATGTTATTTGTGCAATGGAATGACAACTTGTATGATTTTTGAATGCAATCCCCTTGTGGGGTGATGAAGAAGATCCCTACTCCAGACCTGTGTCATGTGTAGGATCCATCAAAGTATATTTTTCAGTGATCTACCACACTTAGGTTGAAGATTGATTCATCAGGGAACTTTGATACAAGTGGCTCCTCTCAGTATATTGGTGCCTCCACCAACCGACGGTTATTGCTTGTCCTTTGATGGCCTTGTGCTCCACATACTCAATGTCATGCTTTGTGAAGGTCATAACCCACTTTGTTGTCCCTCCTATAAGTGTCACTTTGGAAAGCAAGTACTTAAGGGGGTCTATCTTTGCGATAAGCTTTATCTGATGGGCTAGCATGTAATGTTTGTACTTCTAAGCTGCAAAGATGACTGTCAGGCAAGCTTTCTCAATGGGTGTATAGTTTAGTTCATGGCCCACCATAGTTCTGTTGATATAATAGATAGCTCTCTCTTTTCCATTTTCATCATGTTATGTTAGGAGAGCGTCGAGAGCCACCATTGTTGCTGATATGTATAAGATGAAGGGTTTTCCTAGAATTGGAGGCATGAAGACTAGTGGTGTGAGTAAGTATTCCTTGATCTCGTTGAAGGCATGATCACACTTTTCATTCCACTTGTATGCAACCCCCTTATGGAGTAGATGAGAGTAGGGGACAACCTTGTCTACTAGTTGTGCTATGAATTGACGGATGGACTGGAGTCTTCCTTGTAAACCCCTTAGCTGTTTCAATGTTTTAGGTGCCTCCATTTCAAGAATGGCTTTGAACTTAGCAGGATCTATCTCAATTCCTCTCATGGACATGATGTACTCGAGGAGTTTCCCTGACTATACTCCGAAGACACACTTCTTTGGGTTGAGTCTGACTTTATATTCCTCTAACCTATCAAAGATGGAGCCCAATGCGGCTATGTTATCTCATCTTTTCTTTGACTTATCCAATATATCATCCATGTAATCTTCCACAATTTTATGGATCATGTCATGAAAGATCAGTGTCATGGCCCTCTGATAGGTAGCTCCTGCATTCTTCAACTCGCATGGCATCATATTCCAGCAATATGTCCCCCATGGGCAAGTGAAAGTCATTTTATGTTGGTCTTCTTTAGCTATCATGATCTAGTTGTAGTCTGAGAATCCGTCCACCAATGATAGCATCTCATGTCCTACCGTCATATCCATGATCATGTCAATGTTCGGAAGTGGAAAGTCATCCTTGGGACATGCCTTGTTGAGGTCTCTGAAATCTGTGCAGATGCAAATGCCCCCAGTGGGTTTTGAAATGGGTACAAGGTTTGAGACCCATTATAGATAATCTATCGACCGTATGAACCCTGCATCTAGGAGCTTATTTAATTCCATTTTGACCAACAATGCTATTTGGGGATGCATTTTTCTTAGCTTTTGTCTCACCAGTTTTGCTTCGGGGTATACAGCTAGGTGATGAACCACAACCTTTGGATCAAGCCCTGACATGTTGACATAGGTCCACGCAAAGTTTATCTTTCTTTATTTCAGGAACACAACTAGAAGTTCCTGTTCTTTTATGAGAAGTGACTCTGCATAGAATGTTATGTGTGGTAGTTCCTCTATTCCCAAGTTGACTGGATTGCACTTCTCAGCTAATACTGCTGACTTCTCTTGATGAATTGCACTGAGAGGAAGATTGAATCCTTCATCCTCCAATGCCTTAGAGAGGTTTTCACCATTGGATACATCCTGTTAGCTCTCAAAAATGTAGGCTGAATGCCTCAAGAGGCTGCCAATCTCTTGATACGCTTTAGGGTAACAGACAAGGCCAAGAGAACTCAACCTTCTACTCTTTAGGTGCTGCTAAACCCAGGTGGGTGTACCTTTCTGAATAGTGCGGACTTAACTTGTGATTATCTTTTTGAAATGCTTTGTCCACAATGGCAGATAACAGTGAACAAATGAAACCAAACTTGATAGCTATCTTCTGATCTAAATCCTAGAATGCTTAATTAACTGATAAAAGGAGATTGAATGAATTCAAATAATGAAATTGCAGAGACCAGTGCCTTGTTGGGTATGCAGAGTCAAATGAAATAGAAGTGGGCAACTTATTCTAGCAGAAAATCAAATTGTAGGCATATGATCTATTCATAACTTGTATAAACAATGCAAGATTATGACTACTTAGCTCTTCTTTAATAATCCAGATGAATCTTCCTGATTACTGTGATCAACAAAAAGGATTTAATCTCTACTTGAGAGAACCAGTTAATTAACCACACAAATGCAACAAATGTGCACAGATAAACTGAGAATAAACTTGTTATTCCAATTTAAACAACTAGAAAAAATCAAATTGGAGATAGCTTCAACAATACTTTTCAATAAGCTCAACAGACAATTGATACCAGAAATAACCTGCCACACTAGCTGATTTTTATTGATTTCGCCATTTGAAAAACATGCACATAGTCTCTGATAAGAGAAAATTACTCTACTGTAGCCATTCCTATTCTACTGTATTTTTCTAATCTAAAAACTCATTATCTTCAATTACAATCTGGGTGCCTATTTATACACCAGCATTCAGGAAAATAAAACAATTTGAAACTCCATGTCGGCCACCATAGAATTCAGGCAAAACTCACATGTCGGCCCTCAACAACATTTGAAAATAATTAATCGCCAATGGACCAGTCGCCGAGACCATCAGAAAGTATGCCAAAGGAAATTGTATCATCAATCGTTAATCATCCCGCGTTCCTCTGCTCTTTACGCTTCGCCGTGACCAACTGTTCGCCAAGTCAAAGCCAAGAAGTATCCTTACACCGAGATGCATTTTTGTTTTACTCATAGTCGTTGTGACCTTGTGACATTGGGAAGACCTCACACAGACTATAGAGTTATACTAAAAGCTTTAATGCATTCTGAGTCGCTGTGACACATGCTTTATCTTGTCGACGAGTCCATCCGTTTTCCATCGCCGTGACTTTCCACTATTGGCAAGACATCATATAGAATGCACCCTGTTATATCGAAAGACCTCAACCACTCTCGAGTTACTGTGACATATTCACTTTCTCATCGATGCGCCATCTTCATTTCATCTGCTTTGCCGAAACATTCTGACATCGGCAATACCTCTTGTAGATTACTATGTTTCACCGAAAGCCATCCCACCATCCTACTTCGCCGAAACAAGAGAAAACTCTTGCCGAGAAGCACCTTCCACATGCATGTCACCGAGACATATGATCTTTCCCACTGATGAGTCCATTTGTCGCTATAACTTGCAACCTTCGGCAAGACGTCCTATAGAGAATATTGTTATACCGAAAGCCCCAAGCATATACCTATTCACCAAGACAACACAAAACTCCCGCCAAGAGCCACTCATTATATCTATCGGCAAGACCCGATGGGCTCGCCAAGACTTTCTGTCGAAGCAACATAAGTCATATCAATAGACCAATTCTTCCACCACCGGTCGGCGTGACAATGGAAACTCGTTGTAACCATACACCGAAAGCATCCCGTCTGGCCAAAGCAAAAACCATGTGTCATTCGGCGAGACACCACAAACCTTATGCCGATAGAGTGACCTTTGCATTCCATTTGATGAGATCCTGTTGCATTCATCAAGACTTACTCCGACTTCACCATAGTCTCGCCGAAAGTTTATTCGAAGCAAATCCATGTGTAAGGTCGGCGAGACCGAAGGTCACTCGCCAAGACCTTACAACGATAGCCATGACTTCCCCCGAGCTGTTCCTTTATCTGCTGGTCAGCGTGATAAAATGAAATCGCCAGGACATGATGTCGATACCCTAGCCCTTTGTCGATAGACCCTTCCACAGTCGCCATAATCATGTGAATATTATGTTGATAGAAACCAATAGGCGAATGCCTGTCGCTGTAACAATGATGAAGTCCTAGTGAAATACCTGCAGCAAACATATATCAACACAAAGGAAACATAGGTCGGGAAGACAGTCATGGACCTATTCCGATAGGCACCATAATGTACATAATGCATGATTCGATTGATTAATGGGCAATATGGCAAACTATAGATGAAACATGCAAACGGTAGGACCAAATCAGGAAATTTATGAGGTAAATCAACATGTAAAAACATCAGATTTGTACAGTTCCAACAGTGGCTTCGTCTGGGGATGAATGATAGTAAGATCATTACAAGGATCCAAAATCTTGGGTGAGCAAACCAGACATAAAATAATGAACCAGTGAGTAGCAATGGAATGAAAGGCAATGAAAATGAATGGAAGGTGAATGCAAGATGGAGATGGATGAAAACCTAAACTACTGTGCATGGAAAAGAATTTTAAAGAGAATAAGTAAGAGTTGTCCATGCACTGGCAACCCTTAATCCTCTGTGTTTCAACTTGACCTATTCTGAGCTGCTACAATCTGAAACTCAAACCACTTTCCCCTGTCAAATACCTGATTTTCTCTTGAGTTCATCAGATTTCTCTTAAAGACATTTATGCAATCTTTGCAAGTTTTTAGAAAATCATCATGCTCAGCTTGGACCAAATTTCCAACAGCATTCTGTAATCTATATTCTTCATCATCAGACAAATCTTTGCCAGCATACAAAATGCATACATATTTAATGAAAAATTTTGTATTATCTTTCTCACTATCATGTATTATGAAACATTCTCTCGACTGTATTAAAAATTCATAATCAAAGTGCTTCACTTGAGAAACGAAATGTTCAATTATATCAACACTGTCTAAAACACACAAATCTAAAACCTTTTGCACCTCTTTAGTATCATTATTTGGAATCAACATTAGATTATAACTCACATCTCCAGTATCTAGCATATATGAATCAATCAAAGCTGGAATTTTGCCAACCTTGGCATGCAAATAAACATCTTTTCCACATGAGTTAGAAATTCCAAAATCACATACCTTTTCCCGAATGGAAGCAAACTTTTGATCAACACAAAAAGTATCACCATCATTCCAAGAAATACACAAGGAGTCATAAGAATTTTTACACAAAGATTCTTCACTGTCAAAACAAAAGTAGGCTAGAGACAAAACTTCAAGATCATCTTTATGTGCACATCCCTGGTATTCAGAAGTAAACAAATCTGCAATCCGTTCACTAACAAGTGAACAAGTCTCAATATTTTCATCACTACAATTATACTCCTCACTTTTGTCATCATCAAATAGAAATCCAATACCCTCAGAGAATGGGAAATCAGAAACATCATCAGTGCAGTTATTTATTCCATCATTTTGCTTGTCTGAAACTATTTCCTCCTTTTCATAGAGTGGATTTGAAAATATTTGAAACTTACTCATTGACACACTTTGGCAAAAAATCATCTGATCTTCATTTAACTCTTCATCATACAATGAGTTTGAAATTTTTTGGAAATCCCTTTCAAATGTACAAACCTCATCATGATCAAATGTATCTTCATAACTTTCAACTGTAGCCAGAGGTACTATACACTTACTATTTGATGAATCAACATCTCCCATTGCCTCTTCATCTAGATCCTCATAAGAAATAGAAGAATCCCTTGACTGCAGATCAAAATCCTTAGGTTTCTCATCAACATCAGAATATTCACTGGATTCCTCACAACATGCACTGCTTTCACTGTGACAATCTGTTGTGCAAGAGAGATGCCCTGCACCTTCATCTTCCTCAACCTGGTGAAAAGTACTTGAAGCTAGATATACTGTGTGATCTTCTTCATTATTTTCCATCTGCATTCCCTCTTCTTGCATTCTTTGGGCTACAACACAATAATCTGGGGAATGTGGCATATCACAAAAATCACAGAAGTAATTGTTACTTACCATATAGGTTCCCTTTGTCAATGGATCAGGAGCTTCTTGTTTCTAGGCCTAGCTGTTATAGGTTTGTTGTCCTTCCAGTCTGCATTGTAAGGTATATCATGCAACCTCGACCTTTCGTTCCTGTACATGTTGCTTTGCTGAGAAACCCTAGGAATATCTCTTTTACTGATTATCCCAGTAGCCTTCCTATTGTTTTCAATTGTTTGCGCCATCTTCTGTGCCTCAACCAAACTTCTTGGGAATTTATTTCTCAACTCATACCCTATCTTTGGATCAAAAGCATTCAAATAAATACTCAGTGCTATAGAATCTGGTAACTTTGATCCAAGAGGTATCTTATTCTGCAACTTATTGAATCTCTGATTGAAATCATAAATTGTATCACTTTGATCTTTCTGAATGTGTATTAATTCACGAAGAGCATAATTTGGTACACTTAGATTCCCAAACTGCTTGAGGAATTGATCTTGAAATCCTTGAAGAGAATCAATTGAGACAGCTGGTAGGCTATTGAACCAATCCCTAACATCTTCAACAAGTGATATCATGAATAACTTCATGCGTAAATCTTCGTATGGCACATCCAAATCTTGGATAAAAGCATTGAAACTTCTTAAATGATCTTCAACAGTGATTGCATCACACCCTGTAAACTTTGGAACAATACCCCTCCAACTGCCATCCATTGGATAAGGGGATAATGGAATCGCTACCAAATCAAACTGTCTGATCATTGTTATATGCTGATGAGGGGGGGCACTAGGTGGGTACTGATGTTGGTACATCGGACCATAGTGCTGATATGGCATATACTGCTGACTATGAGGAGCTTCAACATGACCTCCCCAGAACTGAGATCTTCTTTCATTCATGTTCGAACAGTTGCAAAATATTCTTTCAGAGTCGCCACCTACTTTTCCAAAAGTAGGAAAATCATTATTGCTGATCTTTTCCCAGCAGAATCACCTTTCTGAAACTTCTCAAATCTTTTCTTCACTGATTCTATATGATGGTCTTCAACCGAATTTTCTGATGTAATCCCCAGCAGAGTCGCCAATTTGTTAGTTGTGTGACTCGGATGGGGAGCTACAAACTACACAATTATGAATCTCTATTTGAAGACCTAATTTAAAAATTTGTATGACTCTATAAGGCAAGGCTGTCTACCACCAAATTTTCTCAAGTTATTCCCTAGCAGATTCGCCAATTTGTTAGCTCTCAAAAACGTAGTCTGAATGCCTCAAGAGGCTGCCAATCTCTTGATACGCTTTAGGATAACAGACAAGGCCAAGAGAACTCAACCTTCTACTCTTTAGGTGCTGCTAAACCTAGGCGGGTGTACCTTTCTGAATAGTGCAGACTTAACTTGTGATTATCTTTCTGAAATGCTTTGTCCACAATGGCAGATAAGAGTGAACAAATGAAACCAAACTTGATAGCTATCTTCTGATCTAAATCCTAGAATGCTTAATTAATTGATAAAAGGAAATTGAATGAATTCAAATAATGAAATTGCAGAGATCAGTGCCTTATTGGGTATGCAGAGTCATGAAATAGAAGTGGGCAACTTATTCTAGCAGAAAATCAAATTGCAGGCATATGATCTATTCATAACTTGTATAAACAATGTAAAATTATGACTACTCAGCTCTTCTTTAATAATCCAGATGAATCTTCCTGATTACTGTGATCAACGAAAAGGATTTAATCTTTACTTGAGAGAACCAGTTAATTAACCACACAAATGCATCAAATGTGCACAGATAAACTGAGAATAAACTTGTTATTCCAATTTAAACAACCAGAAAAAATAAAATTGGAGACAGCTTCAGTAATACTTTTCAATAAGCTCAACAGACAATTGATACCAAAAATAACTTGCCACACCAGTTGATTTTTATTGATTTCACCATTTGAAAAACATGCACATAGTCTCTAATAAGAGAAAATTACTCTACTGTAGCCATTCCTATTCTACTGTATTTTTCTAATCTAAAAACTCATTATCTTCAATTACAATGTGGGTGCCTATTTATACACCACCATTCAGGAAAATAAAACAATTTGAAACTCCATGTCGGCCACCATAGAATTCAGGCAAAAATCACATGTCGGCCCTCAACAACATTTGAAAATAATTAATCGCCAATGGACCAGTCGCCGAGACCATCAGAAAGTATGCCAAAGGAAATTGTATCATCAATCGTTAATCATCCCGCGTTCCTCTGCTCTTTACGCTTCGCCGTGACCAACTGTTCGCCAAGTCAAAGCCAAGAAGTATCCTTACACCGAGATGCATTTTTGTTTTACTCATAGTCGTTGTGACCTTGTGACATTGGGAAGACCTCACACAGACTATAGAGTTATACTAAAAGCTTTAATGCATTCTGAGTCGCCGTGACACATGCTTTATCTTGTCGACGAGTCCATCCGTTTTCCATCGCCGTGACTTTCCACTATTGGCAAGACATCATATAGAATGCACCCTGTTATATTGAAAGACCTCAACCACTCTCGAGTTACTGTGACATATTCACTTTCTCATCGATGCGCCATCTTCATTTCATCTGCTTTGCCGAAACATTCTGACATCGGCAAGACCTCTTGTAGATTACTATGTTTCACCGAAAGCCATCCTGCCATCCTGCGTCGCCGAAACAAGAGAAAACTCTTGCCGAGAAGCACCTTCCACATGCATGTTGCCGAGACATATGATCTTTCCCGCCAACGAGTCCATCTGTCGCTATAACTTACAACCTTCGGCAAGACGTCCTATAGAGAATATTGTTATATCGAAAGCCCCGAGCATATACCTATTCGCCAAGACAACACAAAACTCCCGCCGAGAGCCACTCGTTATATCTGTCAGAAAGACCCGATGGGCTCGCCAAGACATTCTGCCGAAGCAACATAAGTCATACCGATAGACCAATTCTTCCACCACTGGTCGGCGTGACAATGGAAACTCGTTGTAACCATACACCGAAAGCATCCCATCTGGTTGAAGCAAAAACCATGTGTCATTCGGTGAGACACCACAAACCTTATGCCGACAGAGTGACCTCTGCATTCCATTCAATGAGATCCCGCCGCATTCGTCAAGACTTACTCCGACTTCACCATAGTCTCGCTGAAAGTTTATTCAAAGCAAATCCATGTGTAAGGTCAGCAAGACCGAAGGTCACTCACCAAGACCTTACAACGATAGCCATGACTCCCCCCGAGCTATTCCTTTATCTGCCGGTTGGCGTGACAAAACAAAATCGCTAGGACATGATGCTGATACCCTAGCCCTTTGCCGATAGATCCTTCCACAGTCGCTAGAATCATGTGAATATTATGCCGATAGAAACCAATAGGTGAATGCCTATCGCTGTAACAATGATGAAGTCCTGGCGAAACACCTGCAAAAAACATATGTCAACACAAAGGAAACATAGGTCGGGAAGACAGTCATGGACCTATGCCGATAGGCACCAGAATGTACAAAATGCACGATTCGATTGATTAATGGGGCAATATGGCAAACTATAGATGAAACATGCAAACAGTAGGACCAAATCAGGAAATTTATGAGGAAAATCAACATGTTAAAACATCATATTTTTACAGTTCCAACACGTCCTTTATTTTTATTGTTTTTAGGTTAGAGAGTGCCACCATGTGGTTTTCACTCAAAGACCTAGAGATTATTCTCATATTTTCACTTTTGCGACTGAAGGATTCAATCGTTTCCCCGTAATAGGCCTGTGTGTCCAGTATGGTGTCAAACCCAACCTTGTGATATCCATATGGTACCATATCCCATAATCCCATGAATTTTGAGAGCACCTCATTGTTTTTGAAAGTGTCCAAAATTGGTGGTCCCCATTGGTTGCAATCGATGAGCTGAGGATAGACTAGGTTTATTTCATGGGTTTGATGGTTTGACTCAAAAAACAAGGTACTAATCATGAGTAGGGAGGAATCTTCGAAAAGCATAGGCAAGTCAGTTATGGAATCCTCATCACTACTACACACATCAGTTATGTCAAAGGTAAAGTTGTCTAAGGGTAGACCTATGGATACTGGTAATTGAAGGGTGACTGCTGATAGTTGAGGGGGATTTTTGACCTTTCTAACTGAGGTACCTTTCCCAAGTATGGTCACTTTCAGAGGGGTACATCTGAGACCAATATTTCTCATATGCTTCTCTAGAATGAGAGGTACTAGAAGTTCATTGTCATTCTGTCCAAGCTTCTTGTTTCTGTCATAGCCCATGCCAAGCATCTTTTGTAATCCTTTGCTTTTCTCATCTATTAGAAGATTAGGCACGACCTTTCATCTTGATATAGGAGACTGGATATGTCTCTTTCATCTACTATTTCCTGACTTAGATCCCCCCAACTTCTAAATCTAGAAGGGTCTGCTTTGAAGGTATGGGATGATGTTTCAACTGGTTGGGGTTACCTATGAGTCCTAGGAGATTGAGGTATCTCTCCTATGATGAAGGCACTTTTCTTCATTCTATAATCCCCACACCCATTGTCTTGGATAATGACCTTGATTTCAAATATATCAGGGATGACAGGTGTCTTTGTCTCAGAAGTGGAGGCTAATGTAGCAGGGTCTACATACAAAGTGGTAGGGCCTTCATCGTTCTTTGGGACTTGGGGGATTTTATAGTATTTTGCTTCTAGGCTCTTACAGTAGGCAAAGGGTTCAGGATCACCATGAACCGTGACCTCTTGATTTTGATATGGGAACTTGACACACTGATGGAAGTTGGAGGTGATTGCTTGCATCCCATGGATCCATGGACGCCCCAGAAGGATATTATAAGGTAAATCAAGGTCAAGGACCTGGCATGTGGTTTCCATAATGGCTGGCCCTACTTGAATAGGGAGCTGAATAGTGCCCTGAGACACTCTTTCCTGATCATCATATGCTCTGATTGTGATGCCCTTACCCTTTTCAATGGCATCCTCTGAGAATCCTAGATTCTTTATTAGTTTGAGGGAACAAATGTTTAGACCCGCTCCCTCATCCACCAAGAACTTTTTGACTTTGTTTTTATGAACCAGGACTTCAAGGTGGAGTGCGCGATTGTGATATGGTTGGGCAGGAAAGTCCTGATTAGAGAATGTTAGGAGGCTTGAGGTGGTGATATTTCTAACCATAGCTTGGAACTGGTCAGCATCAAGATCCACAGAGATGGTCGATGAAGCTAATGCTTCCTCTAGGATTTTCCTATGCGCTGGCGATATCTTCAAAAACTCCATGATGGAGATCTAAGTTGGGGTTCTTTTCAGTTGGTCTAGGACATTGTAGCCATTAGGAACAAATATCATATTTGAGGTGGATGCTCTAGGTCGTTGTGATGACCCAAAAATGGTAACTTTGACGACGCATGTGGTGACTCCACAATCAACTTTGGCTCCTTTGATGCTAACAATAGTGACCATTTCATCTAAGGATGCAACAACATGATCATACACATGGTTCACATTGGAATATTTTTGTTTTCCATGGTTGTTCCCTTGGTTATGATCTGACAACAAATTTGTGTATATTTTTAGGTCTTGATTTCCAGCTGGTCGCTCAACATTTATGATCTTGTCATCAATGAGGTCTTGGATTAGATTTTTCAACCTCGTGCAATTGGTTGTTGTGTGCCCCTTGATTTTGTGGAAATCACAAAGGTGATTCTCATTGTACCACGATGGTTTCACTTGGGGTTCCTGATAGTTCTCATAAGTGGAAATTTTGATGAGATTTTCGTTTATTAGTT
Organism: Sequoia sempervirens; assembly: GCA_007258455.2. Classification (NCBI taxonomy): domain Eukaryota; kingdom Viridiplantae; phylum Streptophyta; class Pinopsida; order Cupressales; family Cupressaceae; genus Sequoia; species Sequoia sempervirens. Next base: position 238,123,973 of record VDFB02000008.1, on the reverse strand, counting down.
TCTTCATGACTGCTTCAATTGATTCCCCAAGGGCAGTGTACTTTCATTTGGGGGATTTTTGTTTTGCAGGGGTGGTCCCCCTTGATTATTTAGATTGTTGGGTGGTTGTTGTGATACCGCGTTAGCTTACATGTTGTTTTGATTGTTGTTTTGCAGTTGTTGGTAGGTTTGGGAGCATTGATTATGTCCCTTGGTGTCCACCACACCGTCATTGGTGACATTTTTGTTCCTCACCCATGTGCACGGTTTCTCATTATAGCTAGTGGATGGGCGATTATCTTGATTCTCTTGATATGTGGGTGTTCCCCCTTATGAAATAAGGGCTTGTTCGATGCTAAGCACCTTGGGGATTAGTAGGTCATAAGTGGTGATACATTGTACCTTAAGATGAAACACCAAGGTTTTTTCAAGATTGGTAATGATGGTGCAAACTTGTTCTTCTAGCATGGCCCATTTGCTCGTGTTGGCCTTGGATCGCCATCTTTGCAAGAAAGAAGCAAATGATTCCCCCTTAGTTAGTTTAAGTGCAGGTAGTTCCTCTAGACTAACATCCATATCAATATTGAAGGCGTAGTTTTTTATGAATGTGTCTACAATCTCTTGGAACTTTTTGATGCCAAGAGGAAGGTGGGAGAACCACTCCATGGCGAGACCAACCAAACTTTGAGGAAATAGCCGCATCAGATATGTATCGTCATATGCAACCTCCATGCAATGTACTTGAAATTCCCTGATGTGATCTTCAGGGTTTCCTGTCCCACAATATTTGTCAAATTTAGGGTTTTCAAACCTCTTGGGGAATGGTACCATCGCAAGGCTCCTGTTGAACAAATAGGGACACAAGTTGCTTGGTGTCTTTGTTGTTTTTCGTGATTAGAGATCGAGCACTTGCTGCGAGAGTAATTTGATTTGTGTTGTCACGTCATCTTGCGGATCGGGAGGTGGAGTGAATGTATTTTGAAGTGATCGAGGTGTTTGAGTGATGGGTGGAGTGTTGGGTGTGTTGGTGGGAGTTTGTTGCAAGCTCTGTTGTGTGATCAAGGCTTGCTGAAATGCCTACATTTGTTGTTGGTCTTGTTGTTGTTGCGCCAACAACGCTTGTTACTGGTCTTGTTGTTGTTGTGCCAACAATGCTTGTTGTTTGTCGTGTTGTTGTGCCAACAATGCTTATTGTTGGGCTAATAATGCTACTTCTTGTTGCGCTTGGTACTATTGCAGGGCTTGCTAATATGATTGTTGTTGGGTTGCTTACAGTTGTGCCTAGTATTGAGCTTGCGCTTATGCTTGCTAAGCTTGGTATTGGGCTTACGCCTGAGCTTGAGCTTGAGCTTGTGCTTGTTGGGCAGCTTGTGTGGCTCGAGTGGCTTGAGCTGCTTGCACTGCTTGCTGTTGTTGTAATAAGGCTTTGGCTTGAGCAACCTACTATGCTTATTGTGCTTGTTGCACTTGTTGTGCAACTTGAGATGCTTGAGCTTGTTGGGCGGCTTGTTATGTAGCTTGCGTGTTTTGGGCTTATTGCTGATATGCCTTTTGATAGGCCTGTTGAGCTGCTTGCAACGTGATGGTATACTGGTTGGCCACATTTGGTCTTAGTGGCGATGGTGGTGGCAGATTCAAAATGGTGTTTGTTGCCATGATGAGAGGTACCGTTGTATTGATGGTGGGGATTTGTGTAGTGGCTAGTGCAATTGATATGCGTGGTCCTTGAGAGACCACATTTATGGATGGTGCAGTATTTTTTGGGTTGCTTGTATGGTTGCCATCTGTTGTTGTGATATCAATGGCATGATTAGAGGATTTGGTACGATGTTTTGATTTATGATTGGGGGGTTGCTTTACTTTGATTGAGTGGTGGTAAAGGAGGTAACCCTAAACTGAGGGTGGTGTGGATGTTAATGGCAAGGGTGGAAGTGGTGGAAAAATGGGTGGTGTGCTCCCTTAAGGAAATGATGATGATGAGGAGTTGAAGATTCCCCCTAGTCCAAATAGCCCACCTTCCCCTTGCGAAGTCATAGGGAGAGAGGTTTGCGCGTTGAGAGGATATGCTAGTGTTGCGTGAAAGGATGATGATGGGTCATTGGGGTCTTGAAATGTAAGCGGCACATATGGGTGTAGCGGGTTTTGAGGAACGGATTGACCCAAGATGGTGTTTGCGTCCAAATCTTGGTTGCTCATAAGGGGGTGTGTTTGTAGTGCATGGAGCAATGAGCTCCCCTTGTTAACAATTGGTTGAGTTGGAGCAATGGATGATGTGATTTGTGGGATGCTTTGAGTGATGTTTTGAAATGGAGGTGTGGATGAAATTGGGGGCATAATCCCAAGAAGCTTCCCCACAAGAGTGCTCACATAATAATCAGAAGGGAGTTTAGCTCCTTCTTTTGCCAATTCAAGCATGTATTGGGAGGGATTGAGCCTCATCATGGTATTGACAATTTTGTGAGTTTCGAGATTTTGGACCATCTCAATGATTTCATCTTGTGTCATCCCTAAGACATTATTGGTGTGAGAGGTAAAACCTTTCATTTATCATAGATTGACAAATATGGCATAAATTTGTCAACGTTGAATAAATGAGATAATCCCTCTCCCTATGAAATTATTGAGCAAGCATGAAGGAAATGACGACATCAAACTAACATAAAATCATAAGCAACATAAGCATGACATCCATTCCTAAACTACTCAAACACTATCTCATAGGGGGATTGGTGCTACTTTGATGTGGAAAGTAGCCCTTTCCCAACCCCTTTTTGATAAGCTGAATGATAAAATGCTATAGATGATGGAGATGATAAATGGACAAGATCAAGTTCTCAAAGAGAATGACCTTGCATCAAGTTGCATAGATGATGGATTTGTGAAGAGATTGTGAAGATTGTGAAGCCCTTTGCTTGAGGATGATGCACCTATTTAAAGATTTTCAAAATGTTGAATGTTGAAGAGGGACCAATGTGGGATCAAAAACAAGCCAATGAGATAAGGACACTTGTCATCATGTGATTGATGGATGTATGTGCAAGATTTGGGAAGAGTGCCCAAGAGGGGGAAATTTTGAATTCAAATTTGCAATTAATTTTGAGAGGGGGACAAGAAAGAAGAGCAATAAATGCCCTGTTTGACTTGTCATGTTGAAAGAAAATGAGGTGTTTTAATAAATCAATAAAATTGATTTATTGTGCAAGTGGCTAGGTCTAGATAATGCAAGTGGGATGTGATTAGCATTAGGTCAGGATTAGATTAAGTTAATGATGATTAGGCTGATTTAATGCTGATTATATGATTTGACTTTCAAGACTTTGATAATTGATTTAGGATTTGATTTAAATAAAGTCCTGATTTATTTGATGAATGGAATATGATTATGCATGATGTAAATTTGACATGTCTACATTTTGCCCCTCTTTGAAGCAATGTACTTCGCGCTGGTTCAAAGAATAAACTTGTCGAATCAAATTAAAAAATTTCATGATTTTCTCGATGCCCCAAATGAAATAAGTATTAACGGTATTACTGCCCCCTCGAGAGATCGAGCGAAAAGATTTGATTTGAGGGTCGATCTCGCGATAAAGAGGTTCAAAATGGGTGGTTATGGATGACGATGCAAAGAAGATGATTTTAAGATGCTTAGAATAACAAATCTGTATTATCCTAAACAACTTAAATGATGATATGATATGCTGTGATTATGCAACGGATGATTTATGAAATGCTTAGACTAACAGATCTATATTATGATGATGATTATGCAATGCACGTGAAATGATCGATGTTTCCTATGATGTATGATATGAATGATATGTGGTATGCTGATGGTTTCATGGATGGTTTGCAGATGCAGGATGGATGCATGATGGATGCATGACGGATGCATAATGTTAGTGCGGAAATGAGATGATGACAAGAGGATCCAACAAGTCCAATGATTGGTCGAGACTTTATTAGAGATGATGATGATAATAATAGATGATGATTTGCTTATCAAGGATTGGGATTTTCAAGGGTCACTTACTTTATTTTTGATAATGCCTAAGTAATGATGCATCAAGGTATGAAGGACCAGGATGGCGTGGTACTTAGTGTGATGGACTTTGACTCAACAAAAGATAGGAGTATTCTTGTTCACACTTGACATACGGAAACCTTGCTAGGAGTACCTAACAAAGCAAGTATTCGCCAAGTTATTATTACAAGAATCCAACAAGCTGTGACAAAAGATAATGATCGCTGCTCCCATTCCTATCTCTAAATCCTTCGCTCGATATCAAGAGGTCCTTGGAATGAGCGCAATAAGATAAATCAAAAGAAAAGATCAAGTACATAAACAAGCCAATGTTCTTCATACCTCTAGCCAAAGGAATGTGTTTCAAAAGATGGGAGCCAAAACTCATTGCCAAAAGATAATGTCCATTGTCTGAACGGATCCTAGGACATGTTAATGACACGTCGTTTTGTTTACCCAAAGTGGTTGATTTGATAAAAGTGCCCATTGTCGGAACGGATCCTAGGACATGCTTTGTATAGGATGATGATGGTTTGATAAGTTGATTGATAGGCTGTTGATATAAGGTCGACTGACATGTTTGAAAATGCTCAAGACTTTGATTTTGTTTTAAATGTTTTGTTGTTCGCTTTGATTTTGCCACCAGTTTGATTTTGTCAGTCACATGATTGTTTCGCTTGTGTTGCCAAAGCGGATGAAGGTGATGATCAGCTTATTATGGATGATTGATTATTAAGTGTGAAAGCTTAAATGAGACATGGATTTTTCAAATATTTCCGGATGTTTTTGACTTTTTTTGGAATGTTTTGAGGCTGTTTTTGGTATTTTTCGATGTTTTTACAAATGTTTTTGATTTTTCAGTTTTCCAATGTTTTTGGATTTTGATGTTTTTCGAATGTTTTTTGGATTTTGATGTTTTTCGAATGTTTTTTGGATTTTGATGTTTTTCGAATGTTTTTTGGATTTTGATGTTTTTCGAATGTTTTTGGGATTTTGATGTCTCGGGGGCTGATCAAAGATTAGCCTTGCCTACGTTTAAGCTCAGAGACGACGTAGTTCGGATTCCAATGTTTTGATGTTTTTCTGCTTTTTTGAGTGTTTTTGGATTTTTGATATGTTTTGGATGTTTTTGGATTTTTTCGCATGATTTTGACGATTTGGATATGGATGTGTAATGATATCAGTGCTCTGTTTATGATTTTTGCTAAAAAAACCAAGCTAAGGTTGATCGATTAGGTTGATGGATTGATGATGATGATGATAACATTGTTGAGGATACACAACAATGCAATGATAGTGTTATGCAACACAAGGGTTTGATGGGATGGATGATGATAACATTGTTGAGGATACACAACAATGCAAGGACTGGATTGATCAAGATTGATAATGATAACATTGTCGAGGATACACGACAATGCAAGGATAGTGTTAAGCAACACAAGGATATCCCGAGATGATGATTTTTTGATTGGATTTGATTGATCATGTTTGATGAAGCTTGGTTTCAAACAAAAGATGTTTGGATGATGTGATGTGACGTTTGACGTGCGACTTAGATGTGACTGATATCGATTGATGTTTGATGAATGATAAAGAACATGTTCTTGTCAAAATATGCCATGGGCTAGTGATTCGGATTATGGCTCACAAATGCTTTGACCAATTTGGTTTCACATTTTCCAATGTTCAGATCACCACATAAGTTGGAGGATATAGATCAAGGTTTATTTTCGAAGCAAGATGGATATATCTGCCCCCAATGTCTAGCAATGTATGGAATGCGATGGATGGATGCTCGGATAAGTGTATGGATGGATGGATATGGTAAGCATGCAAAGTATGCCAAGGATTTATCTTGTGATAAGATAATGTGTTTAGATAAGGAATGCTCATTTGGATAATGCTTCATAGCTCAGATAATGCTGGATAGGATAGGATCCATGAAAATAGACCATGTCAAGATGTTTACCATAAGCAAGCGTAAGGTGTGCCCCAAAATTGTATCAAGATCAAGATAACTTGCATGATGGATGCAGATATATGCGAATGGATTGGATAAATGGTTCATGGATGGATGGATTTATTATGGATAAGATGGATGGAATGCTTGATTTATTACGGATGGGATGAGATGCTTTCACCTGAACCGGCGCACGTAGATGCTCAATTCTACACATGACGCCCGTTTGCCAGGTTTTCATCATGTTCTTGCCCAAAGCGCCGCCCATGCGGTTTTCACTAGAGGACGATTTTTATCTTTACTATTTTTTTATCCTTTTTCTGATTTTTTTTCATATTTTTTGATTTTTTTGTATTTTTCTGAAAGATTCACGCTAAACCATCTGGTGGTGTTGACGTAGATGCCTCTGTCATAATGTGCCATTGATATCCTGCCTGAAGGAGCTGCTTTGCTAAGATACGTGCACTTGAATACAATTTCTGGGATTCTTGATATGCTTCGTCGATACCAGGGTTGACTTTGTCTTTGTGCGCACATCGCGATAGATTGCCTTCTGAATCCTTATGATGAAGGGTCGTTGCCAATACACGGTCAATGTAAGAACTGGATATTATGCGTGGAGGCATGGATGGAGTGCGTTTAGGGATAAGAGATGGATTGGTTGACAGTTTGGAACCTTTGACTCTCCAAACTTGGGAAGATGAGCAATGATGGGTGGATACGGAAGTGTGCATGGAATTAGGACCAACTGCTTGATACACTTTGTACGTCGCTTGAAAAGCCTGCTTTTGATTTTGCGGACATCTTTGATGGATACCTTTCCCTCTTTTAGTTTGCCCCACAGTTTCTTTGACTGATGGAGTTTGATAGGGATGATCTTTCTTTGTATTCTTTGGTATCCATATGTACTTGATTTGTCCATTATGCTTCTCAGCTTCTTTTGATTTGATAATGTTCTTCGTACTTTGATTCAGATATTCCTTTTGATGTTGGTCCCAATTCATGGATGGGGTGATGGGTGGATGAAGATTTGTGATATGGTTGGTTGTAGTATTGACACTAGCTTCATCATAAGGACTCTTCATGCTCCCTATGTTGGTGTTTGCTTGAGACGAAGTTGCCCCCAGTATTGTGGTAGTACCTTCATTCTTTGACTCTTCCTGTTCTGAGATGTCTTGTTCAATAAGTGTTCTCTGATAGATGACCACCGTAGGTGATGTTCTTTCAATTTGCTGCTCTGCTAACTCTGGATGTTCTATCTGACTTGTTTCCTTGAGTGGATAATGTTGGATATCTTTATTCATGATGTCCTCAATCTGAATTTGGGATATATTTGATGCTGATGTTGACAACTCCGTTTGATTGTAGGAATTAAGAATCTGCTCTTTTTGCGTAACACAATCTTGTTCTAGCTGAAGATCATCTACGTGTCCATCCATAGAAAGCATCTCATGGGTAGATGGAGGAGTAAGTGCTATGTGGCTGTGATCATCTTGCATGGATAGGAGAGTGTCCATTAGATTATTATAATAACTCGAAGATACAAATTCTTGATCTTGAATGATTTCAGAGTTGTTTTCGACATGCTTTGGATCAAGTTCTTGACATGGGGCAGCTTCAAAGGATGGATTTCTTATAAAGGACTTTTGGATGTCGACATTAGGCATGGTCAATTTCAAGGTTCCTTCAGCATCTGTAACCATGCGGTCAAAGGGGATCAACATGTTTTGAAAAGGATCATTGCTAGACCTTAGTGAGAGATTTTGATCTTGCTTTGGAATAACTTTTTGAGATATGTCCTCTAACTCATAAGGCGATGTAGAGACATTTTCAACATGATCATAGGTCGATGGATCGTGCATTATGTCAATTGGATCAAATAACCCTAACACTCCTTGAAAGAGATCACTAAAAAGTGGCTCTTGATGTATGGTGAGTTTATCATCGGATTGTGTAGATACATCCTCAATGTGCTCCTCGATGGAGAGGTTTTGATCATTGTTTTCTACAATTAAGTATGGAGAGATTAGAATGTCTTCACCATAGCATCAAGTGATGTTGATATTTTTGAATCGCTCATTGCTCAGAAGTTTTGGTGGATTTTGATCGATCTCAAAAGTGACTCTTTGACATATGTCGATGGATCATTGGATGAAGTAAACGGTGCTCTGATGGATTGATCTTGATCCTTTGTTTTCAATAGTTGTCATCTTTGTGTTTTGCTCGTGTTGGTTGGGTAGCTTGAGAGGCTTGGGCAACTTGAGAGGATTGTTTCACACTTTGAGCTTGTGTTGCTTGTTGTTGTTGCAGCGATGTTTGAGCTTGATTTTGCTGTGAAGCTTGAGAAGCGTGCGTGGCTATAGGCGCTTGCCGAATTGTTTGATATTGTTGGAGCAATTGTTGGTATGCTTTGAATGAAGCATTGTAATTGCTTACTTGGCTTAGTCGCAATGGTGGTGGTGGTGGGATTGAAATTGTGTTGGATGTAGTGACAAGTGTTTGAGATACGCTCGGAGCGATCATGGTAGTGAGGGGTTGAGATGTGATGGGAGTGATAGTGGTGTTTGGAATGATTGAAGGGATAGTGATGGTTGGATTGACTGAGGTGATAGGCCCTTGGGAGACCGTATTTTGATTTGGGATCAATGTTGTTTGATTAGATACCATCCATTGGTGTGATTTCGATGGTATACTCGAAGGATTTGACGTGATGGTTTGATTGATGTTATGTGGATTGATTTGGGTGAAATGATTGGTGTTAGGTAAAGGGGGAATCCCTAAACCAATGAATGATGTTGATAATGGTGGTGGAGATTTCCCTTGGCGCAATGCCTCAACTATTTTGGAAAGTTCCGCAATTTGATCTCGCCAAATTTGTTCTTGATTTTGATTTTGACTCACTTGAGATAGTTGATTTGGCTTGTGTTCAAGTAGTTTTGGCATGCATGCTTGCGATTTTTGAATGGGATTATGGGAAAATTGACTTTGGATAATGTTCTGATTTGGCATGATAGGATGAACAATGTTGGTATTGGGAATCATTTTTCCAAAGGTTTCCGAGTTAGGATTCATGTTTCGAAAAAATGCATTTGGTACATCCACATTTGGTTTGTAGGGATTTGGTGGAATGATGTTGCTCGTTTGAAGACTCATGTATTGATTGTTTGGAGGATAGACTTGTAAGTTTGGACTTTGATTGAAATCTATCATGGGGAGATGTGTTCCAAAATTAAGATTGGGCATACCCACACTTGTTGTACCATTGACATTTGTCGAAGGAAATGATCCTAGGCATGGATTTTGATAATTGATAGGCATTGCAAGGCTTTGAAGATTCAACTGATTTGGATTACCCAAGATGTATGGATCAAGTTTATATTCCATGTTCTTCTTGTGTTTTGACCTTGTTATGAAAGTGACTTCTAAGGTTCTTAGGACCAATGGCAAGATGGAGGATGAAAGGTGGATGATATGAGTGATGAACGTTTAGGAACTTTGAATCAATGCTAGACTTAGGGATTTTGATTTTGATTGTTTGATGTGGATGATGAACTTGTAAACCCTAAGATGTTGGATGTTATCTTTAGGATGAACTTGTTCAAAAGGTTTGCTAATTCAATTAGATGTATGAGAAAGGATGCATTCCCACACACCTAATTAAACAATTGACTTTGATTTGGTTTAAGGATGTACCCAAGTCTAGAATGATGTTTGCAAAGATCTAAAGTTGTTTTGGTGAGATGGTTGATAAATGTTTGAAGATGGATGAAAGTTTTGATGATCCTAAGAGACTTAGAGAGACTTTGTTTACTAGGCCAAGGTATTGAAGAACACACTTTTCTCTAAGAGCAATCAAAAGACCAATATGACCAAGAGATATCAAGCACATGTGTGGGGTCCAATTTGTTATCTTTGCTTTTAATGACTTCTTTTTACCAAATACACTTTCTTGATTATGTTTCAAACTAAAGATGTCCTATGTCAAAATTCCTTTTCTTCCCACAAAGTGTTGTGTGGGAGTTCCAAGAAATTGAGGCAAAGGGATTTCCTAGGTTAACCCTAGTTAGAGCAAATGACGATATAAATTCAAGTGATGAGAAACCTCTAAGGACATAATCCCAAGGGAAGGCAACAACACTTAAATCCGTCAAAAGGTATTTGCTCTATCAAAAGGGGTTTGAAATTTGCATGATCATGTTTAAGTGTTTGTTTGCAAAAATGTTTTCGAATACACACTGTGTTTTCAAACAAAGAATAATTACAAGCCCTATGGATGTGATAGACAATGTTTGTTGAGTCCCCACTTGGACAAGTCCAGCTACGCCTACTTTTAGCGGATGGTTAGATGCTTGACCCCACTGGCTCCCCTCCACGGCACTCACTTATACGGGGCAGCCAAGCATCAACATCCATGAAACTCCCATGGCATGCTTTCCATCTCTACTAAAAGCCGTAAAATTGTGGGGCGGCTTCAGAACGACCGTTCTTGCACCAACAAACAGATTAAGGATTTTGGCAAATTCTAACACATAGGTTCTAGTAAGGACTTTCCGTTCGTAGGAGTTGACCCAACGTGGCAAGAGTCCCCTTTCGGATCCATCTTGTCGGAGCCAACCGCGTGATTATGGCGTTTAACCAAAATCCTCATTTATATCCCGGCTGGAAATACTCTTGGCTTTAGAGTGTTACCGGTTGAGTCGTCGCTTGGGTGAGTACTTTTTCCCCAAGGCAGGCCCTCTAAGATAAACAAAAGCGAGCAAAGACACAATCCGTAACTCGATCGATTCTTTGATGGCACAAAGAACGAGAATGTACGCGAAAATGCCCCTACTCACACTCGCACAAGATTGTTCAATTTTTAAGCCCAAAATGAAGTGTTTCAAAGCAATAAAATGTATTTTGAGTGTTTCTCTTGCACCCTAGATCGCACGAAGCGCAAGGGGAGAGGATACGCACTCAAAAGACAAAATAACACAATCAAGCACTTGTTCATTTTATACCCTTCAAAGAAATTGTGAATTCGTTTTAAGCACCAAATGAAATATGAGGATTGCTTGTTCAATTTTTAACCCAAAACGAAATCTAGTAAGTGTCTAAGGTTCAATTTTAATCCAACATTGAAAGAAAACAATGATCTAGTTGGGTTAAAACAGAAAATTAAAGCATGTGATAGAAGCTCCAAGCATTAAAAAATGCTCTTGAACTTCAATTTTGATGTTCAGTTTTCGAGATTGAGCAATTTCACTTGTTTTCGCTTGATTCCAATGTCAACCTGCAACATCACAAAGTAAAAATCTTAGAGATGAGATTTAAGTCAAGGAAAAAAAAACATTTACCCTTTTCACCTAAAATTACATTTGTCATAAAAAAATATTAAATAAAATTACAAATCAGATTTTATGCAACCGCAAGTTGACCATCCAAATAATTGGCTACGTAGAAAAAAGCTTCAAAAAATTGCTCTACCAAGTCATAATCTGAAAATACCATTCCACCAAATCATGTCATGTCTATAACCTTATAGAGAGGTCTCTAATAGTTATTTCAAATTAATCCCACCTGTCAAAGATTTGACTTAAATGCAATATTAAAGAGAAATATCGCCCCCCCACTCCAAGTTGAAATTTGGGGAAGTCAGCCTACAAAGAATGATTAAATGTTTTGTGTTTTCCAAAAAAAAGATAACTCAAAGAAGATCTCAAGAAAGATTCACTATCTCTAGATGCTATACGCAACCTGCAAAGAATGATTAGACAAACATGGAGTTATTTCATAAATGCAACCAGCTGGATATCATAAATGTGTGTAAGTAGGACTTGTGTAAAAACAATGTAATTCATAAATGCATGATCCTAAAAGTCCATGGAATTTTAATGGACTGCGTGGTACGATTGATTTTTGAGTAGATTTGATCCTATATCCAACGCCTTTTTGCATAGCACATTGGAATTTAAAGGTATCTTTTCCCTTAGTCTCTGCGCAGGAATCAACAACAAACTGTGGGAAAATCTGTCCATCAATTATCTCTGCTGCATCCCTCTGAAGTTTCCAGGAAATAGTGCGCAAACTTGTAGCAACAGGCAACGACTTTGTGTCAGATGAAACATCTCTTCATCTCTTTTCTCGCACTACAATATTAAGACAGCAAGTGAATTAATGTAAAATGTATTAATAGCGCCAGGAATGGGATATTAAAAATGCCAGCCAAGCATTGGGACGCTAGACATAGGGTGATCCATGAGTTTGAAAGAATCAAGCATTATAAATTGTCCAACAAGAATATGATTAAATCTATCGGATGCACTCTGCAAAATGAAATCAAAATATGTTCCAATGATATTCCTTTAGAGATGGCTGTGTATGGTTCGATAAAGTAAAATGCAGACTTCTCAAATACACTACCTTGAGGCTTCCACAAAAAGACTGTACTATCAACGCTCAATGTTTATGATAGTTCCTCTTCTTGTCGACTAGTCCAAGCTCAATGTCCCCGCTGCAATGGAAACAAGATCATCTCCCACAGAGATTTCGCTTAGGCGCCCCACGTAATAGAACCCAAGGTACCTAGCGTTGGACAGAGATGGGCGTGAACTTCAAGCCTGACGCAGAAAGAGCCTCTTTCCTCCAGCAGGAGAGACCCCGTGAAAGCAGATGAGCTGAGAAAGTGAAGGCAATAAGAGAACGTTCTTCTCATATAACGTTGTTGTTTGAGAAACGAAAGAGAGAGGAGCCTTCCCAAAGCCAACCAAATCGGGCGTCGATGATTCCATGGATGATTCTGCTCATCGAATTTGCACCTCCACAGACAAAATCCTCCACCGTCTGAGACCCCACAGAGAGCATCTCCGACAAAATGAGCTCGTCCACTTCTAATCCGTCGCCGTAGCTGAGTACGGCTATAGTTGATATTGTTGTTAGTATTGTTACACAAGTTCAGAAACTAGCACAGCTGAGAAGCGCAGGTGAGGTAGTTATACGTTCAACCCAAAGAAATTAGAAGGCCATTACGCAACTCAAAAGCCCAATATAATAACAATGAACAATCAAGCTAAGGTAATCAGCATTTTCCTTGCCTGCGCGCAAATGAGAACTTTGGAAATTCTTTGCAATTACAAATGAAATGCAAATGCCTTATGAGAAAGAAACACTAAGTGATTGCAAAATCATCATTTTTAACTGAGACGTATGGCGTTAGTTTTAAGACTGAAACAATGCAAGCTCAAAAGCATCTTCTCTATCAACATTTTAAAATGCCAAAACTGCCAACAAGAAACAGATAGAAAGTTTCTAGTGAAGAACAAAATATAACTGCAAGATTAAGCAACATGGATAAGTAGATTTCTCTTATTGCCCTCCTTCTAGCGCCAATATGTGAGAGGTAAAACCTTTCATTTATCATAGATTGACAAATATGGCATAAATTTGTCAACGTTGAATAAATGAGATAATCCCTCTCCCTATGAAATTATTGAGCAAGCATGAAGGAAATGACGACATCAAACTAACATAAAATCATAAGCAACATAAGCATGACATCCATTCCTAAACTACTCAAACACTATCTCATAGGGGGATTGGTGCTACTTTGATGTGGAAAGTAGCCCTTTCCCAACCCCTTTTTGATAAGCCGAATGATAAAATGCTATAGATGATGGAGATGATAAATGGACAAGATCAAGTTCTCAAAGAGAATGACCTTGCATCAAGTTGCATAGATGATGGATTTGTGAGATTGTGAAGATTGTGAAGATTGTGAAGGATTTGCTTGAGGATGATGCACCTATTTAAAGATTTTCAAAATGCCAAATGTTGAAGAGGGACCAATGTGGGATAAAAAACAAGCCAATGAGATAAGGACACTTGTCATCATGTGATTGATGGATGTATGTGCAAGATTTGGGAAGAGTGCCCAAGAGGGGGAAATTTTGAATTCAAATTTGCAATTAATTTTGAGAGGGGGACAAGAAAGAAGAGCAATAAATGCCCTGTTTGACTTGTCATGTTGAAAGAAAATGAGGTGTTTTAATAAATCAATAAAATTGATTTATTGTGCAAGTGGCTAGGTCTAGATAATGCAAGTGGGATGTGATTAGCCTTAGGTCAGGATTAGATTAAGTTAATGATGATTAGGCTGATTTAATGCTGATTATATGATTTGACTTTCAAGACTTTGATAATTGATTTAGGATTTGATTTAAATAAAGTCCTGATTTATTTGATGAATGGAATATGATTATGCATGATGTAAATTTGACATGTCTACAATTGGTGATGTCTTCCACTTGACCTTCCTCTTGAGGATTTTGTGATGATAGAGGAAGATTAGGTAGGGGATTGTTTGATCCAACAAGATTGATTTCAGAAGTGGTTTGATTTAAGTCACTCAAAGTTGATGTTTCTTTGTTTGTTTCCATGTTCTTCTTGTGTTGAGATCTAGTTTGAACCATAAAATAGGGATCAATTTTCAAGAATGTAAGGGATGAACCTCTAATTCTTTGGATTGATCTAATCTTTAGGTACAAAAAGAAAGTTTAAGGTACTAAGGATCCAAAGGATGGTGATGAGATGATGAGATATGAATGATTGGTGAATGATTGGAACTCTTAGGAAACCTTGAAGAGGATACTAAACTTTAGGAATTTGGTTTTGATATTTGATTTGATTTTGGATATTGATTTTGGATTTTGGATTGATTTGATTTGATTTTGATTTTGATTGGATTTGGTTTGGATAATGAACTCGTAAATTCTAAGAGGTTGGATGTTGTCCTAGAGTATATTTTTCCACAAGATGATAATTTGACTAAGTGTGCAAAGAAGGATTCATCTACACACACATAGTCAAACAAGATGATTTGGATTTGTTTTGATTTTTTGATTTCAAGAGGATTTGCCCAAAGTTTAGCATAGATGATTTTTTCAAGATTTCCAAGAGTTGTTTGTGGGGTGAATTTTGATTTGATGTTTAAAGGATGGATGAGAATGTTTTGATTTTGATCCTAAGCGACTTAGAGAGACTTTGTTTACTAGACCAAGATGTTGAAGAACATGCAATACTTCCTATGTGAGATACTCAAACCTTTGAAAGAGACTTAGATTTTGACAATAGTAAAATGAATACAAATTTGGATTGTTCCTTGATGCACGTTTGTAAAAGTTGAAAGTCAATCTTTCTCTAAACTCGTAAATCATAGACAACCTTTTCTTACGAGCTTTTTGACTAAGACCTTTGGACTTTGGTTTTCAAATTTTGATCTTTCGGGAAATCATTTGAAAGAGCACATGTGTGGGGTCCAATTGTTTCTTATATTTTCTTAATGACTTCTTTTTACCACAAACAATTCTTGATTAGGTTTTCAAACGGAATGTCCAATGTCCCAATTTCTTCTCATCCCACAAGGTCCATTATGTGGAAATCAAGGAAATTAAGGCAAAAATTCCCTATTGTTGACTTTAGTGAGCAAATGGAGATATAAATTCAAATGATTAGAAGCCTCTAAGGATAGTGTAGACATCAATATCTGGTCTAAGCCTGTGACTTCAATTTCTTCATAATTCGTATTTCCATGGTCATGATTAAATAATGTCAATTATTTAATTATTCTCTAAAGTTCTTCATTTCTTTATCAATTAAATAAATCTATTTATTCAATTAATTTACCTTAACCTAAATTCATCTATTAATTAAATAATCTTAATTATTTAATTAATTCACACTTTTCTTTATTCTATCTGATTAATTAAATAAACACTTTTTATTTAAGTATGTTACTAATTAACCTTATCCTTCTTGTCAAATTAAATAAATCCTTATTTAATTTACCCTTTATCATATGTCAACTATAATTAAATAAATCCTTTATTTATTTAATTATTCATTTAATCCCTTTGTCACTTAGTTAAATAAATCTTATTTATTTAATTATTCTTCAAATATCAAATCTTGAATTAAATGAGTTATTTAATTCATAAATTCTATTTTAACTCATTCTTCTATATATAGATAATTGTGTAAGTTATCTAAGTATTCACTCTCGCTCGACTCAAGATCTATTTAAATCGGTCAGTTAACTCTTGATTTAATGTCTGTGTTGCTTTTGTGAGTAATCTATTTGCCATATCATTCAGTCATCTAGTTCTAACTCGTTTGTGTGTACATGCGTATTAATTAAATATATTTAATTAATTAATTAAATCTTGTGCATGTGTTCGAATAGAGCGTTGCTTTAATCCTATCTTTATCTTTGTCATGCAAAGACTATTCTTCTGTTTTCAAATACCAAACTCGAAGATTAAATCATTTATTTAATCTTTATTTCTATTTCTAGTTTTTATCACTCATGTCACTACTAATAGTTATCATAATGCATGTCTAATCTTTCGATCTCAACCGTCCGTCGATCTTTCGATCCTATCCTGTCATTCAAATGATCAATTTTCTATAAATTGATCCGTCTTTCGTCATTACAATCTCTCCTGAAATCTTATGACTTTTGGAAACATATCTATTATTTGAATCTTTGATGTTTTGCTAAATCACTATCACAGGGTATACTTGCACAAGAGAAATCTGAGGGCAATTATACTACAATGGAAAAATGGAGAAGGGTAATTGAGGTTATACATGGAATTACGTAGATATTGGGTGAGATTGTTCAATTTATTTATGTTTTGGCTTTCCTTTGTTCTCTGTTGTTTAGCTTAGATTGCATTAGAGATTTGATTGCATTGTTGTGTGTTTTTTAACCCTTTCTTTTGCATTTTCTAGATGTTACATTTTGTTTTGCTAAATCACTATCACAGGCTATACTTGCACAAGAGAAATCTGAGGGCAATTATACTACAACGACAAAATGGAGAAGGGCAATCGAGGTTATACATGGAATTACATAGATATTGGGTGAGATTGTTCAGTTTATTTATGTTTTGGATTTCTTTTGTTCTCTATTGTTTAGCTTAGATTACATTAGAGCTTTGATTGCATTGTTGTGTGCTTTTAACCCTTTCTTTTGCATTTTCTAGATGTTACGGATAGAATCCCCAGGGCAAGCAATAACACTTGAATTTTGTCAAATATATTTGCTTCCTAAAGGGTTTGAAATTTGATGATCATGTTGAATGTTTGTTTCCCAATTTTATAAGATCCAAGCAAAGTGTTTTGATTCCAAGAACATGCACAACCCTATGGATAAAAATGCAATATTTGTTGAATTCCCACTTGGATAAATCCAGCTACGCCTACTCTTAGTGGATGATTAGATGCTTGGCCACACAGGCTCCCCCTTACAATGCACTCACTTCTCGGGTCAACCAAGCATCAATACCCACGAACCTCCCATGGCATACTTCTCATCTCTACTAAGAGCTGTAAAAATGTGGGATGGCTTCATAACGACCGTTCTTGCACCAACAAATAGATTAAGGATTTGGGCCTTCTAAATAAGAGGTTCTAGTATAGGCATTCCATTCGTGGGGGATCATCCATACGGCAAGAGACCATTGCTTCCCTTCTTATCGAAACAATCCTCGTGATACTTGAACTTTCCTCAAGTACCCACACTTATACACAAATTGGAAGTCACTTGGTTTTAGTGTGTTCTCGGTTGGGTCGTTCCCTAGGGTGATTACTTTTTCCCACTAGGCATGCCCTCTAAGGATAAACAAAAGCGAGCAAGCACATCTGTAGTTCGATCAATCTTTGTTGAGAAACAAAGAGAGAACATACGCGATATACTCCACTCACACTCGTAAGATTTTGTTCAATTTTAAGAATCCCAAATTGAAGTGTGGAGGTAATCACTTATACAACTTAATATCACAAAAAGCCTTTTGATTCTCAAAATCACCGTGAGGTGCGAGAGAAGCACATACGTCTTTTAAATGATATTACTCTGGATAAGAGATTACAAAACATGAAAGAACATATTCATTTTAACCCTTTAAAGCAATAATTGGATTCTTTTTAAGCACCAAAAAGAAAAGTGAGATTTGTTTATTCAATTATTAAGCCTTAAACAAAATCTAGTAAGTTTCCTAAGGTTCTTTTTAATCCTTTTGTCTTGTTCTTTTTAAGCCCAAATGAAAATTAGTGAGTCCTAAAAAACATGAAGATGACAAAGTCCTTAGAAAAGGAATTATAATTCCTCCTCAAAGTGTTTAAAAATGTTTGATATAATGAAATGTTGATGCCATACAAGCCTTCATCTTTGTTTCCTCCCTTCACTTTTGATCAAGCTAATCCTACAAAAACTGGTTAAAACTACAGGAACAGAGGTCAAAAACTAGTTAGTAGTTAAAAGCAATCAAAATGAAATAGCACATGTTGAAATTAAATTGAAAAGTGCCTTTTACCCAACTCCAGTAACGCAATCTGCAGAGGCATCGCAGTTTGAAGAAGTCAGCAGTGTTGTATAGCATCTCTGGGGACTAGTTGTGGCGGACTGTGGAAAATCAGTGAGCACAAATGCGGTGTTGTATTGACCAAGCAGTGTTGTTTAGAGTTTGGACATCCGGTGATAGAAAAATGGCCCAATATCGCTGTTTGAAATTTAAATTTCTGGGTGGGAAGAACACAACGTCACAGTTTGGAGTTTGATTGCGACACTAAATGGTGCCGTTGGACTGGTAGTGGCGCAGTTTCTTTGTTAGCGGCGTTGTTTTCCTGTAGACACAAAAACCTTAAAATTTCACCAAAAAAATGTGTTAGATTCTTGGGATTCACCCTCCTAGCGCCAAAATGTGAATGGTGATCTTATACCTACATAAACACAATCAAACAATGCATTAGTAGTCTATTATGCAAGTTAAATCAACATTCCCCATGAAATTCATTTGAAATGCAAATAAACAAGAAATAAGTGAAGAACACAATAAAGAAATCTATTAAATCCTTTCTAATGCAAACAAACTCTCAATCCCATGGGGGAATTGGTGCCATTTTGATGTGGAAAATGGCCCTTTCCCAATCCCTTATAAGCTTGAATGATGACTTGATAAAGATTTGATGCTTCCTTGGTGAAATTCTTGCATAACCTAGCTATGAAAATGTAAAAATGGATGAACAATGGATGAGAAAATTCAAAATATCAAGATAATATCTTTGCATGAAGTTGTGGATCCAAAATCTAAATGAAAGACTCTTATTTATAGATGTGAAAGATGGAGGATGAGGAAAAATGGATGAATGTGGGACAAAAGACCAACCAATAACATGAAGCCACTTGTCAACATGTGAGTGGACAAAGGTGGAGCACATTTTGGTGAATGTGCAATTAGGTGGAATTTCAAAATGGATGAAATGACAAGTTGGAGGGAGAAGAAAATGAAGTTAATGCCACTTGGCTCAAGGCAAAAGGACATGTAAGAGGTTTAAATGCTTTGTTGGATGTACAAACCCTTTTGGAGGGGTTTTTCAAACTTGGAGAATATTCCCTTTTGGATGCCTTTTTTAAAGTAATTGAAAATTTAATAAATCAATTGAAATGATTTTCATGAGCAAGTTGCAAAAGCTAGAGGATTTGATGGATTAAGACTAGCATTAATCAAGATTTGATTAATTTAAAAGGAGATTAGTTGATTTGACCATTTTGACTTAGACTTTTGGATTAATTTAAATCAAAATGAGAGGAATATGATTTAGATTTAATTAAATAAAGATTTTGATTTATTTAATTAAAGAGGGATGTTGATAGATTAAATCAAATAAAGATTAATTTATTTAATTTAATAGAATGACTTTAGAGATTTAATTAAATAAAGTGAATTATTTAATTAAAGAGGGACTATAGAAGCTAATTAAATAAAATGATTTATTTAATTAATAGGAGATGATGACTTAATTAGATAAAAAAATGATTTATTTAATTAAAAGATGAAATGTGATGAATTTAATTAAATAAAGATTATTTAATTAAATGACTAGGAAAGGAGATGATTCAGGACAAAGCGGTGATAGTAATCAAGATCAGGCGTATAAGATCAATTGGTACATTTTTCGTGTCTACACTTTGCATTGCCATTCATCCTCCATCCATGTCCCTATCATGGCATGTCACTGTAAGGTATCATGAACTCTTTAGCACTACTTGGCATATTCTCAAGGTCAATTTGTCCTATCTTTTATCAAAGTAGGCTAATATATCACACTGGGGGCATTTCATTATGTGTCACAATTAGGTTCTTGTATATCTTGAGGTCATGGGACATCTTATCAGAAAACACCCAAAAAAATCATAAAATCTTATCTAAAAAATCCAAAATCATTTGCAAAATCTTGTACAGCGAAAATCTAAAAACATTAAGAAAATTGTAAAGGAAAAATCCAAAACATTCAGAAAACATCAAAATCCCTAAAAAGGTCAAACATCGAAAATCCAAAAAACAATGTCTCTTGTTGAACTACATTGTCTTTGAGCTTGAACATAGGCAAGGCCATCATTGATGTGCCCTTGAGACACTCTAGGTCAATCCTTTAGCAATATGTTTTAATTAGTTGTCATCTCTTGCCTGTTCATATCTTTGTCATGTACATTAGTCGAGTCAGTCAAACTACGTGGTCTTTGCGTGTATAACATAGGCAAGGCTAATCTTTGATCATCCCCCGAGGCCCCTAGGATAAGTCTCTTAGGTTAAGTTCTTGGTTGAAACTCATAAACTCTCTGAAAATCCCAAAACATCCAAATATTCTGAAAATACCAAAAACATCTAAATATTCAGAAAATCCAAGAACATCCAAATATCTCGAAAATCCCAAAAACATCCAAATATCTCAAAAATCCCCAAAAAATCCAAATACTTAGCAAATACAAAAACATTTGAAAAATGAAAAAACCAAAAACAATAGAAAACGTTCAAAAGACCTAAAAAGCCTCAAATATTCAGAAAACCCTAAACAACCTCAGAAAATTTAAAAAACATAAACATCCATATAAACTTTCAAAAAGACCAAAAATAGCCTCAAAACATTTCAAAATACCAAAAATAGCCTCAAAATATTGTAGAAAATCCAAAAACTCATCCATCCCATCTCGCTTTCACCCGCAATAAACTTTCACCCATAATAAAGGATTGTCACCTTCACCCTTTGGTGAAACAAGTAGAAAATAAACATAGCAAGTCATAAAGTGCAAACCTAAAAGTCAAAATCTAAAGTCTAAATCATAGGTAAATGCGTCAGTGAAGTTTATAGCAATGGCTCATCTTAGCATCATCATCCCAACATCAAACAACCCTTTGATCAACATGTCCTAGGATGTATCCTTCCCGTGATGGACATCAGTATCAGATATCACCTTAAGCTAAACTTAAACTAGGCAGGAGCTATAGATAACACTGACTGTTTGTCTTTGATCTTTTCTTGTGATTTATCTTAATGACCCGTTCTGAGGACCTCTCGATGATGTCTATCCAAAATGATTTAGAGAGAAAGGAATGGGGCATCGATCATTATCTTTCGTTTGTTGTGCTTATGGATACTCTTGTAAAATAATCTTGGTGCATACTTGCTTAGTTGTGTGTAGGAAGGTCATTTGGAGTATGTTGTTAACTATTGTGTATGCTTTGGTCCAATATGTTCTAAGCTTCTAACTTGCATTCCAACGACGTTTCCGTATGTCAAGATGTGAGCAAGAACTATCCTATTTGCTTGTCCAGTCAAAGTCCATTACACTAGATACAACGCCGTCTTGGTTATCAATACCTTGATGCATCGTATCTATGTGTTATATCAAACAATAAGGAACGACGAAAAATCCCAATCTCGAAGTGTGAGCATCCCATCTTGCATTCTTTTACATTGTCTCATCACCATCTCTAATAAAGTCTCGATGGATCAAGGACTTGTTGGATCTTTTGAAGCAATCATCATCAACAACGGTTATTCATTCTTTATTCTTCTATCTTCTCTCCACGCTAACCTAGTATCATGACACACAAAAACATCATCAATGCATCCACCCTGCATCCACAAACCATTAGCATACATGCATCTCACAATCATAAAACATCCATCAACATAATCATTTGTATATCACATCATACATTTTGCATCATCATTTGAGTTGTAAGGAATAATATAGCTTTTTTATTCTACGCATCTTAAATCATTGCATATCATAAGCATTTGCATTCATCCATACATCCATATGCATACATTATCATCATAAAATGTGCATAGAAAATATACAAAAAAAAAGCATCCACATCATTTGCATCCATAACATCTGCATATCATAATCATTCATCCATATCATATCATGAATCTTTATTCTATTTGATTAATTAAATAAATGCTTTTTATTTAATTATGTTACTAATTAACCTTATCCTTCTTGTGAAATTAAATAAATTATTATTTAATTTACCCTTTATCATATGTCAACTATAATTAAATCAATCCTTTATTTATTTAATTATTCATTTAATCCCTTCGTCACTTAATTAAATAAATCTTATTTATTTAATTATTCTTCAAATATCAAATCTTGAATTAAATGAATTATTTAATTCATAAATTCTATTTTAACACATTCTTCTATATTTAGATAATTGTACAAATTATCTAAGTATTCACTCTTACTTGACATCTATTTTAATCGGTCAGTTAACTCTGGATTAGTGTTTGAATGGATTTCATGAGTAATCTATTTGTCATCTCATTCAGTCATCTAGTTCTAACTCAATTGTGTGTACATGCATATTAATTAAATATTCCTATTTAATTAATTAAATCTTGTGCGTGCTTTCGAACAGAGAGTTGCTTTAATCCATCTTTATCTTTGTCATGCAAAGACTATTCTTCTGTTTTCGAATACCAAACTTGAAGATCAAATCATTTATATAATCTTTATTTCTATTTCTAATTTGTATCACTCATGTCACTACTAACATTTATCATAATGCATGTCTAATCGTTCAATCTCAACTGTCCGTCGATCTTTCGATCCTGACCTGATGTTCGAATGATCAATTTTCTATAAATTGATCTGTCTTTCATCATTTCAATCTCTCTCAAAATCATATGACTTTTGGAGAAATTATCTTGAATCTTCGATGTTTTGCTAAATCACTATCATAGGCTATACTTACACAAGAGAAATTTGAGGGCAATTATACTACAACGGAAAAATGGAGAAGGGCAATCGAGGTTATACATGGAATTACGTCTATAGATATTGGGTGAGATTGTTTAGTTTATTTACATTTTAGCTTTCCTTTATTCTTTGTTGTTTAACTTAGATTGCATTTAGAGCTTAGATTGCATTGTTGTGTGCTTTTAACTTTTCTTTTGCATTTTCTAGACGTTACATTTGGTGAACCCGACGTGAAGACACCATCTTCGCGTATTTGTAGACTTTTATTCAATTTTTACAGGTTTTTGTACCGAACTACGCATCTATTTGATGAAATGCTGCAATTGACATTCAGAGACACATTTGCTTGACGAAATGATGCAATTGAAACTTTGGATCACATCTAAGATCGGAAACAACGCAATTGTCTTTCTTGACTGCATCTGAGATCTAAATAATGCATTTGAAAAATAATCACGCATCTATCATTTTCTGAGTCACAACTAACTGGTAAAATACCACGACGCATTTGACAAAGAAAACGACGCATCCGACTGGTAAATTTTTAGGTTTAGACTTTCAATTTATAGTGTCCTTTTGTGTTTTTATTTTCGCTAATCTTATGTTTTTAGCGTGTGTCTTGAGGAGTTAGCAAAATTTTTGCAGATCGATAGTTAAAGACCAATATCAAAACTACTAATGAATCTTTCTGCAGAATGCATGTCGAAGACCTTAGTTAAATTTTTGAAACAGATTGTTTGGTAGTGTAGCAAATCTTTCATTTGGATTAAAATTAACAAGTGTCTATTGTGTTTGGTGTGAAAGCACAATTGTGTAATTACCCTCATGATTTGGTATATTGAAGTATCATCTCCCCTTGTGCATCTGTGCGATCCTAGGTGTAAGAGAAATGATTACTGACTCTAGAACTTGGGCCTATTCTGGTGGGAAAAAGTACTCACCCCAAGATGACTCAGACCGGTAACACCTTGAACCCGAGGGACTTCCAGTAAGTATATAAAAGTGGATTCTTGGGGAAATCCCAAGAATCACGTGTATGGTTCCGACGAGATGGATTCAGAAGGGGACTCTCGCTGCATGGATCATGCCCTACAAATGAAATGCCCGAATTAAACACCTTTGTTTGTAGTGTCCAAAATCCTTCTATTTACTGGTGCAGTAGATCAGACTTGTGAAGCCATCTCATATTCTTACGGTTCATGTGTAGAGATGAAAGTATGCCATGGGATGTTCATGGGTACTATAGCTTGGCTGCCCTGAATGACGTTAATGAGTTGTGGAGGGGAGCCAGAGGGGTCAAGCTACTAATCATTTTCCTTAAATAAGTGTAGTTGGGGAAACCCAAGTGAGAACTCAATAAATACTATCTTACACAACCTAGGATGTGCTTGTTTGTTGTCAAAATTAAACGTTCTTTGAGTCCAAAATCAAACTAAAAACACTTTGTCTTATGATTGTCTTTGTTTGTTGAAACTTGATCACAAAACATAGTCAAATTTATCTCTCAATACATTAAAAACACGTAACTGTCAAAAGAGTCACAACTGTTCACCAGAGAGTTGCAATTGTTCTATCGAGTCACATTTGTTTAGCCTAGAGTTACATCTACTAGATTAGCTCACATTTGCTCTATCAAAAACCGCATCTGTTTAAGTAAACCAAACTTGTGATATTTTGTGATGCATCTGACTAGGTGAGCCACATCTGCAGTCTGGAACAACGCATTTCCCCTGTCACAGAAACAACCTTCTTTTACCAATGCATAGAGTTTAGGAAAACCACATCTGTTATAGTCTAAGTCGCAATTGCCATTACGAAGCACATATGTTGGAAACTACACTGCATTTTTCTGACACAAACACTGAATTTTACCAGAAACTCGCAACTGATTACCAGAAAACTGCAACTGTGAAACATAACTGCATCTGTGAAATTCTGTGACGCATATGCTTGATAATTAGAAAACCAAAATTTACGGTCACAGTTCAGTCAACACAGTCATACCAGTCTTTCATTTGTCTTTTCACAGTAGCCCTTGGACAAAAACCTGAAATGATTTGCTCAATTTTGCATCCTTTAGGTATCATTTAGCCATTACGATAGTCATCCCGATTCTAAGTTTTACTTTCATCTTTGAGTACATATGGCCTTTAGATTGAACTTCTAGGAAGGTTACTTTTACAAACTTTAGAATAGGTCCACCATCTACACTCTAGAAAAATCATAGCGTCAATGAAATCGGTCATTGAACCTAGTCCTGTCATCATATCCTTTGTCCTACAAAGAGTCCTCCTAGCTCATTAGTCTAGTTAGGAAACTCAACTTATCTTTGATCCCAGTACTACATTGGTTCCTTGACGTAACTAAATTGACACCTTGGTTAGACTTTAGGTAGTTGGTACCCTCATCTCAGGTTTACAAAATTGATTACCTTAGAAGCTTGCTTAGACTTTGCATCTTTAGATATTGTCATTTTAGACTAGCGTCATCTTAGAACATTCCTTATTTTGCATTCAGAAAATCCCAAAAATATAGCTTAGGTTGCATACCTTAGACTTAAGTCACTCTTTTCATTGTCATACTTTAGAACTCATATCACATACATTAGTCATACTCCATCTTTCATCATAACCTCACCACCATGTTTGCAATTTACCTTGATATGCTTGCTTGTCAAGTTGAATACCAGTTACTCTGTAATGGTCAATTCCAACAAGCCATAGACTTCAAAAGACAATTTATCCAATCCAAATGCCAACCAACGTCAACCCATGGTCAACTACCCACATACCCTTCCTACCAACAATCTGTAAGTCCTAGTTCTCCATCCATTTACCCTCATTATCAAGAGTCCATTAGCATAATCCATTCCATTAATCCACAACGAACATCCACTTATCACCCTTATCCTAACCTTGACAAGGGAAACCAACCTTCCACTAATCCTTCCAAGCCTCCACATCCTATCCTAGTCCTCCATCCACTAATCCCTTCCAAGCCACTCCATCTCAATCTACATTTAGTCATGAAAATACATCTATTCATGGTCTCCAAAGTCACATCCTATCTACTAAACTTGAGGATACATGTAAAATAGAAAGTCCAAAGCATGACATCATGGCTTCACCTTCATGTCAAGATCAAAGTATTCTATCCCATGAACCTATCTTTAAGTCCATCCAAGAAGTCCTTCTAGATAATCATGGCATCCAAAAAACACCTATCCTTGATCAAGATTCCCTACCCAACCATATCATTCAAGAAAAACCCATCTTTGATCAAGACACTACTATTGATCAAGAAGTCCAAAATGATCCACTCCTTGACCTTTATGCTATTCATGATCAAAAATTTGAAGACGACCCTATCCAAGTACCAAACACATCCATTTCCCAAAATGAGACACTTGCCTCCTTTGGACAGATAGATAATATTCCTCTAGAACGAGAGTCTCCTACTCTAGACATATTTGCAAATGATCAAGCTATAGCTGAGTTCATTGGACTCTACAACAATGACCATAAAGACGGTTTTGACATCAACTTCAAAGCACCAGTAGAATCCTCTGAATCTGATATGTCACAAAATCACACCAAAGATATCCAACATGTCAATGAAGCTAAGACATCCTACCAACTAGGATCATCCAATTTTATCAAATCAAGCTTTCTTGTAGAGGAGAAGATTCCAAGTAACAGTTTCCACATGCGTAGTGACGGGTTAGCATCTTGCTTTCAAAATGAAAAATACCCCATTGCAAACAAAATCTGTCAGAGCATGCAGTATCAAGGAAAAGGACAAGGCATACATGAGCAAAAAATTCTAGAACCAGTACAGTTTCAGGAAAATCCTAGACATCAAGGTCTTGGTTATCCTTCAATCAACAAATCTAATGATGGTAATGGTATCTTCTCAATATTGGGGGCAACTTTATCTGATACAGACATCAAAATGGAGCCCATGAGTAGTTCTTACCATAAGGTTGTTGCCAACACTCCTTCCACCCATACCATAAATTGTCATTCCAACATGAATAAACCTTCCATTTGGAACCAACAAAAACAAAAGTCTTACAAATTCAAAGTTCAAAATCAAATATCAAAGGCCATTGAATCAATAAAAAATCCAAGTGGACAAATAAAGTTAAAATGGATCCCAAAGAAAAATGGATCAAGCAAAGAAAATAGTTCAAAAGTAAAAGTCAATCAAAATGTGGGACCATAAGAAAAGAGGACTCCCACATATAATAAATGTCCACCTCCTTCAAAATGGTCATCATACAAGGCATATAAAAGTCAAGGTTCCAAACATTATCCCAATTTGAAACCTAGTCTCCATCATCCATCACCCCAAGTTTGGCAAATGAAAATTCCTACATCTAAATTTCCAAACACCTCTACCATCATCCGTCATAATCCTACATCTTGCCTAAAGTCTAAAAATCCAATGTCACAAATCCGTCGCATCTTGGCAACAACTCTTTATTGTAAGGACTCCCATGACACTCTATCACGATGTGCATATTTTGATAAGGCCAACTCTAGTGTCAACAAGGATCACAATGACATCAATCAATTGTATGCAAGTGCTATGATCCTAACAAGGCAACTACTTCATCAAGGTCATTATTGACATATCATGGCACCATTCTCTACATCAACACCATCAATGGATTTAGCACAATCAATGATCATCTAAAGCATCAAGGCCATCTAGAAAATACAAAAATACAAAGAAAATGAAAAAAAAAAAATTGTCACTTTGATGAAAACCTGGCAAACAGGCATCTTGGTGACACTGAACAAAAAAAAAAAGTCAAAAGAAATATTTCGTCCAATAGTGAAAACCATTCTTATTGCGCTTTGGATAAGTACCATGATGAAAACCTAGCAAATAGGCGTCATGTGTAAGAAATTATCTATGTGGACTATTACACTTGGGGGCAAGTTGTCTCATCTCCCATACCCATCGTATGACATTTCCATCTTTCCATCTTAGCCCTACCACTTACGTCCATTTTCCCACCTACTTTGATCTTGATAAGGACGGGTAGAAACATAAATAATGCTTTGGAAAAACTATTAACATGTCTATCCTTTGGTCATACACTATCCACGAAATATCATGTCATAGCCTTCATAACATTTTCCAAACCCATACCTTGGAGAAAACGAGTTATCCTTATATGACATAGTCCTTGGAGACCATATGATAATTTTTCTAGCCAAAAATATTCATGTCACTTATCTTTTACCAAATCCACCCATCATCTATTCATAGCTATCACATGCCTTGGTTTTTCCCTTGTCAATGGTTTAAGGATCTTCCATCATCCCATCCAATCCTGAAAAGTCATTCCAAATGCAACAAGCCCAATCCATACAATCTTGCTATGTATTCTAGCACATCATTTAAAACATTCCTTGACTTTGTTTCTAGCCTTGTTGCAAACCTTGATCCTTTAGTCACATTATCATCATCCTCATGTTGTTTTGGGATGTGTCCTTCCTGAGTCACACAACATTGTCACCATCCTCATCACCTGTCAATTGGTTTTCAGCTTGACTAGGGGAAAGATCATGGTTGTCCTTGGATTCTTGCACATGCTTGCTCATTTTCTTATCCCTGTACATACACCCTATCCTTGTACATATCACTTATCTTTCCTATCCATCGCTTGTACATACCATTCGTAATAAGTGGTAGTCTTTCCCATAACCTAGAATGATTGACATCGAGTGCATTTCATATCCCCCATTTTATCCCATCCATAATCAATTGGTCTTATACTCGACTGGGGGCAAACACTTGATATGCGTCATATTGGTTCTTACACTGGCTGTGTTGGAGACGTAAAACCATAAAAAATCCAAAAAAATCACAAAATGTCTTGAGAAAATACAAAAAACATCAGAAAACTTCAAAAAGACAAAAAAATCAAAACATGTCAAAAATCCAAAAAACAGAGTCAGAGTCAGTCACACTTGTCAGTCTTTGTCATTTGTCGAACTACGTTGCCTCTGCGATTGGATGTAGGCAAGGCCATTTGTCAATCTACCCCTGGGGCATTAGGTTAGTTTTTTTAGGTTTGTCTGTATAAAATCATGATTCAATCCACATGTCTATATGGCAAGGTCATTGGTCGTGTTGAACTACGAGGTCTTTGCGTGTATAGCGTAGGCAAGGCCATCAAGCGATGAGCCCCTGAGGCAGCACTAGGTTAGTCCATTAGGGTTCGTCACATTCACTATCATGCATGTCTTCTACTTGTAGTCAATCTTGTCAGTCAAAGTCAAGTCGAACTACGAAGTCTCTGCGTGTATAACGTAGGCAAGGCCATCAATCGATGAGCCCCCGAGGCCGCACTAGGTCAGTCCTTTAGGGTTTTTCGTCACACACAGTCAATTGTCAACACATCATATCAAGTCATGTATCAATCTGGTGAACAAGTCAGTAATGTCTCTAAGTCAAATCAAACAAATTGCCAAAGCAACAATCACAACAGATCAACTTATGTCTGCTACAGGATGTGTCCTTCCTAGAAACAGACATTATCAAAACAATCAACCCGTGTCTTATTTAGGATGAGTCCTTCTTGACTACTAACATCATCAAAACAATCTGTCTTCTATAGGATGAGTCCTTCCTGCATACCGACATTGTCAAACAGTCACCATAGCCTTACACAGGTTATCACATCAACGACATTTGACTCAACGTCTTATACGAAACATGTCTTTCTAAAACCAGGCTTTGTCATTCCTTAATACAAATAGTCATAACATCGAAACCAGACTCACAGTCTTATCCAGTATGTGTATCACCTGGAATCAGGCTCTATCCATCAATCCTTTTATCAATCAAAACAAATCAAACAAACACGATCAAGTTTTGGAAAATATTTTACTGGCTTATTGACTTTATGGCTTATTTATCTTATCATTTCACTAGACTTTATGATGGGAATTATGTTACTAGCTTTCTCAAGGATGTCCCATGAAGGATTTAGAGAAGCAATGATGTATCACAATTCTATTTTGTTTGACTATTGTTTGTCGACTGTCTTTTAAATATGATTTTGAGTCATGTTACTAGTTTCCTCAAGGATGTCCCATGAAGGATTTAGAGGAGCGATGATGTCTGATGACCCGTATTTTATTTTGTTTGCTATCTGTGGTTTGTCCTAACAAAAAGACTGGGGCAACTGTGCCCTTAGTATGAGTTAACGACAATCCTTGTCTACGACTGTCTGTTGTTAGCAAGTGGATGACCTTGCACACCTTGATCTATGTCATATCATGGTGTTTTTCTCCATTTGTATTAGTCCCTCCCAATGATGATAAAGTGCAACGCCTTTTGTGATACAACGAAACATCGAAGAGTGCTAATACTAACATCCATCTCATTTCTTTTATTATTTTTCAATCTTTCTTTCCACACTAACAATTCTTCTTTCTTGCATTATGACAGAGTCTTGTGACACACAAAAATATAAATCATATTGCATACACATTTATGTTAGAAACATCATTTCAAAATCATATATCATCAATCATACATACATCTTGCATTTGAAATATACAAACATATAGGCATTTATCATATCTAGGACATCATGGCATAATAGACATTCATCATCATATAATACATATCATAAGCATTACATGTACATAACAAACGTAAATACATGCATCACATTACATCTGTATAGCATCACATGTAGAAAGCATTGTACATATACAATCATATTGCATCTCATAACTATAAATTGCATACAAAACATCCATCGAAATCATAAATATTAATGCATACATCATCACATAGAATCAACATCACATCATAGGTTACATAAACACATAATAAAGTAGACATGATCATCCATCACATAGGCATCTCATATAAACATAACATGTATAAATAAACGACTGCATAATCAATAAATAGAACTGCATATCATGAGAATCACCGCCAAAATCATATATATATTGCTCAACAGTGTCACATCACAATGTCATAGTGTATCAATAAATATGGAAGTCCACAGGTTATATGATCATAATACAATGTCTTAGTACATATCAAGAAATGTCCCTATCCCGAACTGCCACTACTATCATGACTGGAGTGTGTGGATGAATGATGCCGAGATCCTGATGACCTGTGACCTGAATGGGGCCTGTCGTATGGACCAACTTTGCATGGCTGCTCAACACCCTCTGTGCTAACTATCCTGGTGTGGGTCCTAGTCTGGGACCTCTCACTGTGTGCCTGTGAAAAACTTGGGGCCCATCTCTCTGGAGGAACTGCTACCTCATATAAATCTCGGTAATAAGTGGCCCTCTCCTCGGCTCTAACTAACTCTCTAGAAAATGTAGTTGCCGACCCAGTGCATAGAGCTCTAATCTCTATAAATCTCTGCTCGGTCTCTTGCCTCCGAGCTATGGACTGATCTCTGTCCATGAAGGCTCTATCCCTCTCCATCTATAACACATCTCGCTTGGACATCAAGATCCTCATCTGCTCCTCCAAAGATGCAACCTAGGCACGAAGTGTAGCAGTGTCGAGATCAACTGCCCCTGTGTCAACCTATCTCACCCTCTCCATGCCATCATCCTCATCCTGTAACTCCTCCAAAATCCTATCTCGAATCTCCTGCTCTTGATCATCATCCTCCTCATCATCGTCCTGATAGGCACCAAGTAAGCCAAGGGAATCAATCTCTGCCTCCTCTTTTCCTGCCTCCTCCTCTGCATGAACCTCTAGAATGGCCTCCTCTACGACATGCTCCTCATCTCCGCCAATCTCAACATGCACCTCCTCCCCACCTCTGCCAATATCTGGCATGTGCACATCCTCCTCCTATCCCTCCTCGCGGATAGGTGATAACAGTGGCCCTCATCCCCTTCATCCATGCCTCCCTCTCCCACCACCTCGTTGACCACCTCCACCACCATCTCCATCATCGCCACGACCACCTCCACCTCTCCGACCTCTACCTTTGCCACGCCTACCGCGTAGTCCTGTCCCTCGCCGCTCTATCGACGCAGCCTAATCTAGGTTTGTAAGGGGTATCGGCCTGTGAATGGGCCACCACTGATCATAAGCCTCCATGGTACCTGGATTGGCCACACCATCTCTCCATCCCTATTGAACTGCTTGCAATGCATCAATATCTACCTCGACAATGGCCACTGGAATCTCTACACCCCATAGGGGGATCTCTCGCGAGGACCTCGCAAACTCTGCCTATCCTCTAGGCACATCCTGCACCTCTCCGAACTGTCATAGCACGCGATCTGGAAAATGTCTCTCTATAATATGAACATGTGAAACAGTTCGCCCAATCAGGTACTATTTCTGGCGGCAATAGGGAAAATGATCATCCTCATCTGACCACTCTGGACAACCCAAGTATGGTCTCCATGTGGACTATACCATGGTATCAATGGCATGTCTGAAGTATCTGGTATCTCCCATATGATGTTGAGTATTAGCCCCCGCATAACGGAAGGCATAAGGAGCTCCATGCTGCACATCAACCATAACAGGTGGACGAAATATGACAATGTGTTCCTACACCCATACCATCAAGAGTGTGGTACCACAACTCATAGACTGTGCCTCTCAATAGGCTATATCATGTAAATGAAAATATAACATGCTGAGAAGACAAGGGCCCCAAGCGTACACCTCCCGACGCTCTAACATACCAACCAACATCTCTCCTCATCCCATAGGAAAACCATGACCTCGACGGTCAGTGAGGACTATACCACCTATTAGTGTACACAATAGACAGTCTAACTGTCTATATCTATGTGCTAGTACACACCACCTAATCTCATAGTGGTCAATGCCTAACTGTCTGATATCAACGTGAGGGTAGTATCTACACATCTCAGCAAAAACCCTATGGGTATCATATATCACCCTGGTGCCTCTAATAGGAAGTATTAGAATCATGTAGACATCCTCCAATGTAACTATCGCCTCTTCAGTAGGTAGGTGCAATGAGGAAGTCTTTAAATGCCAACGCTCACATAATAGTGTCAGTAGTCCCTAATTTTCCTGAATGATGGGCATATTTGTCACATGGAGGAGACCCAAATGCCATAAAAATCGTTTCTCTGCACTCTGCAAATTATTCCGGAAGTGAAAAGTCGATGGTCTCGACTCTCACGTATAAACAGGGTCCAAATTAACCTGCAATGGCATTATACATGCCTCGTGTCAGAATCAATCACCTATCCTAATGCAAAGTGACATAATCAAATGATAGTCAAATGCGTCATTATTTTGCAAATGTGTCATTCTTTTGCAATTGCGTCACAGGAAACCAAATGCGTCATGTTATTTTGTAAATGCGTCTAAAAATCAAATGCGCCTCTGTCTATCAACCCATAACCATATCCTGCTAAATTCAAATGCGTAAATAAATTACCAAATGCATTGCAACATTTTCATATGCGTTGAAAATAAAATAATTGCAGCTATGTTAAATGCAAATTTGTTGATATTTTGCGAATGCGTGGAACTAAAAACCAAATGCGTTGAAATATAAAACACCTCCGCTAAACAATATACGTGAATTTAAAAATGTGGTGATCCACATGCACATGCGTTGATAATGAATTCAAATGTGAATTTCTAATGAAGTGGTGCATGATGAAAATTGAAATTAAAAGCATAAAACAATGCGAAAATCTAAAATTCAAAAGTCGAGATCTAGGAACATACCGGGGGGTTCGCGTCGATTGGCCGCTTGAAGGTCCAGATCCTGTATGCTCGATGGTGGGTGTGCGGAACAGGAGACATCTTCGCTGAGGGTGCAAAGAAAAAATCTCAAATTTCGAAGCTATGTGGGTAAAAATGAATGGGTTTTTACCCCCTTTTCTATTTATACTTAGGGTTTTGGTGGCATTCCTTTCTACTGGCCGCGTCAACTTCCAACTTCAATTGACCCGTACCTATCCTTCACATTTCCAACTTCAATTCCGTCAACTCCACTGCATTTTTGGCTATCTAATGGACTAATCGAGACTATTTCCAATTTTTTTTGCAATTTTCCCAAGGGTGCATACCTTCACCTGTTTTACACCAGGGCATTACTGGGGCTTTTTTTTTATCGATTTTCTTTGACACAACGCCGAAATGACATTGTATCAAAGAGGGGAAAATGTAGACACCGAAATCTGGTCTAAGCCTGCGACTTCAATATTCTTCATAATTCGTATTTCTATGGTCATGATTAAATAATGCCAATTATTTAATTATTCTATAAAGTCTTTATTTCTTCTATTAATTAAATAATTTTAATTATTTAATTGATTCACATTTTCTTTATTCTATCTGATTAATTAAATAAATGATTTTTATTTAATTATGTTACTAATTAACCTTATCCTTCTTGTCAAATTAAATAAATTATTATTTAATTTACCCTTTATCATATGTCAACTATAATTAAATCAATCCTTTATTTATTTAATTATTCATTTAATCCCTTCGTCACTTAATTAAATAAATCTTATTTATTTAATTATTCTTCAAATATCAAATCTTGAATTAAATGAATTATTTAATTCATAAATTCTATTTTAACGCATTCTTCTATATTTAGATAATTGTGCAAATTATCTAAGTATTCACTCTTACCTAACATCTATTTTAATCGGTCAGTTAACTCTGGATTAGTGTCTAAATGGATTTCACGAGTAATCTATTTGTCATCTCATTCAGTCATCTAGTTCTAACTCAATTGCATGTACATGCATATTAATTAAATATTCCTATTTAATTAATTAAATCTTGTGTGTGCATTCGAACAGAGAGTTGCTTTAATCCATCTTTATCTTTGTCATGCAAAGACTATTCTTCTATTTTTGAATACCAAACTTGAAGATTAAATCATTTATTTAATCTTTATTTCTATTTCTAATTTGTATCACTCATGTCACTACTAACAATTGTCATAATGCATGTCTAATCGTTCGATCTCAATTGTCTATAAATCTTTCGATCCTAACCTGTAGTTCGAATGATCAATTTTCTATAATATGATCTGTCTTTCATTATTTCAATCTCTCTCGAAATCATATGACTTTTGGAGCAATTTTCTTGAATATTCGATGTTTTTCTAAATCACTATCATAGGCTATACTTGCACAAGAGAAATTTGAGGGCAATTATACTACAACAACAAAATGGAGAAGGGCAATTGAGGTTATACAAGGAATTACGTAGATATTGGGTGAGATTGTTCGATTTATTTACGTTTTAGCTTTCCTTTGTTCTCTGTTGTTTATCTTAGATTGCATTTAGAGCTTAGATTGCATTGTTGTGTGCTTTTAAATTTTCGTCTACATTTTATAGACATTACAAATATAACATTGTATCCGTACATATCATAATCATTGTACATCACATAGACATAAAAGTAAATGCATCCATATGCATGATCATATATAAGCATCCATACATCATCCATACATGAAATAAAGTTAGCACAATCATAGCATGAATCATCCGTATCCATATCATATATATATATCAAAAAATGTGTCATGGTACAAAATTTGGATCAGTGTATGTATATTGATGATAAGTACAATATCCATGAGGCTATCAAAAAGGAGTCCATGAATGTATATCAGTATAAAGAATGGGGAAAAATAAAAAAAGTATTTATATATCAAAAAGATATCCTTGGTGGCCGCTACCCTCTCCAACCTGCCGCTCAGGCTAATCCTCTGCTTTAGGGCGTGCATCGCTCCACAGTGAAAAATTAGGCTATCTCAATGCCACAGGAACATCTCTGTGATAATGTTGACTATAATACACAACCTCCATAACAACCTCTCTATATAGTCACACAAAAACTGTCCAACCATGGGTGGATGTCATAAGGCTCTCTATCTGCTGACGTTGAGCCACCTCCTGATCTCTCTCGCTTATGACAATATGTACTCTCTCTAGTGTTGTGTCTCTCTCAACTGTCATCGCAACCACTTACTATCGTGTCTGGTCTTTCTCAACAGTCAACACTAAAATCTGTTGGCAAGCCTAGTCTCTCTCACCTATCAAAACCTACACCTACTGTTGTAGCTGCTGTATCTATGCATCTCTGGCATTTGACGGTGTTGGTGGTGCTGGCACTGGCTACTGTTGTACCACTGGAGGCTGTTGTCCCATTGAAGGAGCCCCCAGAACCTGTCCATCATGGCCATCCTGGCCCCCCTGTCCTCTACCCCTGACACCTTTGCTTCATGACCTCCCTCTAGGAGGAGCCCCTGTAGGATCTGTAAGTCACCTTGGAGGGACGAACCGTGCATCATAAGTGGGAGTAGTCTGAGCAATGGGTGGACCTTGATCATATGCCCAAGGTTCGGCAACTAACTGGTAGAAACTCTCAACGGCCTCTGTTGTTTGAATCTTTGGTCCCCATGTTGGAACTTGATTGGTGTCTCTAGCAAAAATAGCCCTATAAGCATCATCGAGTCTGTCCTAGACATTGCCAAACTATCTAGCCACTCTGTTAGGAAGGTACCTCTCAATCATATTATGCTCCTGATCCTACATGTAACGGGTTTTCCAAGCGAAGAAAAGCTATTGTGCATCATCAAACCAGGCCAACATTTGAAGCCATGGCTGCCACCGCATGGTCATATCATTGATCACCCATCACCAGTACGGGAACCCAATCCATCTTGTGTGCCTGAGTGTGATGGAACCTCAGTATCTCCATATGATGGGATCATTTGGCTCCACGTCTGCCATTTGTACAATCAGTCGAGGCACTGCAATGTGCTCCCATGCACAAATATGAAGGAGTGTCACCCTTGCACCAATAGATCTCCCATCATAATAAACAAAATCATGCAAATCATGATACAAGGAGGGCAACATCACGGGCCCCCACACAAAAAGAGTCCTTCGGTAAAGCATCCTCTACTAAGCCAAGCCCCACCTTGGATTGAAAAATTGGTCGCGTCTATCTAGAGCCACCAAACCTAAAATGATGGCCGCCACAATAAATCTGATCGTCGACACGTGACCTCTATATGTCTCTAGATCAATTTGTGATGTGACCAATGCAATCTGGTCCATCTCCATCACCTCGAAGCAAGCATCCAATCTGGCATCAGGATCGTAGATCACACGATCACCGTGGATAGGAAACCATAATATCTGCCACACATCCTCTAAGGTCATTGTCACCTCTCCTGTAGGAAGGTAGAAAGATGAAGTCTCACTGTGCCATCTCTCACACAATGCTGTCATCATAGCTAAATGGGTTCTAATCACGGGTGCATATGCGATATACTACAATTCAATCTCTCCCAGGTGCTCTTGGTGCAACTCTGAAAGTTCACCCAATCTCTCCAATATTGTGGGCCTGTGCTCTCTTAACATTAGTGGTGGGAAGACCTACACCCATGAAGCCCACAATGTCAAGAAATCATAAAAAAATTGAAATTATTTGGAATTTCCGGCTCGAAAATCACAAATGCATCACTGTTTACAAATGTGTCGCTATATTCAAAACTCAAACAATGATGCCCAATGCATTTCAAATTACAAATTAACAAATGTGTTGCCATACAAGATGGTGTCGTGATTTAGAATTTGGCATGACCTAACCCTAACTTTCAAATTGGCAAGTGCGTTGCTATATATGAATGTGTCACCATTTAAAATTTGAAACCCTAAAATCAAATCTAGAAAAGTGTCACCCTAGACATATGCGTTGCTATATATATGTTGCCCAATTTTCACCTACGGGCTAAATTAGGCAGGGGTCTATTTTTCAAGTATTCAAGGGGGCCAGATGAATTGAATTTTTCCTCAGGTCGCCAAGACATTTGTGTTCAATGTGAGGTCTTTCTGATCAACCACAGTCTCACTGAAAGAATGGAACTCTCAGCGTAATATTGGCATTGGCGGGAGGTCCTGCCGAAAGATGCAGCTCTCGTTGAAAGGTTTTGGGCTCGCTGAGATGTCTCGCCGACAAGTGGTGGTCTCCTTGAAAGAAGGTTTGAGCTCACCGAGAGATGAAGGCTTCGGTGTGAAGTCTTGCTGGTAGATGAAAGTCTCGTCGAAACAGTCGGCGTCAGGGAGAAGTCCTGCCAAAAGATGGAGGTCTCGGTAAAGGTTGATGCTTTTGACGTAATGTCTTGCCGACCCAGTGAGGTCTCATTGAAAGGGTAAGGTCTCGGTGTAATGTGGTGGCTTCGATGAAAGGTCTTGCCGACAGACGAAAGTCTCGTCGACAATTGTTCACAAGGTCGTTGGTGGGGAGGAAAAAAATATTCCCTTTGGAAAAAGGTCTGGCCGAAGAGGAAAAGTCTCATCGAGGGTTCATGGTTTGGCATAATGTCTTGCCGATTGCTGAGGTCTCAACAATAGGGGCTAGCGAAGGGATAAAGTCTCATTGACAGGATGAACTCTTGCTGAAGTGAAACAGTGTCGGGGAAAGATTTGAGCCCGGCGAAAGGTCTCACCGACCTAGTGATGTCTCCCTGACAAGAAAGGAGGTCTCAGTGAAGGAAAGGAGCTCGGTGAAAGGTCTCGCCGATCAAGCAAAGTCTCCCCAAAATGAAATAAGCTCTCTCCGGAACAAGGAGGCCTCGCTGAGAAGTCTTGCCGACCCGATAGGGTCTTGCTGACATGAGGTGGTGGTCCCGGGGTGAGCTCTCGCTGAAACATATGGCCTCGTTGAGAAGTCTTGGCGACTTGATAGTGAGACATCTCGCCGAGCTCGAAACATTTCAGCGAGCTCAAACCACTTGTGCACAACAAGGAACATTTGGTGTTGTCTCTCAGGGGGATCAACTTGAAGAAAGGTCTGAAACAAGAGGAAAGCCGAAGGAGCAGAAAGACCATGAGTCTCAGTGACAGTTGGAATCTCTATTGGCAAAGGGTGGATTGATATTAATGGTAACGCTTCAGAATGTTCAAAGCAGTTCAGATGAAGTCTTAAGGTGGACATAGAGGCCATGAAGTTAATGTGATTGTTGCAAAAGATGAAGGAGGCCATTCCTGGAGCGACCCTTCACTGACATGGACAACAGGGATACACTTGAGGGCAACATTAACTTCATTAAAAAAAGATCTAGGGGTAGATCTTTCTAGAGGCTGATATTTTTGCAAGCCCTAAGGGGCTGGGACATTCGGTATATATGGCATTTTTTGCCTCTTTGTAAAAGAGTTCTTATGCTTTTCAGAAGTTTGTGACTTTTGCAGTCCTTTCTCAGATTAGCACACTTTTGTAACTCATTTGGAGCATAATATACAGAGTTTACCTTGGTCACTGTTGATGATTCAAATTACCATCTTGTTCTTGCAAAGTGTTGAGCATTCCAGGTTAATGATCAAGTTATTTTGTGAATTTCTTCTATTCCCTTATAACTTTATCATTTGTTTTCATGCCTTCCTTTGCAAAAGTATCATTATACGAATCACAAACTATGTTTACATAATCACACATGGATTCTAATATGTGAAAATACTTTCCTCTCTTGAAAAAGTGTGTGAATCAAACCTGTTTGTGATACATTAATGCAAGGATTACAAAGTTTGATGTGTAATCTTATGTTCATTGTCAATTTTCAAGTGTAAATCAAGGTATTCCATTGCTCTTGTCAGTTCAGTGTATCACCATAGGGTTTAATTCTATTTTTTATGCACTCCTTCTCCCTTTTCCTTTATAGAATTAGTAGTTTAGGTGATAACACCAAGGAAGCTGACCTTCTCTGGAGGTTCTTTTCCATTTTTAGGTGACCCACAACCTGGAAAAGTTCCCATGTTTCTCTGAAGTATCAAGTTTTGCAACTTGATAAGGGTGCAATTTCAGTAGATAACAATATCATTTGGGCGTCACCAATTGAAGTTTGGGTGTTGCTATATAGTGACACCCCCGAATTCTAAATTCTAATGCCTAATAAATGCATCAAAATTTCAAAT
Source organism: Sequoia sempervirens (assembly GCA_007258455.2). Lineage (NCBI taxonomy): Eukaryota > Viridiplantae > Streptophyta > Pinopsida > Cupressales > Cupressaceae > Sequoia > Sequoia sempervirens. The sequence continues at coordinate 238,083,959 of VDFB02000008.1, read as the reverse complement.
TTCAAATCAGGTTTCGAATCACATATCGGTGGTATTGCGCCTGGGAGCCATTGGGACTCATGAACTCGATCATAAATATGTCAGGAAGCTCATGACATGCCATTTCCTCGAAGGGTCAAAGCTCAATTTGCAAAAAATTCTTAAGTGTGAATGCACAAATGAATTGAAAATGACCCCTCTTGGCCTATTTAAGCTAGAAAATTAGGGTTTTTTGCCCTAATTTAAACTTTTTAATGGGGTCTATTATCATTTTCACTAATTTTGCCAATCTCGACCTAATTTTGCATCATTTTTTGCATTTTTGGCATTATTCTTGCATCTCGGAACCTTTTTGAACCCTTGGGGCAACTTTTGAACCTTTGTCGAGAAATCAACCCAAAATTTCAAATTTTTGCCCGATTTCTGTAGGGGGTAGGGAGTCAATTTTATCCTTTTGTTGAGACATCTAAAAAATTAGAAATTTTTTATTTTTTGATTTAAGTAGTAGTTTTGATTTGAAAAGCATTGTTCTTTGAACCGAAGCAACATGTACCTCACTTCAAAGAGGAGAAAAATGTAGACACTGAAAAATGTCCTAATCGATGTCATACACTCGAATTGGATTTATTAACATCATTTGCTCTTTATTCATCCTCTTTTCACTTAATTGATCTAATTAGCCTAGCTAATTAATTAATTTCATCATTTTCATCTAATTGGCCTAATTAATTAAATTGGGTTAATTCATCTCTTTCCGCATTAACACTTCATCTCATTAAATTAAATAAATCAAAATATTTAATTTAATCTCCTAAGTCATCTTTATTTAATTAAATAACCCTAAGTTATTTAATTAAATATCATATCATTTCACCCCTCCCCTATTTATTAAATCATCTAATTTAATAAATATCTTCTAATTATTCTATTTCTTAATTGCATAAATTAAACCTTGTTTAATTAGCAATTAAACTAATTATTCCTCTAATCAAAGGGAATATTCCCATGGAATATTCTTTATCCTTTTTTGCAAAATTAAAACTTTGTTTTAATTTGCAAATTAACATTTTTCCTCACCCTAATGGAATATTCTCTCTCCTCCAATCAACTCACTTAGCTTCAAAAGCAAGTTAACCCTTTAACCTCCTAAACAAGCTACCTTTGACTTGTGTGAGCAGGTCAAAAGTGTGTTTGTTTGAGGGAATTGTAAGCCTTTGATTAATCTTCATCTTGCATTCTCATCCGATGATGAGAATCCATGATCCATGCCTTTCATCCTCTTCATCTTGAACCATTGATTAAGATTTTTGATATCAACCACCCATTCCTCATTTGCTCTCCTATAAATAGATCACTATTTGGAGACAAATGGATCCATCTTTTATTGCAAACTTATGCTGTTAAATTTACTCACATCCATACTCTCAATTTGCACACATTTAGCTCATTTTCAGTTTGTTTTAGTTGCATAATAGCTTCAATCTTTCATTAATGGCTTCCATGCATCCATCCTAGTTTGTAAATAAATTAAGGTTTTTATCTTTTAGCTTATTTTTAGCTTAAATTAGCTTAGATTAGCTTAATAATTGCATATATTCTAAATTTAAAACTAATAGATTAGATGAAGGTCTACGTGCATACACATATATGTGCCTACTTAAGTTATGAATTTGTGCATATATTCTGAATTTAAAACCAATAGATTAGATTTCTATCAATCAAATAATATTTCAGAATATCATATAGTCTATCAGTTTGCATGAAGTAAAGAATTTTTAAGAAGTTTGTTTGAACAGTTTCCCACATACTATTATGTCATTTGTATCAACCATGCTATGATAACAATCATTCTATTGTAATCACACAGTTACTGTTTAATAGAACAATGCTGCTTACATATAAAACATTCAATGTTTATAACAAAATACTATTGTTTCAACTAAACAACTACCGAACAATGCTGTTTCATCTTAACAACTACAGAACGATGTTGTTCACATATAAACATTCATTGTTTATAACATAACATGACTATTTACAATAAAACAGTTACAAAATAATGTTTTCTTCAGCTAATCTCATACTGTTAAGGAATTTCCTTTATAAGGAGTTTACAAGTTTTGTACCATTAGAATCTCGTTATCTGAAATAGGAAAATCAATGCTTAATTCATAAAACAGAGTGTCCATCATTCAAGGTTTTCATCATGTAAATGTTACTAAAAAATCATTTTGCATGTATATATAAGAAATCAAAGAATGAATTGCTTGTTGATGTGAAACCCCGAGGCAATCTTTAAGTCATGAGACAAGTTTCAGTAGCTTCTAGGGTTCTAGAAATACACCCGTATTTACAAAAGGTTAACAAGGAGATGTGAGTGATCCATTCTCTAGTAGCTCAGGAAAGACTATTCCTTAAATATCAGTTACAATTTTTCCTTAACTACTCAGAGGCCAAATTCAAAGAATTCCCACTAATGGCGAATGTAAATACAATCATATATTTTGACAGGTAGTATTGAACCTATAAGCATTTTAAATGCAGCCCATCGATCCTATAGATCGAATCATACAAAGATATATGGGACGTTTACCTAGTTTTTTCATCGTTCGAAATGAACGAAGTCATCTTATGCATGCTACAACCAATGCATTTATATGGCTTTAAACTTGAAGCCTAATATTAATCTTGACTTAGCTGATATGATCATCAATATTATAAAGAAAGGATACAACATTATCTAGTCGCTCCTTATGGAATGATATATGATTCTCTACATTGTAGAGTCAAATCTGATAGACATAAAAATGGTGGAGTATTCACATGCAAAAATGATGATGACAACCGATAATAACAACAACTACTTGCCTCGACCATGCTCAACTATCTAGCCGATATGGCTTAGAGGCATAGGGGTTATCTAAACAAAGGTGGCTAGTAGGCCATGCAACTTGAAATGGGTCGATTCTACACTTTCTACTAGGCTCAAGGCCATGGTCATTAGCAGACAAAAATATATACCATTATTGCTATTGAAATTCAACATAATGGAAAAAAAGATTGCAAGTATTGAAGAGATAATACTGAAAGAAAATCTATCGTAGTCTTAATGAAATTGAGTTACCTTCAAATCAAGATTTTTACTAAGCTTGTTCTGTTGTTTCCTCTCTTAGCCTATTCACTTGCTGGCTCTTCTCATCACCACTACTACTATCTGTGTGATTTTTCTCCCTTTCCATAATGGTATAAAAGATTCTTTCTACTTGTGCACATGATCTTTGGGGCTATTTCACTCTGGCATTAATTTTTCGTCCCCACTTATTAAAATTTAATTACTTAGTCATAATGTGGACTCAGTCCACTTCGTCCATTACATTCATATTCAATTTCATCATAAAAAGTAGTGTACATTTTAAATCAATTTGATCCATATTCAATTTTCATATGAAATATAATTATATAGATATCTATATATATATGTGTGTGTGTGTGTGTGTGTGTGTGTGTATAAATATCATTTATTTAAATTCAAACTCATTTGTTCGTTCCTATATATATGTTTATACTTATATAGCTATTTGTTTATGAATGTTTATATGTACATTTTTCAATATTTAAATAAGAATGGGCTTTCATTCAATTTCATATAATGAAATTCTTATCCTTTTTTAATCATACTTCGAAATACATTCAATCATTTTCTTCCAAATGCTCAATACACAAAATTAAGATAAATAATTTAAACATGGAATCATGGGTTTAATTTTTCCACAACCATTAGTTTCAATCATTGGAACAATTCAAATCAAGTAATTAATTTCTTCTATATGAAAATTTCAAGTGCAAATCATCATGTCATTTGTGGCGTGTGCACCCAAATTCCATCTAGCTCACCGTTTGATCTGACTAAACGATCCTACTTCAACCATGTTCTCATCCTTCAACCTATCACCCTGCAACTGCACATACTTGTACTTGCCAAAATTCATTAGTAAATTTTAAATCATAATAAAATATATGATAATTGAAAAATATCACATAGTCAATGATGGTCAACTTCTTTTAATCTTTTCAAAAATATCTAAATTTCCATTCAACATATTGAATTTTCTCAATAATTCAATTTATCATATTATAATTAAAATGTAATAAATTTGGGTTATGACATCCTTCCCCTCTTGGAAGAGACATCGTCTTGATGTCTATTTAATAAAAATCAAATCATATATGTCTATTTCAACATCACATCAAATTGTTCCAAGTCAAAACATCATAATATTTCAATCCAAAATTTTCAAGCAAAATTA
>VDFB02000008.1:237976277-238079573 GCA_007258455.2 Sequoia sempervirens | reverse complement strand
CGCCTACCAGGCATCACTCTTGGAGGCATCTTTCTTAACCTCGACCCACAACCATAGTCCTAGTGTGAACTACCTCACGATTGACGATCTGTTCACACGCTCAAGAAAACCCGCTCTGATATCACTTGATGAGGGCGAGCCCGAGATCTCTAGGAAAATAACCCATAAAACAAGAGAATAATTTAATTATTCAGAAAATAGAGCTTTTTACATACAGAGGATCTCAAATCCTCAATTTTTACAACACATGCAAGTTACAGAAAGCTACAACATAACCCTTCCGCAATATGCGAGCTTGTTCCCCCAAAAACTACCCAAAAATCAAAATCCCGCCCATAAATAGAGCTCCTCTTTAGTTTGGAGCTAAAACAACATTGAAATTTGAGTTTAGGCGGTTTGGCACCGAAAAATTACAATTTGAAGTTCAAATTTCAAAAGAACATTTGCAATTGTATCTTCTAGAAAGTGCACTAACTTCCCAGGGCCATAACTTTTGATCCGGGACTCCGATTCGCAAACCGTTTGAACCATTGGAAAGGTATCAAAGTCAATAACGCACTCAAAATTGGCTATGCCAATTTCAGAAAGTTTTGGGGCCATTCCAGGAACTCTAAGTGCCTCAAATCTAACTCAGAATATTTTTCAGGGGCAAATCTGGGAAACTAAAACTGCAATATCTTTCAACCCAGGAGTAGAAAATAAAAACTGCAAGTTGGGAATTTCATTATGATGAAAAGGGTATCCAAAAATATAAAAACATCTAAAAACTGAGAAACTTGAAATTTAGCTATTTTTGGGTGATGCAAGATTGCCCTTACACCACTGGATGCTCCTGCATCATTTCCTCTTCACGATGTGTTTCATCATATTATATATATATGCATGTTCTATGTACTCTTTGTTGCAGGTTGACAGGTACATGACATCGACTGCACCTGGTTCACAGGTTTGAGTGTGTCCATTGACCAACAGAAATTGATTGGGAGATAGTAGCTAGGTTTTCTGTGCCAAGTCATCACCCTAGTCATAGCGTGTCGTTGAGTTGTTGTCAGGTTGGTTGTTTTAATTTGGTTCATTTCACCTTGAGTATTTATTTAATTTCATATTATATGGGTTATTAAATGGCTTGCGTAGTTAAAATGATATCTAAATGTATTTAGTTGCAATGTTGAAATGTTATTTATTTTATTGATTGATTTGATTTAATTAATAAAATTAGATTGAGTTTATTGGGTAATTAGATTAATGGTGATATATTAAATAAGTAGTTGTTTTGACATTATTGTATATTTTGATTTAATTAAAATAAAGGTAAAAACCTTGTTTGGATAGTTAGAGTAAATTAAAATAAATAAATAAATAAATGAAAATGTGTTTTAATTTCACTTTTTGAAATTATAGATTAAAGTAAATTCTTTACAAAATTGGAATGCTTTTGTTTAAAAGGAAATTTTCAAAAATGCATAAAATTTAAATTTGAAAGTAAAATTATTTTAAATTTTAAAAAAAGGAAAATATCCCCAAAGTGGCAATAAATTTTGGTGGATGGGATATTTTGGGGATATTGACCAAATTTGGGGAAGAAAATAGGGAAGGTTTTTGCATTCTTGGTATTTTGGCTGTGGATTTTGGAAGGGGATATCAAGATTTGGAACCTGGAAAAGCTTGGAGTTGGAATTTGCATCTCATCTTCTTCTCAAGATCTTCATTCAAGCTTCAATCACATGTTTTCTTTATTTATTTGTGTATGAAAATTGTATTTTAAATTTAAATATTGGTTGCAAATTCTTTGTTGAAATCTTGATTAGATCTTAAGAATAAATTAGATTGCTGTTGTGAAATCAAAACTGCAATTGAAATCTTCTATTTAACAATGGAAATTTGAAAGGAAATAATGAAAAAGTTTAAACCCAGAAATTTTCATCATAATTTTGTGTTTAAAATTCTTTTTCTCAGTTTTCTCCTCAAGAAAATTTTCCCAATTTGGGCTGTGGGATGATATATTTATATATATCCACTTATATATTGCATATAAATTCATATGCTGGTTGGAAGTGTTTAGTGAAATTTTTTCTTTTCAAAAGAAAATATTTTTTTCTTTCTCTCCCCTATTAAGCTTTTCGTTCTGGTTTTTACCAGACAAGAAAAATGAAATTTTTCATTGGAATGATTATAAAGAAAAAATTATTTTTTATTTTTTATTGTGGAGTGGGGGAGAGGTGCTGCCCCTACAGCCACCCATAGGGGCGACTATGAAGGCAGCACCGCTACCTTCACAGGCAGTTGCCTTCCCAGCGGCCCCTGTGGGAGGTTGTGCAGTAGCCTTTCCACAGCAGACGCTGGGCCCTTGCTTTGGAAGGGTTGCGTGCCCTTCCCTGGGGGCTGCCAAGCCAATACTTTGGCTTTTGGTTTTTTTTTTTAATTTTAAAATTTTAAAATTTATTTAATTTAATTTAATTTATATTATTTTCTATTATATTTTATATAACATATATAATACTTAATATTATATATTATATAAAATATAATATATTTAATATATTAATTTAAATAATTTTCTTTTATTATGTAACATATATTTTATTATATATGTTAGTTCTGGGTTTTAAATTATTATTTATATATATATTTAAATATAGTCATATATATATATTGAATATATATATATGTAATTATATACACATTAAGTATATATAATTATATATTTATGTTGATATATATATCTTTTTAAAAATATGTTATTAAAAGATTTTTGTATTATCATAGTTGGAAAATATAAGTGTTCTATTTATGAATTTGATTTTGTCAATTATGAATAATCAGAAGATCTTGGAATTTAAGATGATATTTTAGAGGCACATATTTAAATGATGTTTAAATATCTTAATAGGAATTATAAAATGATTTATTTTAAAAGTTGATTTTTATAATCATATGACTTTATTTAAAATTGCATTTTGAATATTATGTATAATGGAGGAAAATAGAATTAAATGGTTAGCATTTTAAATACCTAAATTTTGCTAAGGTGGTTTGATTTACTTAGAGCATGTGCAAATAATGCTATTTATTTAATTAACTTCATGCGCTATGCCATTGCTTCACTTTGGTTTAGGAAACCCGAACATTAGTTCATTAGGTTGTCAGAAATGTTTCTTTTAACGAGGTTTTGTTCCTTCTTGATGTTGTACAAATTAAGTGGATGTCTTGAAGTCTTCCAGATAGGGTTTCATTTAATTGTATGGGTTGTTGTTATGATAGTCAACCTTTGGATTGTCTTGGGATTTGTGCCTCCCTGGGATTAGGAGAGGGTTATGTGGTTTGTGCCTCCTTTGGAAGGAGTGGTTTGTGCCTCCTTTGGAAGGAGTGGGTTTTGTATTTTGGTTTCCTCCAGTATGTGAAGAGGGTTTTGACCTTGTTGCCCCCAGTGTTTGGAGAGGGTTTTGACCTTTGTTGCCTCCATTGTTTGGAGTGAGTTTCCTTTGTTTGTTACCTCCTTGGATTGGAGAGGTCATCTTATCTTGTTACCATTGTGGTTTTTACCGTGTGTGTTGTCGATAGGAGAGTGGCTCTTTGAGGGGGTCTGACACCCAAAGGGGTGCCAGGGTAACTCACTTAGGGTTTTAAGTAAGTGATAACATAAAAATAATTAATGAAAACTCTCAAACTAATTAAGATAATTAATGCCTCTCTCATAACTCATTCACTTTTAAGGTTTGATATGAGACAAGAAGCGCAGTTGGTATGAGGGTTCGACAGCTGGTGGAGTTGAGCCTAGATAGCCCAAGATGTGGGTTCGGTTGCCTTAGATAGTTGAGCCAGGGTAACTCATAGCAAATGTCATGTGGCACTCTCTCTATGTCAACCAAAAGTTAGTATTGTTGTATTGCGTAAAATATCATTGTCCACTAGAAGCATTGTAACCTATGTGTTAGGTGTTTTGGTATTTGTATTTGTTTCAGTTCAGCTGTGCCTTAGCCTATGTCTAGAGGTAGATGGTCTGATGATGGATTCCTGGTTACTATCTCCTAGCATGGGGGGTGATCCTTTGGGTATCACATGGTTGGGTGGAACGTGCACCTTAAGCCATTGGTTTGTCTTCTTATTTGTGTGGGCGAGATTTCCAGTTGGAGAGCTCGTGGGATCCAATTTCATTTCTTGCTTTAGTCTTTCAGTTGATCTTGTATTTTATTACCCCTCATTTGTTGTCAAGGTGGAATTTGTAATATGTAATTATACTTATTGGATTTACCTCATTCGAGGAATGAGTGTTGTAATCTTGTTGTAAATTATATTATTGAAACCAAGTGGTATCTCTTATTAATTGTTGTAGAATATCTTGTATGGAATGTATGCACTCTTAATTGTTAAGTAATTAAATGTTATGGGTTTATTTCATGTTTCTTGTTTGGGTTTATGTAACTCAGTCTCGTAACCTTAGTGGTTGTTGGCAATTGGTTAGTGATCTTGAATTTTATTTGTTCTTTCAAAAAAAAGTTAGTTCGTTTGTGTAGTGAATTGCAACTTCCCCTAGGGTTGTGTGGCGGGGCGTTACAACTCTCCCCAACTCTCACCAATTGCTTCAAACTACTACAGTAGTACTTCAAACCTTGATCTTCAAATCTTTAGAACATCAATCTAGAATTCCTATTTTCTACAAACTTTCTATTACATCTTGCAAGATCAACAAACCTCTCTTTATTACTATCCCTTTTCATATATGAACATTAAGTCATGGTCACTCAGCTTAACATGCTTATCAATATTCTACAACACAAGTTACTATTTGTCTTATAATATACAAGGATTTGGTTGATGTAATTTGTCACAACTACGTACTTACCTATACATCTAGAACATGAACACAATGAGGGGATTCCCCTTAGATAGGATTCTATAAATAAACTTGGCTAAGAAAAATCATGATCCTTAATGCAAGCATCTAATTTAACTTTAATGAATGGAACTCCTAGATTATTACACTATCTCTCAAACTCACTATTATGGTCGATGATAACCCTTCTTACCATAGGATAAAAAAATACTATTCTCTTAGAGATGGCCTTCTTAATTGAGCTTACCATCTCGTTATATGTCTTATATTTCACTCTTTTGTTTGCACACCTTTGTAAACAAAGAATTGCTCTTGACTATTTGTGGGAAGAGTGAGATCTATGTTTTTTTGGATAAATGAAATTGAAAATTTACAAATTAGCACCTCATCACACAATCTAATATTTCCCTATTTTAATTAGTTTTAATTAGCTTTTAGAACTTTCCAACAATGTTTAGTGCATGTAAAAAAAAGTCTATTATTAGTTTTTTTTTTTTTGTTAAGTTCTCTTTGCTTTAAAACTCTATCAAGAAATTTAAATGCTACTCTAATTTCAAAATAGGGTATGTGTAGGATCATCATGGAAAAAAAGGCCCTTAAGTGGCAAAAAATTCAAAAAACAAAGAACTAGGCAACTTGATGAATTTTTTTGAATAATTTATCTATATTATTTAAAAAATATGTAACAATAGAATCTGTAGAAAATTGAATGTAGTTTCTAAACTACTAGGTTTATTTAAAAAGAAAGAAATCTATTTAGTGGAAATTTGAAATTTTAATGCAATAGTACTTAAATTTCAAGGAAAAAATAAGTACCTGTGTCTATCTGACCAACCTAACCACAATAAAATGATATTATTATTTTTATTTTCTTAGATATAAGTAGAGGACTCATGTCCCGATGTGATGCATATTTTTTTGTAATTTTTTTCCAAGTAAATAATTAATTATGAATTTTTTATTACAACTTTTAAAATATATGAAAAATTATTATTTTGACCACCTTAACTTGGTCAAAACTTCATGAAATTCAATTTTTTTAATTTTAATCCTATTGTATGTGAAGAATAGAATGTGACGCATGTTTCAGATTCAAAAAATGTGATACCGTTTGAAAGCTATAGATGTTTTTCAATCATCCTATCAATTAGGACTTTAGTTGTAATTCAAATAGAAAATTAATAATAATTATTTATTAAATTCAAAGTAAATCATAATTTGAATTCATGGAAAGCTGAAAATATCCTTTAAAAACCCTTTTCATTTCATCAATTTGGGTAAAAAAAAGTCATCAGCCACATACCCTACACATACCCATCATATGACCACTTTTTTGCCTATCATGATCCTGCACATACCCAATAGTTTAGCTTTATTTTAAAACAATAATAAACTAAGTTTTTTTTTAATGTTGAGAGAATTGTGTATCAGTTTGTGTGCCTTGCTTTTTCTGCTATAATTGTTATAGGTTTTTGTTGTTATCTTTTTAACTTGTTGGTTCATAAATTAGGTTTGGTTTTAAATTCTACATTTGGTATTAGATCTAGTTATTTTTTTTGTGTAATCATGTCAAGATCTAACTCTTTGCCAATTCTTGAATTCAATGGAAGTTACTATGAATATTGGTGCATCAAGATGATGACCTTTTTGACAGGGAAAGATTTGTGGGAGATTGTAGAAATAGATTATGGCAAACCAATTGATTGGAGTGCTCTTACAACCAAAGATAGAATAGTTGAGGAAGCTAAAACAAGGAATGCTCAAGCCTAATTTCATATTCAAATAGTTCTTGATAAGAGATTATTTTTTAGGATTACAAGTGCAAAGTTAGCTGCAAATGTCGGAAGACTCTGTAAGAGGCTTACTAGGGTAGTGATTGGGTCAAGGTTGTCAAGTTGCAGATGTTGAAGAGAGACTTCAAAATTTGAATATACAAGAAACTAAGAAAGCAAGTGATTATTGCATAAGAATCAACAACATTGTTAATAAAATGGCCACTCTTGGAGAAATAGTAAAAAATGAGATTGTAATAAAAAAGGTTTTGAGATCTCTAACATCAAGATATAACCATATTGCTATAATCATTGAAGAATGTAAAGATTTTTCTACTCTTCAGTATGATCAACTAGTTGGATCTCTAATGTCTCATGAAGAAAGATTGAGAGATTCATTTGGGAAAAGTGATAAGAACTATTTTTCATCCAGATAGAAAATTGTAAAGAATGAATCTACAAATAGTAGCACCACAAGAAACCAAGGTTGAGGGAGAGGTCAAAATCAAAATTCAAGAGGAAATAGAGGAAGAGGTAGAGGTAGATTTGATAAGAGAAATATCTAGTGTTATCATTGTAATAGGTATGGCCACTTTGAAAGAGAGTGTAGATTAAAAGAAGGTAATAATGATAAAGTGTTTGTTATGATCAAGAGGGTGATGAGGCTCCTCCAAATAATTTATTTTTATTTTTATCTTATCAAGATGTTCTAATCATATGTCAGGGAATGATAAGCTTTTTTCCATAATGGATGAAAGTTTCAAATCCAAGATCAAGCTTGGTGTTGACAAAAGATTTGAGGTTGTTACAAAAGGATTTATGGAAGGCCCTACTAAATAAGGTATGAAAAGTGTCAAGGACATTTATTATAGTCCACAATTAAAGCATAATCTATTGAGTGTTGGGAAATTGTGTGAGAAAAATTATAATTGGTGTTTGAAAATAAAAAATGCATAAATTATGATAAGAATCAAGGCAATAGGGTGGTTATAGTTGTGCCTATGTCAAAGAATGGGATGTTCCAATTGAAGTTTGGATAACAAGGAAAAAATATTGATAATATGACATATGAGGACACAAGTTGGTCAATTATATGGCATCTCAGGTATGGGAATTTAAATTTCCATAGTTTGAAGATTATAACATCAAAAACATTAGCTTTTGGTTTTCCTAAAGTTGAAGAACATAAATAAGTTTGTGAAGGATTTGCTAAAGGAAAACATGCATGATAGAAATCTCCAAAAGGAAATGCATGGAGGGCCCATTATCCATTTCAATTAGTTAATTCAAATATTTGTGGTCCTATGTAGGAAAAGAGCTTGGGTAAGTCATAATATTTCATTACTTTTATTGATGATTACTCATTAAATTCTTGGGTTTCATTTTTGAAGATCAAGGATGAAGCCCTTGAGACATTCAAGAGGTTTAGAGCCCTTATGGAAAATGAAAAAGGGTGTAGAATCAAATGCTTGGGGACTAATCATGGAGGAGAATTTTGTTCAAGATATTTTTAGAATTATTGTAATATGTATGGAATAAAATGACAACTCACTACTATTTACACACCTCGACAAAATGGAGTAGCTAAAAGAAAAAATAGTACAGTGGTGGAAAGGAAAGAATTATGCTTTAGAACAAGGGACTATGCAATTATTTTTGTGGTAATGAAGTTGCTACAAAAATATACATTCTCAATCAGAGTCCCACCAATGCACTCAATATGAAGACTCCTTATGAAACATGGTATGAGAAAAAGGCCTAATGTAAATCATTTCAAATTTTTCTGCTGTTTAGCATATGTTCATGTAGCTGATCAAAAGAGGAAAAATTTAGATACAAAAACTGAAGCATGCATTTTTATTGGATATAGTGAGAATAGTAAGGGTTACATGTTTTATAACCCTCTCACCGATAGCATTTTTATCTCTAGAGATATGATTTTTTTATGGAGGAGTTTATGGTCATGAAAAAGGCCATGTTATGATATCAAAATTTATTTTTAATGATGGTATTATTGATGATATTGATCATGAGAAGCCCACTAACATTTTAGTTCCAAGTGCTACAAGTCCACCAAGTAGCCCCTCTTATGGTTCTTCAACTTGAAATACAAGTCCAACTTCAAGTCCAAGTTCTACAATGAAAGTGAAAAGCTTAGGTGATATTTACCAAAGGAGTAAAAATAAAGCTAATGAAGAAAATCCAAGAGGTGAGACAATAAATTTTGCTTTACTTTTGAAGGGTAAGTTTGAACCATCATGTTTTGAAAATGCAAGTACTAATGAGTTTTGGGTGCAAGCAATGAAAGGAGAGATATATTTAGTTCATAGGAATGATACTTGAGAGCTTACAAAGCTTCCACATGACGAGAAAAAAGATTGGTACTAAATGGGTCTACAAGACTATGTACAATAGTGATGAGGGTGTTGAAAGACACAAGGCAAGATTGGTTGCAAAAGGCTTCACATAGAGGTATGGGATTGATTATGAAGACAAATTTTACCCAATAGTGAGACAAGAGACTATCAAAATGATGATTTCATGAGAAACTCAAAAGAAATGGAGCATTCACCACATGGATGTAAAAAGTGCCTTCTTGAATGGGTACTTAGAAGAGGAAGTGTATGTAGAATAGCCAAAAGGTTTTGAAGTGCAAGGAAAAGAACATCAAGTCTATAAGTTAAAGAAGGCTTTGTATGGCCTCAAGCAGGCACCACGAGCTTGGCATGCTAGGATTGATGGATAGTTTTGGGAGAATAGCTTTCAAAGAAGTAAGAGTGAACCTACCCTTTACTACAAACAAGAAGGTAATAATATTCTTATTGATGTTTGTATGCTAATTATTTATTGTATATGGGTAGTAGTTCTAAGATGAAGGATGAATTCAAAGTTGCTATGATGAATGAATTTGAGATGAAATATTTAGGTCTCATGAAATATTTTCTAGGAATGGAGGTTTACTAAAGTGAGAATGAAATTTTCATTTATCAAACAACGTATGCCAAAGACATGATGAAATTTGATATGGTTGATTGTAAACTAGTCTCCACTCCGGTTGCTCATGCATTGTGTTGTGTAGAGATGGTGGTGGTGAAATAGTTGATAAGAAAAATTATCGAAGCATTGTTGGAAGTTTAATGTTTCTATCTCACACAAGACCCAATGTTGCTTATTTAATTAAACTTGTTTCAAGGTACATGACAAAGCCATGTAAACAACATATGAAGGTAGCCAACAAAATTTTGAGATATGTGGGAGGCACTCTAAATTTTTGTATTCATTACTACACTTCTAAGAGGTTCAATCTTGTTAGTCTTAGTGATTCTAATTTGGGAGGTAGTTTGGATGACCAAAAGTATACATTTGGTAATTTTTTTTCTTTTGGTTTTGTTTTCATTACTTGGAGCTCAAAGAAGTAGAGTATAGTTTCTCTTTCTTTTATATAAGTAGACTATGTTGTAGTCACCTCAACAGGTACATAGGCATTATGGCTTAGAAAACTTCTTGAAGAAATTGGAGAGATACAAATTCAGCCCATAGTGATTTTTTGTGATAACATTAGTGCCATCAAATTTTCCAAGAATCCAATCCATCATAGCGGGACAAAATATTTTGATTTAAAGTGTCATTTTATTTGAGATTTGGTACAAAAGAAGGAAGTAGAATTGAAGTACATCAGGAATCAAGAACAGTTAGCAGATATCTTCACTAAGGCAGTTGCAAAGGATCATTTTTTGACATTGAGAGATTATATTGTGAGCCCTTTTAGCATCAAGGGGGAGTATGTTGGATAAATGAAGCTGAAGATTTACCAATTGTCACCTCACTACATAATCTATTGTTTCCCTATTTTAATTAGTTTTAATCAGCCTTTAGAATTTTTTGAGAATGTTTAGCGCATGTAAAAGATGATCTATTAATAATTTTCTTTGTTTTTTATTAAGCTTTATTTGCTTTAAAACTCTATTGAGAAATGCTAAATGTTGCTCTTTTCTCAAACAAGATTAGCTATGTTTTTCAACAATAATAAAATAAGTATTTTTTTTTATTGTTGAGAGAATTGTGTATCAGTTTGTGTGCTCTATTTTTTCTGCTATAATTGTTTTAATTTTTTGTTTTTATCTTTTTAACCTGTCGGTTTAGGAATTAGGTTTGGTTCATGTTTGAGCCTTTAAGTGTGCAATATTTTGTTGGTACGAGTGATTTCATGAGGAGCGTTTGAATGAACTCCATGTTAAAATCCTTCAACATCTCTTTCTCTATGGTAACTCTTAATCACCACACCTAACATAAAAATAAAATACTTTGAATGAGAGGTTTAGGAATATAGAGAATATATGGAGAGGGATGAATGCATGGATGTGGTTGATAGAAGCAAAGATATGATACACATATATATTAGTCCAAAGATAGTCTCAGTGGACAATGCCAGATGTGGTGACAATTTATTTTCTATTCACCAGCCACAAAAAAAGGACTTATCTTCTATGCACACGGACTATATTTCATTTTATACTTACTAGTCACTAAAAATGGAGAACCCTCTAACACGACTCATTTTGCTTGTTACAATCTTTACCAAGTACTTTAGCTTGGTTCTCATTTGTTTTATCTAGGAGTTCTCAAGGACCGTTGGTCTTCTTTTTTATTTTTTAGAGAATTAGATACTCTCAACCATATATTTGCTTGTGTACTAGAGTCTAGGAAGTTTAAATTTAGATAAATTTTTCAAGTCTTTTCGAATAGATCTTTATCACGTCATATGATTTTACTGGGTGATTGGTTTTAACTATCATTTAAATTTATTTAGAACTAGCATGCTTTCAGGTGGAAATTTTGTTCAATATTTAAAACAAATAAATTTATCTCTTTTTCATTCAATATTTATAAACAAAGGAGTTTATCTCTCTCTTTAGATTGTTTGGTTGATGACCACTTTTTAGTGTACACTGACATTATGAATTATTCTAATGTGTTTATTGAAATCTAAGTGCAAGCTCAAAATATTGTACTATATGTTGCACATATATAAGAGCTTATTGATCATTGGGTTAGTGCTCCTTGCATGATTGCTAGAGTTCCAACTCTTGCCTCATCCCCACCCTTTGGGAGTAAGTATGGTCATGGTCAATTTGCTAGATGATATCAAGGATCTCGAGGCTCTTAGTTGCAAGGCTCTCATAATTGTACTTCTATGGGTGGTCTTAGCCATCTTAGTAACCTTTTGCCTCCTCTCATGAGCATGGTGCTCCTTTCAAGTAGGATTCTAACAAGATCCCTTTATCTCAAATAAACTATTTTCCTTATTTGTGCTCAACAACTTACTATAAAAGTCAAGGATGAGGAAGGAACTCCTACTAGTTGGAAGCCTACACTCCTATTATTTGAAAACCTATTGATGACAATTTCATCTCTATTGATGAATGCAATAAATCTGATGACTGTGACCTATCACATACTATTGCTACTTTCACTACTTCACAATTTTTTTTTCCAATGTTTAAGTTTAACCCTTTTTAAAATGTTCTCATCTTTTATTTATGCTTTATCCCAACTAAACTTTAAAGATATTATTTTACGACCCACTATTTTTTAAAATATGATATTATTTAACTTTTGAGTTAACGAAAGATAATGGAGGACTCACATTAAAAACTAATAATAAAACGAGAACGTCTTCGCTTGAACTATAAGGTAATTGCATATGTTACACGTTATTAACTCCGCATTGCCTGTAGATTGGGGTAGTGAGTGTGCCGTGCGAAGTAGTTGATGACATAAGGTTGGCCAAAAAAAACATATCCGTAGTCAAAATAATAGCATTTTTCATTAACTATTCTTAGAATTAAGCCATTATCTGTCTAACATCTGCTGACTTGGATCGGATTCCAAAATATATTCCAACGCGGTGGATAACAACTGTCGAAAACATTACTTAAAGAATTCTACTCTGGAGAAAAATGCTTACAGCAATTCTACTATGGAGATCGTTTCAGTTACCAGAAATTCATTCGATTAGCCCTCACAAACAAAAACTCAGGATCAGTTTCTATGGCATCTAAGTGCTTCTCGGCCATGTGCATATAGACCACCATATTCCCATCTCCGAGGGGGCTCGCCTGCAACATCACATACCCTGCTGTTCCTCCCCATGGAAAATATACACTTGAAAACGCAGGCTTCCCACATCCCAAGTCAAATTGATATAATGGAATCCTCACTCCTGACGACACCACCACGGCAGACCCTTCTTCTGCATACACTCTTGCTAACATAGCTGCCGGTCTCTTCTCCTCCACCCAATCTACGAAGGACTTGAAATATTCACTGTTTGTGGAAGAACTTATAACGCTGCGTACGATTTCTGCGGTCTTGCTTAATGGCTCCTCTAACGTCTTCTCTGCATAACTCTCCTTGAAAGGAATTGCTATCGCGTTGCCGAAGTAGGAGGGAGGGAGGTTCAGGTATGAACGCCCGTCGATGGGGATTCCGATTCTGGTTGGTTCAGAACAAGTCAAAGCCTGCGCGCGAGCAAAGACTTTCCAAATATAGGCAGAGACTGCCTCCATTTTTGTTATGGATTTGCCAACACGGGGTTTTCCTTCAGTTTGGTTTGCCAGAGCCTGCAATTGGAGAAGCGTGGGAGCATCCAAATGATAGATCCGCCCAATTTGGGGTGGAGGAGGGTCGGTGTGATCGAGAGCAGAGAAAGGCAGTGCCATGTAATGGCTATCAATGAGGGGCAGTGCAGCAGCGTTGAGAGGGCGGCGGGGATTGAGGAGTGAGCGTTCAAAGCAAGGCGTAATAGTGGAAAATGAGAGACCTTGAACAGCCTCCGTCCATGCTTGAAAGAAAATACTGCTGCTTATTCCATCTACTATTCTGTGATCGAAACAACAGCCCACTACAATTCCCCCACACTTCATCCTCGTCACCTGGAAACAAATCATGATCGCTAAGCTTAATATGCTCACTAATATTATACAACACGAGTTAATTTTTGTGAAATTTCATACATGGAATTAGTGGTCTTAAGTTATCAGTAATTACGTAGTTACCTGTACAGCTAGAACAGGAACACAAAGAGGGGATTCTCCTTGGACAGGGTGCCTCTTAGGAGTCAATTTGGCTGCAGAGAAACTTGGCTGAGAAAAGTCAAGATCTTTAATGGCGGCGTCCGATTCAGCTTCAATGAAGGGCACTCCTTGATTATTGCACTCTATCTCAGGCTCACCATTATGGCCCAAGATAAACCTTCCGGCCACTGGATAAAACAGTACCAGTGTCTCAGAGAGCGCCTTCTTAATCGAGCTTGCCGTCTCTTCGTACGTCTTATCTTGCACTCCTTTGTAAACAAAGAAGTGGCCCGGACTAATTGCGGGAACAGTGAGATCTATGTTGGAGCCTTTGAGCGTGCAATCCTTTGAGGGTATGGGCGATTGCACGATGGAGATTTGAACGATCTCCACGTTAAAATCCTTCAACGTATCTTTCAACATGTTAACTCTTAATCACCGCACCTATTACAAAATCAAAATAGTTTCAATGAGAGGTTCAGGAATAAGCAGAATATATGCTTGGTCGAAGGGATGATACCATATATATATGGTAGTCCGGAGGTTCGAAGATAAAAGATGTATAAATAAAAACATTTCATAGTCTTCTTTGAACAGCCGCTGCCAAGGATTGTGGTTGCGCTTTTCCGTTTTGAAATGGAAAACAAGGCCAAGGAATTCCAAGGACATTATTGAGTCCAGTCAAATATTATGTTCTCATTCGTCGAAAGAGGGAAAGTCTCAAAGTGGATAATGTCAGATGTGGCGACATTTAATTTTCTATTTCGTTGGTTGTTGGAATGTGGGCATATAAATATTTAGCAACTTTGTTATTACTATATTTAGCATACATAAATATGTGTAACTATTCTATAATTTTTCACTAGACCATGGCTTATACCGCATTGTAGTTTCCTTTGTTTGTTAAGATACATTGATTGTTCAAACATGTGAACCATGTTGAAGGTTTAGCACCCTCATTCAAATCTTGTGCGCCTGTTTCAAAAAATAGTGTAAATATAAATACGTATACTTAAAGATTTAAGTAAGTAAAATTCATATAGACAAATCTGAACTTGAATATTCCATTCATTCAATTAAATCATTCATTATAATCTTATGTGATCATTTGGATTGTTTGATTAATTCTATGAAGATTATTTTCCACATAAAATCCTTTCTCTAAACTACTAATTCTATGTTGTACTTAGAATTTATCAAAATATAAAAACTATTTTGATCATTATAATTGTGTGTTATTATAGATGCTTTATCCTACCATAAGTAATGCCAAAACACTTTACACATATTAGACATTTATCACTTACAAAACTAAGTTTTCATTATGTGATTTAGTGATCACTTTTTTAACTAATTTTTTATGTGTAATTTAGGTGGCATTTATAATTACAAACCTTGGTTGATTTTTCACCAACATCACTTGTTAATTAGTTGTATTATACAAATCATTAAAATGGGGTACTATTTGGTGCAAACAATTTCCCATTGTAAACTTCATGTCTAGTTTGTTGGCACCAGTTTTAAAAGTATATATTTTAACTTTATTTATCACTCTATGTTACTCTAGTGTCATTACTGTGATAAAAATTTGAGAAAATGTAAACTAGGGTTTTATTTTCTGTTCACATGGATATATTCAAAATGATCTTTCGAGGTCTTGTTTCATTACTTTACCTTCATATTTATAATTTTCCCATCCTATATAAATTTTACATCTCATTCTACTTTGGTTGAGTCTTGAAATCATACTCATGATGCCTTATGCAAAATGTGAATATCTTTTGTTTGGATTAATTAAACCAAACACCTATGTCATTGTTCATATTCACATTTTTAAAAACTTTTTTAAGAATAAAGCATGCTATAGTATGTCATCATTAACATGAATTTTTTCATGTGTGGCGATCAATTAGACATCATAGATAATTTGAGACTTCGTAGAGAATTCATTAGTCTATGATCAAGTATGTGAGGCTCTACATGTCCTCACATCACTAAGGATTCAATCATAGATTCCCATGTGTCTTAGTGCTTTAAGTTTAGTTGAGCTATGTGTATTGGAAAAAATATTTAATAAATATAGTTGGAATGAGACAACATGATGAAATGGTATTTATAATGGTGAAATGACCAAATAAATCAAAATATATTCACTCAATGTGCATTTTCCTCCTAAATGTACATCTCAAGTGACAAAGTTAGGTTCTTGAATCTTTTATAAGTTGCACAAGTTTAATCATGACATTCGTACTGTCAACTTGGCACCCTTATATAGACATTTGGCACAAATGTAATGATTGTATTGATTAGTTGGTTTATGCATAGACATCTTAGACGAATCAAAATGGCATGGATCAATGGTAAGATTTCATGTGATTCTTCTATGTTGCATGTGTTATGTCTAACCAAATTTTTTCTAAGGATATGTTCTCTTATATTCATTTATAACAATATTTTCTAAGTTACATGTGTATTTCTAAGCAACATGGTATAAATGAGGTTGTTTTTGTTAGACTTAAGGTAAAATGGGGAATTAAAATGTGTTGAGAAGCCAATATGGTGGTAAATAACCCATCTATCTATTGTTGAGGTTCACAAATTATTTTTATGTTCCTATTTGTAATACAAGACGACTATGTGCTTGTTTAAAACTGGAATTGATAAAACTTGGAAGCCATCTATATGATTTCCCCATTTTATCTAGGGCTTTAGTGTATCATTGATAAGAGGTATTCAATCAACATTTGTTAACATTTGGATGTTTCTTATTGTTCTAACAATCAGCACATAAGATTTCTGAGGGGTATATTAATACAATGATGAATAAATGAATGCCATGTGGTTTTGAGATGGTGAAGGTGACAGACCTAGAATCTATATTTAATGAAAAAATCAAAATATATTATAAAGCCACCTAGTAGATCTAGTTAATAGTGACATGTCTTATTCCCATTGGGAATGGTTATACAATAAAAAGTGTTAGGATTTGTATTTCCATCGCTTCTTTCCCCTTGGAATAAAGGGTATACTGTAAAATGAGAGATTGAGATACATAACAGCACACATGCTTGATTTCTATTCGTGGAAAGATAAACGAGCATATAGCTAAACGGGTTGTTTCTTTGTATATCAAAGGAGGTGGTGTCACATGGCACTCTTTTTCTACAGGGTAACTGTTAATAGTTCAAATGAGAGGTTCAGGAATAAACAGAATACATGGAGAGGGATGAATGCTTGATGTCTACAGTAGAATATATATGGCAGTCCGCATGTCCAAAGATAGAAGAAGACAAACAAAAGCATTTCAAAGTCTTCTCTAGTGCTCGCCTCACGTACATCCGGTTCCTCGAAATTATGTCGACAGTACAACTCACTGACAACTTCCCGTTCTTGCATCTTAAAATGGAAAACAAGGCCAAGGAATTCAAAGGACATCACGTCTCGACAGCAACGAGTCCAGTCAAAGATACTGTTAACAAATGATTACATCACGTCTAGAAAGCAATAATAATGTAAGATGATTTTAGAGGTCACTTGTTTAACAAAGACTTCTTGAATTTTATTTCGTTGGTTATTGAATTGCATGTGTGAACTGACTTATCTCTTTTTCCACCATATAAACTACATATAATTTAAGTTGACCACAAATGTATTCTTTTTTTTTAAATCCTTGAAATCTCTATATGCTTTATTTTGTCATTTTCCTTGTAGTAGGTGGTGAGACTTTTGTAGTCAACTGGTTAGTATCCTTGAAATCCTATTACCTTCATGTTGAAGGAATAAGATATATAAGAGATATGTTTTAGTTTAATATTGGGCAAATTAATATATATGAGTATGATTATTGTTTGAATGTTATTTATTTTATTTTATTATTATTTATATATTAGAAGTTAATCTAATTTTGTTTAGTTTGATTTTTGTGTTGAGTTTTAATAGATAAAAAAATGAAAAGCAAAAACAAAAAGAACAAAAAAAAATACTAGAAATTGCATTTTGTTGTGTAATGGGAACATCGAAGAAGTGTGGAAGGTCATTTTTTGGTCTATTTTTTACATACATTTGTATAATATACATGAGGTCAAGTGGCAGGCAATTTAGAAAATGATGTTGTTTGTACAACAAAGGTCTCAATGGATAGGTGATAGCTCAAATCAGCTATGCATCTATTTACAAGGATCTGAATACAACTAAAACAAAACCTCTAAATCAAGAAGATAATAAGGAGAGAGGGAGAGAGGGGGGGGGAGGGTTAAGGAGATAGAGATAGAGAGGAATTAAGAGATAGAGATGGAGATGGAGATGGAGATAGAGGAGAGGTATATGGAGAGAAGGAGAGGGAGTGATAAAGAGAGGAAAAAGGGATAGATAGAGATGAAAGAGATAATTATATAGAGAGGGATAGATAGATATATAAAGATAGAGATAGGAAGTGATATGTAGAGATAGAGGGAAAGATATAGGGGTAGAGGGAGACATATAGATAATGAGATATAGATAGAGGGAGATATGTAAGAATTTAAGTATGGAGAGATAGAAATAGAGATAAAGATAGAGATATGGAGGGAGAAATAATGATTGTGTGTCTGTGTGTACTTAAGAGAGAGATATGTAGAGAGATAGAGAGCGATATATATATATATATAGAGAGAGAGAGAGAAGGAGGGAGATGGAGGGAGAGAAATAGAGATAGGAGAAAGAAGTGGAGAGATATAGAAAGAGGAAGTGATATGGAGAGGGAGAGATAGGGATATAAAGGAGAGATGTAGAAATAAATATAACTTGGGAAAGATAGAGAGGGTGAGAGAGAGAGACATAGACAAAGATAGATAGAGATAACTATATGAAGGGAGAGATGGAAGGAGGGAGGAAGATGTAGAGGGAGATAATGAAAGAGGGGGAGATGGTGAGATAAATAAAAAGATATAGCCTGAAGTGATATATAGAGAGAAGTAGAGAGACGGATATATATATACATAGAGAGAGAGAGAGAGAGAGAGATGGCACCCACCCTCTTGTAGGCACCTAAAACCACTAAAAGTAAGCAAACATGTGGAAAAGGAAGGTTGTGTTACTGTATGAAACCTCACACAACATTTACAAAGGTTTACACACAAGCTACAGGTCCAACAATTAGTTTTGGAAGCATAAAAGCAACTGTAGAGGCACAAACTAAGTTGCAGAAAAAAATAGACTGTTGCTATGGGTACCCACAATGCTAGCAGTAAGTGACTGTTTAGAATTTCAGCAACATAAAATACTCAAAACTTGGACACAACATTTGATACTTCCAAAAAATCAAACTCATAACCCATATAACTCATAGAAAAATGCACAGAGACAACAACCATGAAGAAGAAAATATTATATTATATATTTAAAGTTCAACTTTCACACACTTTACATGCATTTACATAAGAACTTAAAAAAAAAATCTCTCTTTTCTCTTTTTCTTCTTTCCCTTTTGTCTTCTACAATCCTACTACTATCCTCTATAGCTTCTCCTTCATCTATTATGTCCTTTATTCCCTTTTTCTCTAATACTCTTTCCTATGTACTATTGTTCTGCACCTCTTTTTCTTTTGTTTTGTCTTCTGGTTTTCTGTTGTTTTGTTCTTCTCTTCCCAAATTCCAAAATATGGAAGCTTCCCCTAAAAAAAAATCTCCAAAATCTCCCCAGAAAATATTTGTAACATTCAAAAACCTCCATAAATGCTTCCACCTACCTATTTTCGACTTCAAAATCTCTCGCACAATTTTCCCTTTTAATTTCTTTCATTGTGTTGCTCATTAAATAGGCATGTGGGTAGGTATTACTAGCCTCAAACAAGACAAAATTAAATTTTTAAATTTTAAACTCTTATGGCTTTCTTCTCATGATATTATTTGGGTAAATAATAAAAAGTATTTAAGTAAAATGATGCCCCTGCATCAAATATAGAGATAGGAAAGGAGAAATAAGGAGTGTGTGTGTCTAAGTGAGAGAGATACAGAGATAGATATAGAGAGGGAGAGATAAATATAAATTGATAGAGAGGTTGGGAGAGAGGGAGAGAAATAGAGAGAGGATAGAGAAGTTAAGAGGTATAGAAAGAGAGAGTGATAGGGAGAGAGGGAGAGATATTGATAGAAAGAGGGGGGGATATAGAGATATATAATGGGAAAAATAGAGGGGAAATAAAGAAAGACATGTAAGGATAGGTAAGGAGATACAAAGAGGGAGAGAGATAAAGAGGAAGATAGAGATGGAGATGGAAATAGAGAGAGAGGGAGAGACAAATGGAGAGGGAGAGAATGAGAGAGGGAGAGATGGAGGGATAAAAATATAGAGCTAGGAAGTTATATAGAGAGAGGTAGAGAGAGGGAGATATATAGAGAGAGGTAGGGAGAGGTACATATGAGGAGATATGTAGAGATATATGGGAAGAGAAAGAGAGAGATCTCTTTATATCTCTATCTCTCTATATATATATTTATATTTTTTGGGTATGTGCAGGATCATGATGGGCCAAAAAGTGGCAATATGATGGGTATGTGGCTGACAAATTTTTTTTTAACCCAAAATTGATGAAACAAAAAGGGTTTTTAGAGGAGATTCTCATCTTTTCACCAATATAAATTATGATTTACTTTGAATTTAATAAATAATTATTATTCATTTTCTATTTGAATTATGACTAAATTCTGATTGATAGGTGATAGAAAAACATCTATAGCTTTCAAATGGTATCACATTTTTAAATCGAAACATGTGTCACATTCTATGCTTCACATTCTATAGGATTAAAAAAAAATCAATTTGTGAATTTTTACCAAGTTAAGGTGGAGACATACAAGTTTTTATATTTTTAAAATTTGTAATAAAAATTCATAATTAATTATTTACTTGGAAAAAATTTACAAAAAATATGCATCACATTTGGACATGAGTCCTCTACTTATATCTAAAATCTTATAAAAAATATTATCATTTTATTGTGGTTTAGGTTGGACAAACACCTACTTCTTATTTTTTTTCCACGAAATTTAAGTATTACTACATTGAAATTTTAAATTTTCACCAAATAATTTTTATTTTTTTTAATAAACCTAGTAGTTTAGAAACTACATTCAATTTTCTATAGAATCTATTGTTACATATTTTTGAAATAACATAGATAACTTATTCAAATTTTTACATCAAGTTGCCTAACTCTATTTTTTATTAGTTTTTCGCCACTTAAGGGCCTATTTTTTCCATGATGATCCTGCACATGCCCTTTTATTATCTCTCAATCGCTCTTCCTCTCTCTCCCCTATCTCTCTATATATTTGCATTCCATTCTCTCTTCCTCTATCTATCCTTCCTGAGCATTTATTCTATTTATTTATTTCCATCTCCCTATATTTCTACCCTTACATATTTTGCTATCCCTATTTAACTCCCCCTTTCTCTCCCCCTTTCCATCTTTATCTCTTGATCTCTCTAACTATATATATATATATGTATCCTATTTCTCCTAATCTCTATATCTCTCTCTCTTTTTATGTGACTTTTTCTCTCTCTATGTCCGTCTGTCTATCTCTCTATCTTCATATCTCTATCTATTTGTCTATACCTCTATTTTTGTATCTCTATCTTTATTTTTATCTCTTGTATCTCTTTGTCTCCCTCTCTATTTCTCTATTTCTCTCTCTTTATTTTCTCTCTTTGTCTATCTATCTATTTTCCACCTAAATCTGCAGTGGGTACATTCAATGGGTTTTAAAGGTGAATTATCATATCCTTAACCAAATGACATGCTACTCTAGGCATAACTCCCTAGGGATGTGCTATCCTTGGATTGTTGGCATGAAACAACTAATCAAAAGTTACCTTCTCTCTATCTCACTCTATAAATTTTAATTTTAATTTTAAGTTTAAAATTCATTTATTATATAAATTATAACAAAAATCCAAAATAGAATTGTTCTACAATAATTAAATTTTTTAATAAGATAAATAATTATAAATATAATTAATTCTAATAATTTTAAATTATTACTTGTACTTTCATAAAAAGACATAAATAATAAAAATAATTTTTGAACTTAAATCTAAATTAAAACTAAAAAAACTAAATGAGTAGTCAAAATATATCACAAGATTCCAAATATTAATAAACATAAACTTTAAAAGAAATTAATAACATATAATAAACTTATTAAGTTAATAAATGATTAAATAAAAGTAAAACTATTTTTTTAATTTATTAGAATTGAAATAGTAATAAAATATGTACCTACAAAATATAATCAATATATTACAAACAATACTAACATAAAATAAAAATAAATATTATCAAATAGAAATATACACAAAATATTATTAGATAAATTAAATTTTTAAAATAAATTGTAATTCAAATAAAACATTAAAAAATAAAAAAATAATCATATTAAAAATGTTAAAAATAAAATTCTAACTTTTATATTAAAAATTACAAGTATGACCAAACTAAAAATTAAAAAATAAAGTGAAACCTATTCAAAAGATAAAAAGTCAATTTGTAATTTATTGATTTATTATTATTAATATTATTATTTAAAAAATATATATTTAAATTAAAAAATTATTATTATTTATCTAAAAATATAAATTGAATTTTTTTAAAAGAAAACAACATTTCTTATCCCATCTTTTCTTAATTTGAAGCTAAGACTAGATAAGAATGCAACTATTTTTTCTTTACTTATATATTATGTTTTTAAATATTTTAGAAATCTAATGATTGAGATCATTTCAATGGTCTTGCATCCTTTTCTACATTTTTCAATCATTGATTTTCAAAATCAAAATTTTCACTTCATATGGGGAATGCCTTTGGTGTAAATATAAGAAGAAATATTCAATTTGTTTGAAATGTTTTCAGAATTTTCCTCTAAAATAATTATCTAATTTTAGATTGTGTTAATTTAATGGAAAACACCTTATTAAGCTTTATAAATATTTTCAATCGTAAAAAATAAAATTAATATCTAAAATAGTATGTTAGAATAAAGCCTGTGAAAGGAAAATAATTATCAAATACATTAATATATTTATGTTTTTGTAATTGATTAATGGTTCTTCATCTAAAATTTTATGTCACTACATTGATATATTTACTCACAAAATGACAAGTTTACCATATAGATTTTCAAAACAAAATAATAGCAAAATAATTGTGAATAGTCATCCTAAAATAAACTTGACAACTTTGTATTCTCATACTATATGTTTGATTGATTCAATTTTACCAAATTTGGGGCATATGATAGGCCTAATAGTGAGAAATCTCCCTTTCCCACAAGAATTGTTTATTGAAGCAGCTTCTAATATTGATTTTTTATTATTTGTCTACTTTAACATTATATAGAGAAGAGAATGGGCATTTCAATTCAGAGTTGGAGATCTTTTATTTTTATTTTTAACTAATCCATTGATCAATGTGCAAGTTAGGAATTAGTGGTTGGTAAACATGATAGAAAAAAATGATCAATGGTTTTATTATTTTTCCATCTCCAATCTCTAATAATGTTGAATGGAATTACTTTACACATCTTAGTGAGGAGAGTAAATAATACCACATTTACCATAAGATTTAATTAAAGAATATCATTCAAAATGCAATTGAAATTATTTGAAAGGCTTCAACTAGCTTAGTTTTAGTTCTCATTCCATTCTCCCTTCTCCAACTAAAAAAATTTAACAAGTAAAATCCTTACTAAAAATCTATCTATTTTTTAGTGTTATTACATGCTTACTCATTTGGTTGTCAAAATTTATAATTATCTAAATATAACTAAAGTAAGACTAATTGTGAAGTAAAATCTTCTAATTATAAGAAAAAAATTGAAAAAATAAAAGACCCAAATTTGGAAACTAATTGAAAAATATAAAAATATCATTTTGAGGCCTTAAATGGTTGAAAACATCCATGCAAAAGTGTCGATACTTCTGATTTTAGTTGGCATTGCAATCAATTCTTTGAGATGCTCCTCCATGTTAAATTTCAACTTGATCAAACTACCAAGTCAAAAGTTATGGCCTTCGAATGTCCCTATATTAGTAAAATCAACCAAATTGGTTGATTCTTTAATATCTTTCTAGTCATTATTGGAGATTGTGAAGTGAGAATTAAGATAATTCTATTCTCCCTCTTTTATAATTGATAATTCCAATGGTCATTAAAATTATGAAATTGATTTTTGAAGATTTTTTTATATTTATACCAAGGAATTGAGAAATATCCTAATAATCAATTAAAACCATTCAAGCCCATCATATAGATGAAGTATAAAGTTGTGTGTAAGAGATTCAAGATTCTAATATATTTTTTGAATATGTTTCATGTTTATTGCAACATCTTAACAAGAGGAGCAAATGGCAACAGTTTAGAATATTTCACTAGGAATTTTTTTCATACACATAAGATCTAGAATGCAATAACCATTAGTAAAAATAGAGGAAAACCTTCAATAAGCTAAGATCACTTAGGGAACATTACCTAATGAACACAAGGGAAATAGGTGTCCACCATTTGGAAGATGGAGCTAAATCTATTTCACACTTTAGTTCATTAGGAAACCAAGACCCCCAACCAAGTGACTCAATTGAGGGAAGGACTAGGGGTTTCCTTATGTGATTGGATCAGGTTCACCATTAAACGAAGCTTCAAAGGAGAAATGAAAACACTTATGCACAAAACCCTAGAAACTTGAAAGTGTTAAATCAAATTGATAAATACCATGTAATAAAAAAGTACCTAGAAGAATAGAGAGGCCAAGGAAATGTCTGAAAACCTTGGAAATCTGTTGTTTTAAGGTGCACTAGGACTCATATGGTAGGTAGGGTGATTTAGTCCTACTACAAGAATCTGGGCAAAATCTAGAATATTCTGGTGAATGTTCCTGAGCTACAAAAAGCTAACAAAAGGGCTATACTAGGACTCATACACCCAGAGGAGTGATTTAGTCCCATTTCTAGGGTTTAACTGATATTTTTGTAGCCTCTAGTGATCTTCTATAGCTTTCATTTTTTCCTGATTTTTCAAGTTCAAAAGTTTGAATTTTGGCGTATAGGTGACTTTTCGTGAAGATGAAAACATCTTGAAAACTTTGATAACTTTCGCACAATTTTCTCTTCAAAAGATCTTCAACCTCCAATTCATCTAAATCTACAAACACACATCAAGAGAGAAAAAAATTGTTTTGTTAAGGAATAGGGGTTATCCTTGGTCAAACCTCATTTTGGTAATTAAACCTTGAAATGGAATAGAAAAGCATGAAGGAATGATGAATGAACAAGTGCAATGTTGCAACTCACCAAACCCTTGAAACGAAGGCTGCAAAATTGTGTGAAATGTCTTCAATGGATGTGAATCTTGACTCTTGATTGAATGCTTAAAGATTTGGTTTGAATGCTTTCTTGAATCATAAAAACCTACATCACAAATGTTAGCTCACAAACACACATGATGAATGAAGACTTTGACATGTTGCTTAAATCTTGAATGTAGCTCCAAATGCTTGATGATTTTCTCTTGAATGCTCTCTTGATGATAAGTTTTTTATAATGCTTGAATACTTAAAAGCTTAGGAGAAATTATGTAAAATAAATTTATAATTATACTTACTTATATGTCTAATTTCCAAAAAATTACAACACTACAAGCTGAAATTAGATCTAGGATAATAAGATCCCACCAAGAATTTGAATTAAGATAGGTCCAAGTTAAAGTGAGACTCATATGCCAGGTTAGGTGTATGATTCCCAGTGGATTAAACCTGGGACACAAATTTTAAGAAGTGTCTTGTTCAATGTAACATTTAAAATCAGGCCTTGAGACCTAAGTGGGACCCATATACCCAAGGTGGTGTATGAGTTCCAGATCCCTAGATCTGGAACACATAGCCAAAAACATTGAGTTGTGATTTTTCATTTGTTAAATGTCAGGATTATCCTTAGAAAAATGCATTTAGTAAGGCTTTGTGGATGGAAAAGAGGACCAATTAAGGGGTAAATGAACCTAATTTTAATGGGGAGGGCCCAAACAAGTGTGAAAATGTAAAAGGATACATTTTTCTACACTACATTTAGCCACCACTTTAGTGAGAGGATGACTTTGTGTCAAACTCACACTAAAGTAGAAAAATTAACATCAAGAGGGATCCAAGTGCACCAATGCTAGTGAGATAGGATGACAATGATCATGAGGGGTGGGGTATGTGCAGGATCATGATGGGCCAAAAATTGGCGATATGATGGGTATGTGTAGGGTATGTGGCTGATGACTTTTTTTTTAACCTAAAATTCATCAAATGAAAGGGTTTTTAAAGGAGATTCTCAACTTTCCACCAATATAAATTATCCTTTAATTTGAATTTAATAAATAATTATTATTTACTTTCTATTTGAATTACGACTAAAGTGTTGATTGATAAGCTAACAGAAAAACATCTATAGATTTCAAATGATATCACATTTTGAATCCAAAATATGCATCACATTCTATGTTTATACTATAGGATTAAAAAAAAAAAAATCATGAAGTTTTGACCAAGTTAAAGTGGTTAGACATACAATTTTTTATATTTTTTAAAAGTTGTAATAAAAAATTCATAATTAATTATTTACTTGGAAAAAGATTACAAAAAAATATGCATCACATCTAGACATGATTCCTCTACTTATATATAAAATCTTATAAAAAAATATTATCATTTATTGTGGTTAGGGTGGTCAAACAGCCACCCACTTCTTATTTTTTCCCTGAAATTTATGTACTACTACATTGAAATTTCAAATTTTCACTAAATAGATTTTTTTTTTAAATAAACATGGTAGTTTATAAACTACATTCAATTTTCTATAGATTCAATTCTTACATATTTTTGAAATAATTTAGATAACTTATTCAAATTTTTATGTCAAGTTGCCTACCTCTAATATTTTTGAATTTTTTGCCACTTAAGGGCCTGTTTTAACCATGATGATCCTGCACATACCCGGTGATCAAGCCCCCAAAATCTTTATCCTATGGAAATCCAACATAGGGAAAAAAGAGCATGCATGTGAATGATGTATGAATCAACAACAAGGGTATGTGTAGGATCATGATGGGCCAAAAAGTGCTAATATGATGGGTATGTGGCTGACGACTATTTTTTTACCCAAAATTAATGAAACGAAAAGGGTTTTTAAAGGAGATTCTTAGCTTTCCACCAATATAAATTATGTTTTACTTTCAATTTAATAAGTAATTATTATTCATTTTCTATTCAAATTACGACTAAAGTCCTCATTGATAGGCTAATTGAAAAACATCTATAGCTTTCAAATGGTATCACATTTTTTGAATCCAAAACATGCGTCACATTCTATGCTTCATATACTATAGGATTAAAAAAAGAAAAAATGAATTTCATGAAGTTTTGACCAAGTCAAGGTGCTCAGACATAGGAGTTTTCATATTTTTTAAAAGGTTGTAATAAAAAAATCATAATTAATTATTTACTTGGAAAAAAATTACAAAAAAATATGCAACAGATCAGGGCATGAGTCCTTTACTTATATCTAAAATATTATAAAAAAAATATTATCATTTGATTGTGGTTAGGGTGGTTAGACAGACACCTACTTATTTTTCCCAAATTTAAGTACCTATATTGAAATTTCAAATTTTCACCAAATAGATTTTTAATTTTTTTTAACAAACCTAGTAGTTTAGAAACTCAATTTGCTACAGATTCTATTCTTACATATTTTTGAAATAATATAGATAACTTATTCAAATTTTTACGTCAACTTTCCTAACTCTAATTTTTTTTAATTTTTTGCCACTTAAGGGCCTGTTTTTTCCATGATAATCTTGCACATACCCACAAGATACAAGCATACATTGCAAAAGACATAAATAAGAAAGAAAAGGAAAAAGAGGGTGGATCAAGCCTTGAATGTTTGTCCAACTCGATGTGGATCAAGCCTTAGCTATTTGTCCAAAAAAAAATTACAATTGGAACACGATGTCAATTATGCAAATAAAAAACACTCTCACAAGGGCTAGTGGAATTTGGCATCCACTAGGTGAGCCCCCAAAAAAGTGTGACACATACACACATAGCCGGTATGCACCCGCATAGACAAGCAAAGTGGCTATGGGAAATTCATGCCTATGGTTGGCTCCCATACGTACTAACCATACCAAAGCTATACCTCCTAATAACCTTGATAAGGAACCACACAACATGAACAACATGATTCATGACACAAGAAAAACTTTGTATGCACACCCATGATCAAACAGAATGGCTCCACAAGAAAGCAAAGTGTGTTATGCAAGGTGGCCATATAACAGTTATTGCAAATGCAAAATAGTGCAAGGTAAGTTCAAAGGGATTTTTATTAGCTCATGTAAGGTGTTAACTTAGGGTGTGGTCAATGATTTTGGATTGCCCAACTACTTTACATCCTTCTAGAGTTTTTCTCCTAAAAGGAGAAAGGAAATGGGGTCGAAAATGCAAATTTCTACACTCAAGATTAATGTAAATCATATGTGAAGTATCTAATTATGATGTACTAATGCATTGATTTGAAAAGAAAATGATTTAATGATGCCAAACGTAAGAAATGTGAAGTGCTGCAAAACACACTATGATATGCAAAAACACTTAAAAGTGCAAGTAAATGATGAAATAACTGAACAAAATTGGAGAGGTGCACCTGGAATCTAAAATTTCATGTGGAGAGATTATGGAATCCTGAGAAATTGATATAAAAAGTTGACTGGGAAACTTATGCCAAGTTGGGCGACTTGGTTCCAGTTTTGGGAAAAAACTACCAAAAACAAGAATCTGCCAAATGGGTATCCAAAAATGCAGAAACCATTTTTTAGTCTTGGAATTAGGACTAATTCACCAGTAGTGGCAACTTAGTCCACCTATAGATTTTAGGAATCTCAAGATAGGATCATGTAGCTTTAGGTCTGCACTAGCTTTTCTGACAGGTGTCTAGTCTTGATTTTATGGAAAATGGGATAAAAAGAGTCTCCAAGCTTGAATTAGGTCTTTGTTGACTTGTTGACCACTTTTCAACACTTATTTCTTTGAATAATCTTCCTACAAAGTCTCCAAACACACATGCAAAGAGGGAAAAATGGTTAAGGGTTAGAATATAGGGATTTGCCTTGGTCAAATCCCACTTTGGTAATCAAACCCAAGATAATGAAATGAAATATGGAGAGAATGATAAATAAACAACATGCAATGTCATAGACTTACCGAACCCTTGATGTGTAAATCTGAAGATATGTAATGAAGTGCTCTATTAGATGACTTGATTGTGCTTAGAGTGCTTGAATGATTGAGAATGATTAAGTTGATTGATTGAGTGAATCCTTCAATGAATAGGTGTTAAAATGAGAGGAAAAACCCTTATTTATACTTGATATTTACTAAATTTCCCAAAAATAACACATCATAGGCTGACCTCAAGGGTTAGAGAATGGAAATCTCGCCAAAAAATTGAAATAATTTTGAGTTTTATTCCAAAAAGGACTAAGTCGCCCCTATTGGTGAATTAGTCCCACTTAAGAAAATTAAGTGGGTGTCAAGAATTAAAGGATAAATGTGGTCTAATGGGAATATCCACAAAAACACACTTAAGAGGGGCCAAATAATGTATTAAGGCATCATTTAAACATGAGAAACAATTGAATTAATGGTGACAAGTCTACAAAAGTGTGAAAGTGGGTTACAACACTTTACAACACTTTGAAATAAGACTTGGTAAGTGATAAAAAGGAGTTATTTAAGTGAATTATGATGAAAGGGTCCTAGAAAAGTGTGAAAGTGAGTTACAACACTTCACATCACCTTTACAAGACATCCTAGAAGTATTAATGATTCACAAGGGTCCAAGACCTAATGCGAACATGTTGGCCACATTACATCATTAAATCTAGGAAAAATCAAGCCAAAGGTCATAAGAGAGACTCTAGTGAGCATAAAAATGTCAAGTATACATTATTTGGTGACTTATTAAGCCCCCACTTTAGTGAGAGGACGAACTTGCTTCAAACTCTCACTAAAGTATCCCAACGTGCACATCAAGAAGGATCTTAATGCACACATCTTGATAAGATGAGAAAACAATAATCAAGAGGGATGATCAAGCCCCTAGGATTACGATCCCATGGAAAACCAAACATAAGCACAAAGGAACACACATGATGATGAGAAGGGATGAAGGAATGCTTCAATCATATTTCCAGCCCGTTGTGGATCAGATATAGGCTATTTTTTTAGAAAAATAAATGTGTACTCACTCTAGGGCGACAAAACTCACGGCTATCTGTCAGGTGAGAAGGCCCAAATATACTCACTTTGGGGTGACAAAACTCATGGTTGTCTACAAGGTGAGAAAGCCCAAATATACTCACTCTGGGGCCATAGAACTTCTGGTTGTCTACAAGGTGAGAAAGCCCAAGTATACTCACTCTAGGGCCACATAAATTCTATTCGTCTGTTAGGTGAGAAATCCACAAGGTGGCTATGGGGAAAGTTGTGCCACGAAATGGGCTTCCCACTCAACCATATGAAAGTTATACCTCCATATAACTTTAATAAGGCGCCACAATGGACAATGTCATTTCATGCTTCATGAGATAAGCAAAGCTTTGTATGCTTAGAACTGATGAGCAAATGCAGTGGTACCATAGGCATACAAGTTGTGTTATGCAAGGTGGCCATATAAATGAAAAATGCAACATGCAAATGAAATGTTCAAAGGAGTCTTGTTTAGATCATGCGAGGTCTATAACTTAGGTAACATTGTGTCTAATGTCTCCAAGAGAGGACCAATCAAATAATAGAATGATCACAACCTAGGGGATGCAGTGCGTCACATCAGGCCACTAAGAGGAATGTAATATGCTAAGATAGATCATGCTTATGAAGGGCATCATACCCAATGCCATCCACAAAGTGACAAACAAATCTTATGAAATAACAAGGTTGCACTAAGAACCAAGAAAAATGCAAATGAATAATGCCAATACATGCCCCCACTTTAAAGGAATTGCTACACATCGTTCTGTGAGAAATTTCTTTAAAGTAGGAAATGAAAATGCTAAAAGAAAAGAGACATGAGAGCCAACTTGGAAAGCCCCTATGCCAAGTCATATGTTTTTTCCTAAGGCTACGTCATGTAAAGGAAAAGGAAAAAAGGAGGGGTTTTCCCTAAAAAGGAACACACCAAACACATAAGGGATCTACGGATTTGGGGTCATTATGTTCATTGCTTCAATTTTTTGATGAAAGAGCTTAGAACTTTCATCATTCCCCAAATACATAGAATTGGAAGAATAACACAAAGAGAGTGAAAACAATAGAAATAATAAAGTTATTTTTGGGTCAACATGGAAGAGACATTACGATCTCAACACTTTGCATCGTCCCCAAAAGAAAAACACAAGCGAAAATAAAATGAAAAAGGTGAAAGAATAGGAAAGGTATTTTGGGTCAATATGAAGGAGACATTTTAGTCTCGATGCCTTGCATCATCCCCAAAAGGAAAACACAAGAAAAGACAAAGTAAAAGGAAAAGGGACCATTTGGGTCAACATGGAAGAGACATAGGGCATCTCAACACTTGCATCATCCCCAAAAGGAAAACACAAATGGGTATGTGTAGGATCATCATGGAAAAAATAGGCCCTTAAGTGGCAGTGAAAATTTAGAAAAATCATAGTTAGGCATTTGAACCATAGATTTTTTGGAATGAGGTTTATAGGCTACTCTTGCACTCTTAGGATGTTTCACCCAAAAGGAGAGAGATAAACCTTATTCAAAATCAATTTGGTTCACTCAATCTAATGCATGTATGATGTGATTAAGACTAAATGAGATGATCTAAATGCAACTAAGTAATGTAATTGATTGATTATGAATGCAAAAACTAAGATATATGTAATGTTTGAAAACACAATGTGATATGCAACCATGAACTAAAAGATGAACAAATGCAAAACATAAATGAAGAAGGATGAATTAAAGGGCACCTAGGCAATGAATGATGAATCTAAAGTTTCTTGAATGCTAGTAAAAATCAGTGAAAATCACCAATGGGACTCATTCATCAGTGATGGTGAATAAGTCCAACTACTAGCAAAAAGTCCTGAAAATTGGTTTCTAACTGTTGGGATCTGGAATCTAACAAAATCTAACTTTCTAGCCTTAAGGTGGGACTCATTTTCTATTAATGGTGAATTAGTCCTCTCCCAAAATTTTGTCAAATCAGGGACCAATTTTGTAGCACCAGATCTGAGCTTGTCTTCTTGTTGAGTTGATAAAGTCAAATCTATAGAAAACGGACTGCAGGTTGTCTCCAATCTTGAAATAGGTTTGATTTGAATTGAAACACTTTGTTGACTTCTTTTCCACTTTTCAACACCTAATTTCTTGACAAATATGCATACAAAATTATGCAAACACACATGTAAGAGGGAAAAATGGTTAAGGGTTAGGTTATAGGGATTTTCCTTGGTCAAATCCCACTTTGGTAATCAAACCCTTAATGAAGAAATGGAATGAAATGAACAAGGAAAGATGAATAAACAACATGCAAATGTCTTAAACTCACCACCACCTTGTTGAATAAATATGAAGATATATCAATGGTTGTTCCAAGATACTTGATTGATGTTTGATTGAATGATGCAAAGTGCTCAAATTCTAATTGAATGCTTAGTGAATGAAGAGATTTCTTGAATGAATTAGGAGATGTAAAATGAGGAGAAAAACACTTATTTATACACACTTGTGCCTTAGTAACTTGATGATACCTCATCACAAGCCAACATAAGGTAATTTTGAATAAAAACCTAAAAGAGAGTTTGAAATATTTTAAATTTTGAGCCAAGAGGGACTCATTCACCACCCATGGCGAATGGGTCCCACCTTGGAATTGAAAGTGGGTGTCAGGAATTAAGTCACATTTAGTGTTGTTCTAAGTTGGGTTTACATTAAAAAAAAAACCTAATTAAGCCTTATGAGTGCATAAAGGGTTCAAATAAAGCATAAAAGGTGTAAATTATAGTGAAATTAAGCCTAGAAAAGCATGAAATCTTGTTACAAGACTCTACAACACTTCAAAATAGGACTTAATAAGTGATGAAAATGTGATTTTTAGGTGAATTGTAATGAATAGAGTTTAAAAAAGTATAGAAATATTTTACAACACTTCACAACACCTTCACAAGACATCACAATTTGAATTTTAAGGACCTAATGTGAATTTTTTAAGTCACATTACAACATTAAATCAAAGCAAAATGGACCAAGCATCATGAGAGAAAGACCTAAAATACCATAAAAATGTCCAAGAGGCATTTTTCTATGGTAGATCAACCTGACGTAAAAATTTGAATAAGTTATCTATATTATTTCAAAAATATGTATGAATAGAATTTGTAGCAAATTGAATGTAGTTTCTAAACTACTAGGTTTTTTTTTTTTAAATCTATTTGGTGAAAATTTGAAATTTCAATGCAGTAGCACTTAAATTTTAGGGAAAAAATAAGTAGGTCTCTGTCTAACCACCCTAACCACAATAAAATGATAGTATTTTTTTATAATATTTTATATATAAGTAGAGGACTCATGTCACAATGTGATGCATATTTTTTTGTAATTTTTTTCAAGTAAATAATTAATTGTGAATTTTTTATTACAACTTTTGAAAAATATAAAAACTCGTATGTCTGACCACCTTAACTTGGTCAAAACTTCATGAAAATCAATATTTTTTTCTAATCCTATAGTATGCGAAGCATAGAATGTGACACATGTTTCAGATTAGAAAAAAATGATACCATTTCAAAGCTATAGATTTTTTTCAATCAACCTATCAATCAACACTTTATTCATAATTCAAATAGAAAATGAATAATAAATATTTATTAAATTCAAAGTAAAGAATAATTTATATTGGTGGAAAGATGAGAATCTACTTTAAAAACCCTTTTTGTTTATCAATTTTGGGTAAAAAAAATTTTTCAGCTGCATACCCTACACATACCCATTAGATCACCACTTTTGGGTGCATAATGATCCTGCACATACCCACAACAAAAGGTGAAAAAGAAAAGACCTTTTGGCTCAACATGGAAGAGACATTGTAGTCTTAATTCTTTGTGTCATCCCTAAAAGGAAAAAAAAAAAACAAAGGTGAAAAAGAGAAGACCTTTTTGGTCAACATGGAAGAGACATTGCAGTCTCAATGCTTTGCATCATCCCCAAAAGGAAAACACAAAAAAAAGGTGAAAAATAAAAGATCTTTTGGGTCAAAATGGAAGAGACATTACAGTCTCAATGCTTTGTCTCATCCCCAAAATAAAAACACAAAACAAAAGCGAAAAAATAAAATGCAATGTATGACATATAGAAGAATAGAGGTGCAAATAGAAGTTCACAAGAGAGGGGGAACATTAAATGTCACATCACAGGGGAACACGATACACACACATAGAAAAGAAACAAATAAAAGAAAAAAATGTGAAAGGCTAGGAAGGAGAATGCAAATCAACCATCTAACAGGTCATCCACCTCCCAATCATGTTCAGTGTATTGCAAGGGTGAATGACTCTCAAAAGGGAGAATTGAAAGTGTTGAACTAGGTGAAGTACCAGGTTCTTCACTTGGTGGAGGATTTTTGTCATTTAAGCTCATGGAAGAGGAAAATAAAGAATTCAAATCATTATGCACCTCTTCATCTATTTTAGAGATCTCCTCACCATCATCATCATCCAGGTTAATCACATTGGGAGGGAAAATGGTAATTTCCAATGACTTGGCTGTATTAGGAGTTGTGGCTATTGTATTCAATTGTTGTGTTGTGATTCGGGAGGAGGTTCATTATTTATTGTTGTTGTCAAAGGAAGAGGTTGATTTTCTTTGTTTTCTTTAGTTTTTAATTGACGAGCAAGGAGACGACATCAACGCCTATTCTCCCTAGAACCTTAGTTTTGTTTGATTCTATTGTGAAGTTGTGTAGGTGTAAGAGTGGGTTGATCCACTATAGGGTCCTTTTCTTCTTGAGGAGGAGGAATGGAAGGAGCCAAAGGAGATGGGTCAATCACTTTCTCTTTTTCTTTATAAACTTGTTTTATGTGAGGAGGCATGACGAGGTTAGTTTTAGTATCTCTTGGGCATTTAGACAATGAAGGTGAAGTGTTTATTGTTGGTTTCTCATAAGGTTACACTATTTTTTCAGATTTGGAGTCAAGTTGAAACATTGTCTCATCGAGGATTGGGATAGTGGAAACAGATGGGGATTGATTGCAAAGGGACAATTTGACAATTTTCTTTGCTTTAAACTTTTGATAAGAAATGAAAAAGAAGTTTTTGCGAGGCATTATGGGCTCCATGGGATTTGGCCAAAAGGATTATAAGGTGAAATTTCCTTTAGAAGACAAAGGGTGAAAGC
The DNA here is from genome assembly GCA_007258455.2 of Sequoia sempervirens. NCBI lineage: Eukaryota > Viridiplantae > Streptophyta > Pinopsida > Cupressales > Cupressaceae > Sequoia > Sequoia sempervirens. The sequence continues at coordinate 238,044,407 of VDFB02000008.1, read as the reverse complement.
CACTATGGTGGATAGTGAATATGTCATTGTCATGTGAAAACTTTAAACATTTGTGTATGACGAAAGGGAAAAATTTCATCAAGCGAAGCCATGGATGGCCTAGCCATAGATGAAACTGATCTGATTGTGGAACAATAGTGAATGTAACACCAGTGTCTTAGGTATTATTTTTAATGGAAGAATGATTAATCCAATCATAGGGCACATGAAACAATTATGTGTTTTGATCCATGCTCTTGGTTTTTCATAGTTATCTTGATAAAGATCGTGTAAGACCAAAAATTCCTTAGTGGTCACATTATCACCATAGGTGAGATCTATGAGTATCCCATTAGTAGGCTTATGATAAATATGTTCGGCTATGTAGAGAGGACCATCGGGAAGATTTGAAGGAATATCTTTAGAAGAGAGAGTACTATCAAGATTCTTTTTAGTTTGGCCCTTACAAGGGATGACATCTATCGCTCCCACCATTTCATCCATAGGATTAATAGAGGGTGTATGTGAAATATAATTAGGATGTTCGGTCTCTTTATTAACAATCATCACATCATTGTTTTGAGTTTCACTGGCTTTGATGAATGACATGTTATGTTTAGGGTTGGGATTGGTAAAAAAATTAAAATTTTGATTGGGTGGGGCAACAGACGTATTGCCTTTTGCATTAGCATTTGAAATAGATAGATGACTAGAATCAATGAGGTCTTGTACTATGTGTTTAAGATGCTTGCATTGTTCCGTGTCATGTCCATTTTGTATATGATAATGTCAGTAAGTGTTAGGTTGGATGTTTGGAGGAAAAGGTTTAGTTGTATCTAATGGTTTAACATGAGGTAAAAAAATCATTTGTTGTTGTATAAGTTGGGTCATTTTTTTATGAAGAGTGTCTAGTAATGGTGTAAACTATCATTTTGAATCTCCATAACTGTAAGGTATCACAGCTTTACCAACTCCTACTTGGTTGTTGACAGGTTGAGGTGGTTGTTGAGGAGGGGTTGAATTGTAAAAAACATTTGTTTGGCCTGCAAAATGGTTTTGAATTGTTTGAAGTGTTAGGTTTAGATTTCTTAGTTCGGTGGGAAGTGAAATTTCCATCCCGACTACTAACCAAATTGTGATAATCACAAAGGGTTGTGCATAAGTACAAGAAAGAAGGAAATTTCATCATGGTCAATCTATCTTGAATGTGATGTTGGAGGTTTTTGATAAACATATTTTGGAGATGTGAATCAAGAACCTTGACATCTACTTTAGCATATAATGACTGATAGCATGAAATGAAATTAGTTACTTTTTTATCCGCATTTTGTTTACATCTCATTAAATAAGCCATTGTATTTTTGGGAGTCATATAGACTTGGAAATGACTTATAAAGGCATCAAAAATTTTATTAAATGATTGAATTGAATGATTGGGTAAAGAGGAAAACTACTCCAAAGTAATATCCTTTAAAGTCCTAGGAAACAATTTAGCTAATAGTTTATCGTCAAGGACAAAATTATTGCATAAGGATGTATAGGAATTGACATGATTAGTAGGGTCTCATTTACCTTTGTATCTCTCAAACATAGGCATATCAATTCCTTGTGGCATCAGTGTTATTAAGATTTCCAAAGATAATGGGCTATTGCGGACATAGTAGGTGGGTGGTGCAGTTTGGTTTTGGTTTATGGTAGATATTTTTTGTTGCATAGAAGGAACAACTTGGAAGAGTTTTGTAATGAGAGGGTCAATGTAAGTGGTATGAGGTGGAAGAAATAATGGTGATGGAGTATATGTAATGTTGGGACAAGTGAAGGGTACACTAATAGGGGTGAAGGTAGTGGAGGATGGAACATTTGATGCCACAAAAGAACTAGGAATGCTAGTTGGAATAGTGAAAGGAGTCACCTGACTAACTTGTTGCATGGTTGTTGTAACTTGAGGAGTGGTATAGGTAGGTATGGATGCTATGATTGAAGGAGGAATGTGAGATCCTCCTTGGCTAACACAGTGTTTACTGGTAGAGATGTGCTAGAGGTGGAAGAAGCATGTTTCTGGTATATCTCAACAATTTGTTTCATAACATCTAAGCCCTCATCACTTTCAATTATTTGATGGATGTTGTCTATAGTAGGAATTGCAGTGGATGAAATTTTTTCAGGACACAAGTTTTTTGGCAAATGTGCTAAATCCTCATGAATGTTAATTAGTTTTTCTTGCAGAATGTGAGCATCTAATGTATCAACATGCATTGTATGTGAAGGTAAAGGTTTACTAGTGGTAGTATACATGCCTAATGCACAATTTTCCATACCAGGAGTAGGATTTCGAGACAAACCAAGGTCCAGAATGAGTTTGTTATCGTGGGATGCTATGAGTTGGGAACTTCTCCTCACTAAAGTATTATCAATAGGGCACCAAACACTCATACAAATGCCACAAAAGGTGGGATGAATGTAAATACAATACAATCTAGGAATAGTAAAATGCAAATAATACAAATTTTGTAAATGGAAACATAAATGCAATACCAAAAAATAAAAATGTAAAAAATACTAATAAAATACCCAGAAAATACTAGAAATTACAATGCAAAATGTGTAGGAGGACTAAGTCATCCAATGTGGCGAATTAGTACCAATGATGATTTTTTAAATATTTTTCAAAAAAATTGAATGCAATTTTATGTTTTTCGGATGCAAAGATGCAACTACAATATAAAAATGAATTTTTTTTGTTGTTTTCAATACAAAAATGATGCAAAAATGCAAGCTATTTGAGGTTTTCACTAATACTATTTTGAAAACCCTAGGATGCAATTCAATCAATGCAATATCTAAATCAATGTAAATGAAACCTATGATGCACTTAAAATTAGAAATGAATATGTTCAAAATTCAGGTTCACCAAAATTGGGACAATGATTTTGGATTGCCCAACTCCTTTAGCTCCTTCTAGGGTTTTTCACCTATAACTTGGATAAAGGAAATGGGGTCCAAAATGAAAATTTCTACACTCAAGATTAGTTTAAATGAGATTTAAAGTATCTAATTATGATATACTAATGCACTGATTTGAAAAGAAAATGATTTAATGACGCTAAACCTAAGAAATGTGAAGTGCTGGAAAATAAACTATGATATGCAAAAACACCTAAAAATGCAAGTAAATGATGAAATAACTAAATAGAATTGGAGAGGTGCACCTGCAATCTAAAATATGATGTGGAGAGATTCTAGAATCCTAAGAAATTGATTGAAAATTTTGACGGGGACACTTACGTCAAGCTAGGCGACTTAGTCCTAGTTTTGGGAAACACTTGTTGGAATAGGAATATGCCAAATGGGTATCCAAAAATGTAGAAACCACTTTTCAAGCCTGGGAGTGGGACTAATTTTCCACTAGGGGAAACTTAGTCCACTTGTGTATTTTGAGAATCTCAGGACATGATCTTGTAGCTTCAGGTCTGCAATTGTTTTTCTGACATGTGTTCGATCTTGATTATGTAGAAAATAGGATAAAAAGTGTCTCCAAGCTTGAATTAGGTCTGTGTTGACTTGAATAGATTTGATGACTTGTTGACCACTTTTCAACACCTATTTCTTTGACAAATATTCCTATAAATTCTGCAAAAACACATACAGAAAGGGAAGAATGGTTAAGGGTTAGAGTAGGGTATGTGCAGGATCATGATGGGCCAAAAAGTGGTGATATGATGGGTATGTGTAGGGTATGTGATTGTTGAATTTTTTTACCTAAAATTGATGAAACAAAAAGGGTTTTTAAAGGAGATTCTTAGCTTTCCACCAATATAAATTATGCTTTACTTTGAATTTAATAAATTATTATTATTCATTTTCTATTTGAATTATGACTAAAGTCCCGATTGATAGGTTGATTGAAAAATATCTATAGCTTTCAAGAAGTACCACTTTTTTGAATCTAAAACATGTGTCACATTCTATGCTTCACATACTATAGAATTAAAAAAGATAAAAATGAATTTCATGAAGTTTTAACCAAGTTAAGGTGGTCATATATACGAGTTTTTATATTTTTTAAAAGTTGTAATAAAAAATTCATAATTAATTATTTACTTGGAAATTTTAAAAAAAAAATATGCATCACATCGGGAAATGATTCCTCTACTTATATCTAAATTCTTATAAAAAATATTATCATTTTATTGTGGTTAGGGTGGTCAGATAGACACCTACTTCTTATTTGTTCCCTGAAATTTAACTGCTATTGCATTGAAATTTCAAAATTTCACCAAATAAATATATATTTTTAAATAAACCTAGTAGTTTAGAAACTACATTCAATTTGTTACATATTTTATTCTTACATATTTTTGAAATAATATAGATAATTTATTCAAATTTTTATGTCAAGTTCCCTAACTCTAATTTTTCTAAATTTTTCACCACTTAAGGGCCTATTTTTTCCATGATGATCTTGCACATACCTAGTATAGGGATTTTCCTTGGTCAAATCCCACTTTGGTAATCAAACCCTAGATAATGAAATGAAATATGAAGAGAATGATAAATAAAGAACATGCAATGTCATAGACGTAACAAACCCTTGATGTGTAAATCTGAAGATATGTAATGGAGTGCTCCAATGTATGACTTGATTGTGCTTAGAGTGGTTGAATGCTTGAGAATGATTAAGTTGATTGATTCAGTGAATGATTGAATGAATCTAGGTGTTAAAATGAGAGGAGAAAACCTTATTTATACTTCATCTTTACTAAATTTCTAGAAAATAACACATCACAGGTTGACCTCAAGGGTTGGAGAATGAAATCCCACCAGAAAATTGAAATAATTTTTATTTTTGTGCCAAAAAGGACTACTTCACCCCTTTTGTTGACTTAGTCCCACTTAAGAAAATTAGGTGAGTGTCGGGAATTACAAGGCATTAAATGTGGTCTAATTGGAATATCCTAGAAAACACACTTAAGAGGGGTCAGAAAGTGTATTAAGGGGTCATCTAAAGATGAGAAAGCTTTGAATTAGTGGTGACAAGTCTAGAAAATCATGAAAGTGGGTTACAACACTTTACAACAGTTTGAAATAAGACTTGGTAAGTGATAAAAAAGAGTTATTTAGGTGAATTGTGATGAAAGGGTCCTAGAAAAGTGTGAAAGTGAGTTGCAACACTTCACATTAAATCTAGGAAAAATCAAGCCAAAGTCCATAAGAGAGACTCTAGTGAGCATAAAAATTTCTACTATACATTTTTTGGTGACACATAGGGAACATCATGCCTAATGTCTCCAAGAGAGAACCAATAAAAGAATAGAAGATTCAAAACTTAGGGAAAACACTCCTCTTGTAATTACCATTAAGATGAATATAAAATGGGGTATGTACACGATTATGATGGGCCAAAAAAGTGGCAATATGATGGGTATGTGGCTGATGACTTATTTTTTACCTAAAATTGATGAAATGAAAAAGATTTTTAGAGGAGATTCTCAAATTTCCACCAATATAAATTATGCTTTACTTTGAATTTAATAAATAATTATTATTCATTTTCTATTTGAATTATGACTAAATTCCTAATTGATAGGATGATTGAAAAACATCTATATCTTTTAAACAGTGTCATATTTTTTTAATCTAAAACATGTGTCACATTCTATGCTTCGCTTACTATAGCTTTAAAAAAAATGAATTTCATTAAGTTTTAACCAAGTTAAGGTGGTCAGATATACGATTTTTTATATTGTTTAAAATTTGTAATAAAAAAATCATAATTAATTATTTACTTGGAAAAAAATTACAAAAAATAATGCATCACATCTAGACATGAGTCCTCTACTTATATCTAAAATCTTATAAAAATTATTATCATTTTATTGTGGTTGAGGTGGTCAGACAAACACCTACTTATTTTCTCCCTGAAATTTAAGTACTACTGCATTGAAATTTCAAACTTTCACCAAACATTTTTTTTATAAATAAACCTAGTAGTTTAGAAAGTACATTAAATTTTCTACAGATTCTATTCTTACATATTTTTGAAATAATATGGATAACTTATTAAAAATTTTACGTCAAGTTTCCTAACTCTGATGTTTTTGAATTTTTTGCCACTTAAGGGCCTATTTTTTCCATTATGATCTTGCACATACCCAATGCTACTTAGAGAGATCACACTCTTGACGGACATCATACCCAATTTCATCACCAAGAGAAAGACACATCACATGAAGTAAGAAGACCACACAATGAAACATGAGAATAATTCCAATGTATGTCCCCACTTTAAATAAATTGCTAAACACCATGTTGTGAGAAATTTCTTTAAAGTAGCAAATGATAAATGCTAACAATAAAGAAAACATGAGAGCTTATTTGGAAAGCCCTATGGCAAGTCATATGATTCCAAATGAAGCTACATCATGAAGGGTGGTTTCCCCCAAATGAAATCCCAAAATAACACACAAGGGATCCACATATTCGGGGTCAATATGTCTTTGCAACAATCTTGTTTTAGAGCTTAGAAACATCATCATTCCCTAAATACTCATGGATCAAGGAAGAATGACACAAAGAGAGAGAAAAAAAATTGTGTCAACATGGAAGAGACCTAAATGTCTCGATCCCTTGTGTCATCCCCAATAGGAAAACACAAGACAAAGAAAATACAAAGGTTTATGACATATAGAAGAATGTTGATACAAATCGAGTTGTGACACAAAGAGAGGGAGAGACATCAAATAGAATGGTACGAGAGATAAAATTATGCACATGCAATAATACACATGAAAAGGAAAACAAAGACAAGAATAGTAAGGAACATGCGAGTGAACCTAAAATAGGTCATCTGTATCCCAATCTTGTTTGGTATGTATGAAAGGTGGAAAAATAGCCAAAGGGATAACAATAAGTTTTGAACTAGGGGAAGCACTGAGTTCAACACTCTTCTTAGGAGAACTGTCATTTAAGTTCATAGAAGAGGAAAACAATGTATTCAACTCATTATGCACTTGTTTATCAATTTCAACAATCCCATCATCATCATCTAGATGTTAATCACAATAGGAGGTCGAATGATAATGTCCAAAGAAGATGTTAATTTCTATTGTGGTTGTGATATAGGATCTTTTTGTTGTGGCGAAGATGGATACTCGTCGTGTATTGCTTCACTTGAGTTTTGATATTGGTTTTGTTTGTTATTTTCTTCATTTAATCTTCGAGCAATAGCACGATGTCTACACCTTCGCTCTCCAACATTTTTATTTATTTTCATGCAATTTTCAAGTTGCATTTGTGTAGGAGTGGGTTTATCAACCATAGGTTCCTTTTCTTCCCTTAGAGGAGGAACGAAAGGAACCATGGGAGGTTTCTCAACCACTTTCTCTTTATCTTTGTAAGCTTGTTTTATTTTAGGAGGAATGACAGGATTGTTTTGGTTTTCTCTTGGTCATTTGTAGGAGGTAGGAAAAATTTGGACTTGGTTATTGGGAAGGGTTTTTGGTTTAATCATGGTTTCATCAAAGATAGGAGGCTCAATCATGGGTTGAGGAATGTTTCGAAAGGAGAATTTTGCTATGGATTTTTCCTTAAAATTTTGATAGGATTTGAAAAAGAAATATTCATGAGGCTTAAGAGCTTCAATAGGTTTAGGCCAAAAGAAATCAAATGTGAAATTCCCACTAGAAGACATGGGATTAAAGCCACTATGGTGCGCAATAAAGATCTCATTGTCCAAGGGAAATGTTAAGCATTTATGCACAACCAACAAGATGGCTTCCATGGTGCATATCTGTGGATAACCAAGCTTCACATGGAATTGATCTGACATCGGGATGATGGATAATGAGACATCTAATTGTTTCCGTCCAACTTTTAAAGGAAAGATGATCGAACCTATCGTAGGGCATGCAAAACCATTATGCATTTTTATCCATGCAAGCTTTGGTTTATCATGTGTATCTTGATAGAGCTCATGCACAAGTAAAAATTCTTTAGTGATCATGTTCTCTTCACAGATGGGATAATATCCCATTAGTGGGCTTGTCATTGATTTGATTGGCTATGTAAAGAGGACCATCATGTGCCTTTCTGATTATTTCTTGTGATGAGAAAGCAATTTTAAGACGTATCTTATTTTGGCCCTTACAAGGTTGAATTTTGATCAATCCAGCCATATTATTCATAGAAATTTGTTCATTAGTGTCCATGTTGTCATAATTTTTGTCAACATTCATCATATCATTCTTCGTTTCACTATCTTTGACAAATGAAATATTATGATTTGGCATGGGGCCATTAAAGATTTGAAAATTTTGGTTGGGAGGGGCATAAAACTTATTACCTTGATCATCAACACCAGCAATTTGAATATGATTGGAATCAATGATGTCTTACATCATGTTTTTAAGAAAGATGCTTACAATGTTCCATATCATGTCCATTTTGATGGTGAAAATAAAACTAGGAATTTAATCTAAATTTTAGAAGTAATGTCTTAGTAGGATCAAGAGTTTTAATGAGAGGTAAGAAAATCAAGTTATTTTCTAGAATTTGCAACATGGTGTTATGGAGAGTATCGTGTAAGGGATTAAGTTGTCTAGTCAAATCCACAAATGTGAAAGGATTTTTCTTCTTTATAGCAACCACTTGGGTATCAACATGTTTGGTTGGTTGAGGGGGATTTAGTTGAAGAAATCCTTTATTCTATTTCCTAAAAGGTTGGTAATTGTTTTGAGTTATGGATTTAGACTTTTCAGGATGGCTAGAAGTGGGGTTTATTTCACGACTACTAACCAAGTTTTGATAATCATGAAGGGTGTTGTACACAAGTGTATGAAGGAAGGAAATTTTATCATACCAAGCTTAGCTTGCATCTTATTTTGTAATTCCTCATTGAACATTTTTTGAGGTGAAGATCGTGAATGTTTATGTCGATTTGGGAATAAAGCAATTGGTAGCATGAAATGAAATCAACAAACTTTTCATCATCCTTTTGCTTACATCTCATCAAATAAGATAAGGTCATATTAGGGGTCATGTGCACCTATAAATGGTTGATAAAGGCCTCAACAAGTTCATTGAATGAATGAGTTGAGTTATTTCGTAGTGAGGAAAACCATTCTAGAGTAGAATATTTCAAGGACCTAGGGAAAAGCTTAGCCAAAAGATTATCTTTGAGAATGAAATCATTGCATAAGTCAATGTAAGTGGAAACATGGTTAGAAGGATCTCCTTTCCTTCCATATTTCTCAAATCTAGGAATCTCTATATCTTGTGGTATTGGTGTTCTTAATATCTCTAAGGATAAGGATTAATTTTGACATAGTATGGAGGCTGGCCAATTTGGCTTTGGTTTATGGTGGAAATTTTTCATTGAAGGGATGACACATTTTGTAAAAGTTGATTAAGGATGGCATCATTGGTTGTGTTTTGGGATGGAGGTGAATATGGTGGAGCTGTATATGTGTTTGAGGGGAAAGTGAATGGAATACTTATATGGGAGGTAAAGTGGTACGAGATATGATGTGCGATACCACAAAGGTATAAGGATTACTAGTGGAAATTCCCAAGGTAGGAATGACATTACTAGTAGGTTGCATCCTTGTGGTAACCTGAGGGTTGGTGTAGATAGGAATAGAGGCAATTGTTGCAAGAGGAGTAAATTTTTTTTATCCTTGACTTTGAGCATTGTTCGAGGTTTGAGCATAACTAGTCATTGAGGTAAGATGTTTTCCAAAAATTTGAGCTAAGTTATGCACAATCTCTATTCCTTTTTCACTTTCAATCATTTGTTGTACGTTATTTATGGTAGGAATAGTGGTGTTGGAAATATTTTTAGTACTCACTAGGTTTTATAGTTGTGCCAATTCTTCATGGATTTCGATTAGGTTTCCTTAAGGGACACTAGAAACCATTGGTTCAACACTTGTCATACTACTTGAAGGTTGAACACAAGGAAATAGGGTTCTACCTTTTAGGAGATGGAACTAAGGGATACTTGACCTATTTCACTCTAGTTCATTCAAGGAAACCCTAGAGATCTCAACCTAGTGATTGAGTTAGGGAAAGATATCTACTAAGAGGCATCCTTGGGTGTGAATAAAGATGGGGTTCACCACTAAGCAAGTGCTTAGAAAGAAAGAGATGAAAGTACTATGAAAATATAACTAAATGGCCTAGAAAATGAAACTTGAATTTAGATAACTAAACAAAAAGATACAAAAATGTACCTAGAATAAAGATGTCAAAATAAGCTTTCAAACCCTAAAATTTTACTATTTGAAGCTCACTAGGACTCATATGCTAGAATGGGTGATTTAATACTAGTCTAGGGTTTCTGAGCAGGAGTTGGAATCTCTCAATGGCTAATCTGGATCTTCTAAAAACTAGAAAAAGTGTTGTATTGAGGCTCATATGCCCAAGGTGATGATTTATTCCCAATATTAGGGTTTGGCTGAAACTCGGGTATCCTCTAGTGGTCTGTTGTAGCTTCTCTCTTGCCAGATCTCTTATTTTGATAGCTTGAATTCTTCCATGTAGGTGAATTTTTGTGAAGATGGAGACTTCTTAAAAACTATGAAAACTTTCTTCAATCTTACAATTTAGTCTTCAAAGGATCTTCAAGTTCCAAAACACCTAGATCCACAATCACACATGTAGAGAGAGAGAGAGAAAAAAAAATGTTGATTTGTTGGTGGATAGGGGTTTACCTTCGTCAAACCCCATTTTGGTAATAAAACCTTAATTAGAAATGAAAGATGAATGAAATGAACATAAAACATAAGGTGAAATAGTAGAAGCTTATGTGGAACCTTGCAGATTTGCAAACAAGCATGAAGTGGCCTTAATGGATGTAGATCTTGTTCATGATTCTTGATGAAAGATAATGTCTTTGAATACTTGAATTGACCTTGAACAATACATCATAATATTAGCTCAAAACCACATGCATGATACATCAAACCTTTGACATGATAATGGATCTTTAATTCTACAAAAAATGATGAAGAAACTTGCCATTGAATGCCTTAGAAATGCTTTTGAATAATCTATAATTCTCTTGTGAAGTATTAGGATTCTTGATTTCTAGGTGAAATAATAATTTGAAACCTTTTTTATATAGGAATTTCATCTAATTTACCATTTATTAGATCCCAAATGCCGACATTCATAAAATTTGAATTCAAAACCCTAATTTTCTCCTCAAAACCCTAAAAAGAGGCCATATGGGACTCATACACCCAAGTTGGCATATAGGTCCATCCTCAGGGGGACTCATATGCCCAAGGTGGCGTATAGGTCCCACCATAGGTTTTTGGGCTAAGGAAATGTTAGGGGGTTAGAATTTTGTGTATTTAATGACTATGTTGAGATTTTGGTTGAAATGAGCCTCAATATGCATAATAAAAGGTCCTCAGGGCCTATATAATGATGATGCGAGGGTCATAAGTGCAACATGGCCCAAAAAATAGCGTGAAGATGTAAATAAATACAAGTTACAACACTAAATTAAGGAAAAATTAGGTCTATTTAGTTAAAAAGGACCCTAAACTTAATGTGAATGTGTAAAACACATTACAACACTGAATCAAGGAAACATTAGGTTTTGTGGACACATAAATTGTACTCCTTTGTAGAAATTATAATTTGTGGCCTAACTTAGTCCTATTTTAGACACCCTTGCACCAATCACCTCTTAAAAAATGCATGTATAGGTCCCTAATGTTCATTATTTTTGATTTAGAGGCCCATTTCACTCTAAAATCATATAAATCTCAAAAACCCACCTCTGAAAACCTCATGTGGGACCCATTCGCCAAGGGTGGTGAATGAGTCCCTTTTGGAGGAATTTTCATTTTTAAGCGGGAAACTCATTGACTTAATTCAATTTTTTAGTGGATGTCAGCCTCTTAGGTCTTAATAACGAGAAATTAGGTATTCTTGCCTATAAATATGTGTTTTTAGGTCATTTTTCACATCTCATAGTCATTTTTACAAATCAAAATCAAGAGTTAAGAGAAAAGTATCTTTCACAAGAAGAGTCAATAGCATTTCTACAACAAAGTTGAAGCTTTTGGACAACAAGATAGGGTTGTTGCAAATCTTCAAGCTCACTTACCATTCAAGATCCAACATTGCAAAGAGTTGATCATGGATGCCTATGGAGAATCATGGGGAAATATAGTATGAGGAGATGCAAGTAGCCATCAAATCACACCTTATGACTTGTTTTCAAAGTGCTTTTTAGAGATTTAGATTTGTGTTTCCATCAAGAAGTGTTTTGCAGGTGATAAAGTGAAAATCTAAAACTTGAATTTCTAGAAAATAGAAAAGGGACTAATTTGCCATGGATGGTGAATGAGTCCCACTAGAGGTTCCTACCAAAGCTGAATGAAAATTCCAATACCCATTTGGCAGCAACTAGATTTTGGGCAGAAACCCTGATCTGGGACTAATTCACCTAGGGTGGCGAATGAGTCCTAGTTAGTCAAAAAGTCAAGACTTCCAGTTTTTCAGAGTCTTTTCCAGTCTTCATCAGGTTTATAGGTGCACACATTAAGTCGTGTAGCTTTCTATTATGTTATATTTTCATTTTTATTCATCTTTTTTGGTCTTTTGAAAACAACACTGTGTTTTCAAACACTTCATATTTCTTAGTTTGGCATACATAATCAATAGTATTTTTTAGTTATTTGCATTTATTTTACTTCAATTAGTTATATTTCATCTATATCATATCCCTTTTTGTGTGTAAACATTGCATTTTAGCTCCAATATTATCTCCTTTTAGATAAAAAAACCCTAGAAGGAGCATATAGCATTAGGTTGCCAAAATATTTGTTTTCAGGTTCGTTTTAATATTAATCATTCCAAAATTAAGAGTGAAAAATGGAAAAAAATTCGTACACTACATTTAGCTCGCACTTTAGTGAGAGGAGGAACTTGCTTCAAACTCACACTAAAGTAGACATTAAAGAGGGGCCCAAGTGTACCAATGTGGATGGTCTAGGATAAAAAAGATCAAAGGAGGTGGCCAAGGCCCTAGATCCAAGACCCTACATCAAACCAACATCATCACAAAGGGACACATAGAAGGTGTATATGAAGCAGCAAGACAAGATACACAAACATACAATGTCAAAGACATAAAAAAGGAAAAAGAGAAAAAGGGTGGATCAAGCCTCAACCATTTGTCCAACACTATGTGGATCAAATCTAAGTTGTCTCTCCAAAAGACACATTCTCATTTTGAGATAGTGAAAATCCAGGTTGTCCATTGGGTGAGTATCCAAAAAAGGTGGCTTAGTGAGAAAGTCATGCCTCTGTGTTGGCTTCTCACTGTATAATGAAAAAGTCATGTCCATGTTTAGGCTTCTCATCATACTAACTACACCAAAGCTATACATCCTGATAACTTTGATAAGGGGTGATCCCACAATATTGGTTTACAATTTTTGGCCAAACTAGACATTGAACCAATTTTTTTTAACTAAATCTTCACATCCAGGCACCTAGAGCGGCTAAATTGTGAGGAATTTGAAGATGATGAAAACTAGTGATTTGTGAAATTTTGTTTATAGATTCTAAATTTATTTTTTTTCAATTTTTTTTTAATCATGTTTCACTTCTTTTTCCATCTCCTTCAAAAACTACTTTTTAACAGTAAACACCACTTTTAAAGAGTGATGTGTGTTTGCTAACACATAATTTTTTTTATGAAGGATAAAATTCTATTTTTTTTCAAATTTAGATTCATAACTATGATTTCTAATGCATGGAATTGGTTTCATAAAATTTCATTGAATATGTTTTTCTTAATTAAGTTTTGAAGTCAAACCAGTTACACTTTAGACATGATTTACATGCTAACACACAATTTTTATATATGTATCAAAATTCAATTTTTTTTGCTGGATCAGGGACATCAATATCTAGTGCATAGATATTTCAAAATAAATAAAAATTGATAATTTTCTATTTTTCGACATGTGTAGAACAAAGAGTTGTTTTTTGGTGAAAAACCTATGTTTAATAAAACTAAAGAAAATTACATAATAAAAATAAAACATATTAAAATTATATTCAATGGATAGCTTGTTTTGAGGACTACCATCATCTAGTTGGGTCTATGAAGTCTCCTCCATTTTCAACCTCAACCCAAGCTTCAAAAGGAAAAAAAATTGCAAAAAATTGATAGGAGAGGGTGAGAAGGGAAAACAAGGGGAGTTCAAGAAAACCCCCTTCAAGTGAACCCCCCTTGACCCCTTCGAGCGAAGTGGGGTTCACTTGAACCCCCATTTTTTTCAAAATTTCCATTGTTTTCTTTTAGAAATGTGTTATGGGGCTCGAGAAAACCTAGCATTAGAAAGGGGTTCGCTCGAACTAGGGTGTTCAAGTGAACCCTTTTATGTGTTCTCTCAAACCCCCTAGTTTATGTGGCCTAAAAACTAAAAATTTTGGTTTTAGGAGTGTTTTTGCAATTTTCCTTCCTCAATATAATTGTAAACCAATTTTTTGGGATCACCCTAAGGCACCATACGACACGAACAATAGGATTCATGAGGCAAGCAAAACTTTGTATGCTTGACACTCATGAACAAACAAGATGGCTCAATAGGAAAGAAAAGTGTGTTATGCAAGGTGGCCATATAACATATAATGTAAATGCAAATAGTGTAAGGTGCACTCAAAGGTATTTTTCTTATTTAATGTAAGGTCTCTTCTTAGGGAAAACCATGCCTAGTGTATCCAAGATAGGACAAGTCAAAGCAATATCACACTCGTGGAGGAAATAAACCCCAATGGCACCACCAAGAAAAGGGTGCATCACAACAATAAAGAAAACCACACAATGAAACATGAGTGTCAATGTATTCCCCCACTTTAAAGTGGTTGCTAACACCATTGTTGTGAGCAATTTTTTTTAAGTAGAATAAGACATGGAAGGCTATTCGAAAATCCCTATGCCAAGTCATATGGTCCCGAATGAAATAACTAAAGATAACTTAGTACATCACATGAGAACCAACTTAAGGTAGGTCATCCAAATCTTGCTCTTATATATACATGGAAGGTGATCAACTAGACAAAAAAGAAAATGAAAAGTGTCATACGAGGACATGGCTACCTACCCCCTTGCCCCCACTTAGTGTAAGACAAGGGTGAGTTGAGGTGATAATTAGAGGAACTAGGTGCGTCAACAAAAGGAAGAGCACCAAAATCCTTAACATGTTGAATTCAATTACTCAAAGCCTTGCATTCATTAGTAAAATGACCATGAATTCTATGATATGCAAAAAATGAACTCTTGCAGTAAAATTTATTTTATGTTCTTGAAGGGAGGGATATCAAACAATCTTGGAGGAGTCTCAAAAAGATACTCTCTTGATCAATAGCAGAAGATGCTCCTTTATTTTGTGACAAAGATATCTCTTGCTTAGTACAAGATGTCATACTTATACAAGGCTCTTTAGGTTATGAGATTGTGTTCTCTTCTTTTTAGGAGGGTGTAAAATTTATCAAATTTGAATCATTAGTGTTTTTTGTGATGACATTGATGTTAAGTAAGGATTTCCTTTTTTCTTTAATTTCTTTGAGAAGACAATAACCAAGACCACTAGTGTCTATTATTTTAGGATGCACTAATGTTAAAGTCAACTTAGAAGAATCTTTTGTAAGAGGGTTCACAGTAAGTGAAGGCTTTCTTTTTTCTTTTGAGGGACAATAATCAAGAGAATTAGTTTTCTCTTACATGTTAGCATCTATAGGGACATGGATACCTTGTTCTCTAGCACTACATCCTTTTCCAATATACCCAAGTTTTTACATAAGTTCATAAACTTTTCCATAAAGATTTTCATTTCTTTTGGATTTAGTGGTTGTTCATAATTAGCTTCATCAAAATTTGTTGTGTAATTTGTTTCCTTTTTTTCCAAAGTGGTTGAGGTGGATGCTTTTGAAGGTTCGTCTGAGTTTTGTTTTTACATTACTAGTTTCTCTTTTCCCTTTTCAGACTCTTTTTTTATGATCTTATATTCACCCATGAATGTAGGTGTGAAATCTAAGGAACCAAAATAATCTTCTAATAGCTTTGTGACTTCCTCAATATGATTTTACTTATCTTTTTCTTGCATGGGTTCTAGTTGTGTAGTTGGTGTCAATGTTTTTAAAGTATTTTCCCTACCTTTCTCAATGTTCAAACAACTTTCTAGTTCAGGGTCTATTTCAATTTGGTACACTTTATTGCTATAGACATATTTCATGATACGATGAAGAGTTGAAGGTATCACATGCATCTCATGAATCTAATTTATTCTTGAAAGGAGATTGTATTAAAGATCATGAGGCATAACATGGATAGGAGTTTGTAGTATGACCTTTCCAACTATAATAGGCAAAGTGATCATATCAAGTGGTTGATTTCCTACTTTGTCAAATCCTCAAATTGATAAGGAATTAGGTTCAATTCTTGATTTATCCACACCAAGTCTATCTAAAAGGGTTACACTACACACATTAAGGGTTGGGCCATTTTCAACAAGGGTTCTTTTTATCCCAGTCATATTAAATATAGCTATTATCATGAAGGCATCATTTGCATTTCTCGTCTCCAAGGGAGGTAGCTCATGTTGATGAAAAGTAATGGCTATGTTGTTTGGTGATATTTCCTCTTTTTATCATTTTTTCTCAAAAGCACTTGGAAGCCAAGAACTAGAGCCACATCAACAACTTCTTCATTACTATCACAACCATAGGTAGAAGCTTATCAAAGAAAAAATAGAGGTTAATACCCATAGTTTAAATGATGACAATATAATGCAACAAATCAAAGCATAGACAACACCAACTGTTCATCTTCAAAAACAATTAACACCAATGCCAAAACAAGCTTGTTGACATCAATGACAACACCAATCTTCACATACTTGCAATAAATATTTCGTGTTTGGTTCTATGAACATTACATATGTTATGTGTAGCCAAATATGTTCTTGTGAGAGCTGAAAATTATCTCTATACTAGAGAACACTTGAAAAAGAAATTGAATCCTTCCACAAGAGAATATGCAAAAGATTAGATTGATTGATATTAAGATCTATCAATTTGATAATAAGGTATATACAAAGTGTAGAATGACCTTGCTTATATAGATAAGGTGAGATCTAGGATTAGAGAATATTGTGACATGTTTCATAATCCTATCACATGAGACAACTAACTCATAACAACCTAGGATAAAATAAGATCTAGATAATACTTCTAGAAGGACTCTTATAATCTAAGTAAAATTAACATATGAGTAATTCCACTATGTCCTCTAGTGAGAAATTAAATAGGTACAAGACATTTATTCATACCAACAACCCCCTTAAGTGCAACTTAGGGAGAATATTATTATACATATGATACAAAAATGTAAAGAAATGCAAAGATGTCCTGAATAAAAGGAAATTTTAGTTTTAACAATGTATAGATAAATTCTTAACATTTGAATGTTCCCTTACTATCAAGATATTTATGGCTAACAGTGAAAAAAATTGATAATGTGATCTCTCATAAATAGAGAAACAAAGAAAAAAACTTGCTAAAAAACCCCTGTCCAAAATAGAAAAGATATAATCAAGTGATTAAAGAGGGAGGACTCCATGATACCCTTCAAGTAAACCATCCATCACATATATGCATTACAAATTCCCCCCATAAGAGGGAAAGAAAGAATCCACATTACCCCCCATAATAAAGTAGATCAAAAACCACTGAAGGATGTCTGAAGATAAAAGAGAATCCAATTCCTAAAAACATGTCTCCCCTTGAGAAGAAATAAATCCAATGGTTGATTCTAAAGAAACTCCATGTCCATGAATATGTAGGAGCTAAGAAGCACCATAAATGATATCTCCTAAGATACATCAAGTTTCTTCGAAGATCTCAACAAAATTAGGTGTGACCCCAATCAACAAAAGAGAAAAATAATATGGAAACACAAGATTAACATCCAAACAATATGTGTGATCAAAGAGGAGAGAGACCCCCTCAAACATGTCCTGCAAATCTAGAAATGAGTAATGAAAAAAAAAATGATATACATATCATTATATAATTTTGAAAAGACAAGTATGGAAAATAAAAGGTATCTTGATCATCTGAAGTCTTGGAAGCCAAGTCAACACTCAAATCTGAAAAGCGGGAGATGATAGAACCTCATCAAATGGCTGATGAATATCAAGGTTCAACTAGCCACCAAAACCACCATCTAAACAGCTACCCACACTATATCTATGATAGCGATCCTTAGAACATCCACTTTTAGGATTAAAATGAGATATTTTATAGATCTTTGCATCATGGTAAATCTTACCCAATGCAACAAGTTGTCTAGTATACAAATCATGAATGAAAAATGAATCTAGAGTGAACTCAATGGATTTGCGAGTAAATGTTATTTAATATACTAAAAGAAAATTATGTTTAATATCAGGAATGCAAAACACAATATGTAAACTACAATTGGGCACATCCAAATAAACATCATTAGTCATCAATATCTTCATGATTGAAGTATGCCTCAAGGATGAAAACATATAAGGTTGTCCTGATATATGATATGAAGCTCCAAATTCAAGAATCCAATTCCTAGACTATTCAACATGTGGTACAAAAAGAGCATGAACTTTCATCTTATGATCCTTTATCTTATCACACACATTAACAATTCCTACAATATCTATGCATGTAGAAGATGAAGGTTGTGAAGAAGAAGAGGGTGAAATTGTAGATTTAGAAGGAAAATATATTTTATGCTCTTTTAGAATTTTCCTTATTTCATCTAACTCTTTTTTATAGAAAGTATCTTCACCTTGCACATGTCTTTTAGAATAACCACACTTGGGTTTTTGCTTCTTAGTTTTATCCTCTTTAGAAGAGGTGGGTGTATAACTAGATTTTATCTTAGGTTTAGAATTCTTTTTTCCTTTACCTTTAGGTGATGATATGCAATCAATGCATAGCTCTTCGAATGTGCATCATGTTTAATGATTTTGTCTTGATCCCTAGGGAACCTATCACAAAATCTCTCTTAAACAAAGAAAAATGAGGTTCACCCAAAAGCAGATACACAAAATGGATGAACCTAACTTTTGTTTTTTATAGTATGTTTCACCCAATTATGAGAGGAAAATTTCCTAAATAACAGTAAAAAACCAATCCTAACTATTATAATATCAATAAGGAAGGTTTTAAGATGCTATAACAATGTGTACCTTGCTGAAAAAGTGTTTTTGTAGGGGTAAGTGAGGACTCATTCGCCTAGTGGCGAATGGGTCCTCGCTAGGGTTTTGGAAAAGGTGATTTTTAGGTTTTTTTCTTCAATTCCTGCACTCCTAGATCCCAGGTGATCAGCTCCCAAAAGTTGGAAATAAATTTTATAGCTTCATTTTCGTGATATTGCAAAAAGGTGACAACTTTGTAGCCTTGACAATTTTTGACAAATTTTAATCTCCACTTGATCTTCAACCTAAAACTTGCAATTACACATCAAAGAGGAGAAAAAATGGTGATTGTGAGGGATTAGCAGGTTTCCTTAGTCAAACCCCATTTACGTAATTAAACCTTATAATGAAATAATACATAACAGAAAGATGAATGAACAAAAATGTGTAAAAACTCACCAATCCTCAATTGAACCTTGGGATGCAAATTTGAAATTTCTCATGAAGTGTTCATAATGAGTGTAGATCTTGATCATAAACTTGGCATAGTATAATGAATTTGAACACTTGAACTTGATCACCAATGCTATAACAACACATTTGCTCAACAACATGCATGGATTTGACATGATGAAAGAGATCCTTCATTGTTTCAATAAAACTCTAATAATCTACCCTTGAATTCCTTCTTGAATGCTCTTGAATTCTCTATAATGCTCTTGTGAAAGTACTCTTGGTTGTTTATGAACTCACTAGGTGATCTTAGATGAAACTATGTGAAATTACCTTATATTTATACTTAACTCAAGATTTAATCCTAAAATTGAAATAACACAAGCCGACATCAAATCTAGGATTAAGAATCATTAAAATCCTACCAATAATAAGTTCAAAAAGGGGTGTCCTTAGTTAAGGAGGGCCCATTCACCATAGGGTGAATGGGTCCTAGCACAGTCAACTAGGACACATTTCAGGGAGGTAAAATGTTATGCCAAAAGGGGGTCCTATGACCTAGGAAGACCCATTCACCAGGTGGAAAAAGGGTCCCAAGTCACTATCCTAGGGCTCAAACCTTGACAAATTAAGTGTTGTGAAACATCATTAATGAGTGTCAAGATTTATCCTTTGAAAAATACAATAAGTAAGTCTTGGATTTGATTTTAAGGGGCCAATTAAGCTCTAATTAACTTCAATTAATTAATAAATCCCTAGATTAGTTTACAACACCCTAAATAATGTACCATTAAGTCCATTTTATCATTAATTATTCATTCCCAAACTGAGCATGAAAAAGGGTTACTTTTTTCAATGCTACATTTTCCCCCCACTTTAGTTAGAGTTTACCCTCATGTGAAACTCATACTAAAGTATAAATTTAAGACACTTAATGTATGCAAAAATGACAATGATTCACAATGATACCCTATCAAAGAACAAGAAAAGTAAATGAAAAATAAAGGATCAAGCTTCAACCATTCCAACACGATGTGGAACATGACTATTTTTCTGAAATAAGGATCAAGATTTGTAATTTTTTCCAAAATGATGTGGACCAAGTCTAGGCTATTTTTCTGAAACAAGGATCAAGATTCGATAGTTTTTCCAACACGATGTGGACTAGGTCTAGGCTATTTTTCCATAACATGAGTTCTCACTCTAGGGTGGTGGAACCTCAGGGTGTCCACTAGGTGAGTTATCCCAAAAGAGGTGACAAATGAGAGAATCATATTAGCCTCCCATACCATATCAAATTTATCCTCCTAATAACTTTAATAAGGCATCGCAATGTTATGCTTTTGAATGTTATGTCGATAGGTTTTTTCTTGAAGGGGATTTTTCTTCATTCGTGTAAGGTATTCTTCTTAGGGAATATCATGCCTAATGTCTCCAAGAGAGGACAAATCAAGAATATCATATCACCGCTTATGGGATGCTCTGTTCACATCATGCCACTAAGGGAAATCCTATGCTTAGAAATATCACTCTTTGACGACATCAAACCTAATGACACCACAAAGAAGAGGACACATCACAAGAAAAAATAGAATTGCACCATGAAATATGAACATTTTTGAAAGATGTCATTGATGTATGCCCCAAGTTTAAAGCAGTAGCTAACACCATTGTTGTGAGAAACTACTTTAAAGTAGACAATGTTTTCTTCTAAGATATAAGAGCTTTCCTTAGAAAACCCTATGCCAAGTCATATGTTTCTGAAATAAAGCTACATCATGAAAAGGAGGGAAGGGGTTGCCCCCAAAAATACATAAGGGATCTATGGAGTTGTGATCAATATGTCTTTTCTACAAAGTTGTCATATAGAAGTGGAAATTTCATCATTCCCCAAATACTCATAAAGATAGAAGAATGACACAAAGAGAGTGAAAATAAAGAAAAAAATCCTTTCAAGTCAATGTGGAAGAGACCTAAATATCTCAACGCCTTGCATCATCCCCAAAAGGAAAACACAAGACAAATGAAAAATAATATTTTTATGATATAGAGAAGAATGCAAGTACATATAGAGGAATGTACAAAAAGAGAGAGAGATAAATCAAACAAAACATGATGGGGGGTCACATTAGGGTATGTGAAGGATCATCAAGGAAAAAATAGGCCCTTAAGTGGTGAATAATTCAGAAAAATCAGAGTTAGGAAACTTGACATAAAAATTTGAATAAGTTATCTATATTATTTCAAAAATATGTAAGAATAGAATCTGTAGAAAATTGAATGTAGTTTCTAAACTACTAGGTTTATTTGAAAAAATATATATCTATTTGATGAAAATTTTAAATTTCAATGCAGTAGTACTTAAATTTCAGGGAAAAAATAAGAAGTAGGTGTCTATCTTACCACCCTAACCACAATAAAATGATAATATTTTTTTATAAGTTTTTAGATATAAGTAGAGGACTCATGTCCAGATGTGATGCATATTTTTTTGTAATTTTTTTCGAAAGTAAATAATTAATTATGATTTTTTTATTAAATTTCTTTTAAAAATATAAAAAATCATATGTCGACCACCTTAACTTGGTCAAAACTTCATGAATTTTTTTATTTATTTTTTAATCCTATATTTATGTGAAGCATAGAATGTGGCACATGTTTTAGATTCAAAAATGTGATACCATTTGAAAGCTATAGATTTTTTTCAATCAACCTATCAATTAGGACTTTAGTTGTAATTCAAATAGAAAATGAATAATAATAATTTATTAAATTCAATGTAAAGCATAATTTATATTGGTGGAAAGCTGAGAATCTCCTTTAAAAACACTTTTCGTTTCATTGATTTTGGGTTAGAAAAAAGTCATCAGCCACATACCCTACACATACCCATCATATCGCCACTTTTTGGCCAATCATGATCCTGCACATACCCATTACACACATGCAATCACATACAAGAACATGAAAAAAAGAATAAAGAAAAATACTAGTAAGGAATGTGTGAGTCAACCTATAGTAGGTCATCGACATCCTAATATCGGTCTATATAAAAGGAAGTCAAACAACAAGCCAATGACACAACAAGTGTCTAACTAGGGGAAACACCGAGTTCAACACTCTTTTTAGGATATTTGTCATTTAAGATCATAGAAGAGGAAAACAATGTATTCAATTCCTTATGCACTTTTTCATCAATATTTGTAATGTTAGTGTCATCATCTAGATTAATCATAATAGAAGGTCAAATGATAATTTCTCTAGAAGGTTCTTGTTTATGTTGTGCTGAGGGCATAGAGTTATCATACAATTGCTTCAGGTGAGTTTATATTTTGATTTTCTATGTTCATTTCAATTAGTTTTCAATTTGTATTTGTGTAAGAGCAAGTTTATCAATCATAGGTTTCTTCTCTTCCTTGGGAGGAACAGAAGAAACAATAGGAGGTTCTTCAACCACTTTCTCTTTAGCTTTTTAAACTTGTTTAACTTTAGGAGGCACAACGAGATTGTTTTGGCTATCTTGTGGTCTCTTATAAGAAATCACAAGAGTTTTTTTCATAGGCTACTCTTGGATGGTTGGAAAAGATTTTGGTTCAATCATTTTTTCATCAAGGATAGGTGGCTCAATCATGGTTTGAGGCATATTTCAAAGGGATAATAATACTATCACATACAAGAACTAATCCTGAAAAAGAAGTCCTCACAAGGTCTAATAGGTTCAATATGCTCAGGCCAAAAGAAATCCAATGAAAAGTTTCCTCAGGAAGATGCAAGATTAAACCCACTACATGATGCATAGTAAAGATATCATTGGCAAAGGGAAAATTTAAACATTTATGCACAACCGATAGGATGACATTCATGGAGCGAAGCGATGGATAGCCTAAATTTACATGAAATTGGTCTGACTGTGGAATGATGGTGAATAATACATTTAATTATTTCGATCCAACTTTTAACTTAGGTAGATCTATAAATCCAATTGTAGGACAAGAAACACCATTATGCATCTTGATCCATGCTTTCAATTTTTCATATGTATGTTGATATAGTTCATGCATAAATAGGAATTTTTCAGTGATCACATTCTCCCAACAAAGAAGATCAATTAATATCCCATTTGTAGGCTTATTATTGATTCTTTCAGCTATATAAAGAGGACCATCGAGTGCATGTTTAAGTATGTCTTTTTTGTGAAAAATCAATATCAAGAGGTCTATTGGTTGACCCCTTATGAGGTTCAACTTTGATAAATGCTACTACTTTAATCAGTTGTTCTGCATTGTCATCTTTTATGTTTTCATCATCTATGTCAACATTCATCACATCATTCTTGGTTTCACTAGCTTTGACAAATGAAATAGTGTGCTTAGGCATGGGATTGGTAAAGATTTGTAAATTTTGGTTAGGATAGGATCCCGACTTATTTCCTTGATCATTCACACCTCCAATTTTTATTTTATTAATATCAATAATATCTTGCACAAGATGTTTAAGATTCTTATAATATTTCATACCATGTCCATTTTATCGGTGATAATGTCCATAAAATTTTCGTTGAAAGCCTGTGGGAAACGGTATATATTGTGAAGGGTACTGGGTAAAGGAGTGAAATTTTTATCCTTATCCCCAAAGGAAAATGGATTTGTTGTATTTATAGCAGCCACTTGGTTATTAGTTTGTTGACATAATTGAGGGGAGTTAAGTTGTAAAAATCCCCTATTTTTCTTCTTGAAAAGTTGGTAACTATTTTGAGTTGTGGATTCAAATTTTTTGGGATGGCTAGGGGGATTTTTCACATCACGATCGTAAGTCATATTCTAATAATCATGAAGGGTTATACATAACCATGTAAATGATGTAAATTTCAACATTTAAAGTTTTCTTTGGAGTTTTTTTTGTAAGTTGTAAATAAAAATTTGTTGAAGTTCAGAATCATGAATCTTAATGCTTAATTGTGAATATAGTGTTTGGTATCTTGCTATGAAATCAACCACTTTCTCATCACCCTTTTTTTTTCATGTCATTAAATCAACTATGGTCATCTTGGGACCCATGTGAATGTGGAAGTGGTTGTAAAAGGCATCTACTAGTTCATTGAATGAACCAAAATTGAATTATTTGGTAAAGAAGAAAACCACTCTAAAGCAGTATCCTTCAAGGATCTAGGGAACAGTTTAGCCAAAGAAAAATCTCCAAAGATGAAATCACTAAATAAAGTTGTAAAACCAAAAACATGACTAACAAGATATCCTTTCCCACCATATTTCTCAAATTGGGGAGCATCTATACCCTATGGTATTTGTGCTAAGTTGAGTATTTCCAAGGATAATGGATTGGTTTTGATGTATTGTGAAGGTCGATCATTGTTGTTTTGATTTAGGGTCGCAACTTATTGTTGAAGAGATGTCATGATTTAAAAAAGTGTGTTAAGGATAGCATCGTTGTTATTGTAAGGTGGAGTTGAATAGGGTGGAGTGGTATATGTATGTGGAGGGAAAGAAAATTGTAATTTTTTGAGGGAGAATGGTTGAGGAGATATTGTGTTTGAATGCACAAAGCTAGAAGGATTCCTAGTGGAAATACCTAGGGAAGTGTTAACATTGCTAGTAGGTTGAATTTTTTTGCTAAGTTGAAAGGTTGTGGTAGGTTGAGTATTAGTTTTTGTAGGAATGGACATTAGTATTGTAGAAGATGGAATTGAAGTTCCACCTTGGCTTTGTGTACCCTCCAAAGCTTGAGTAGAACTAATCATGGTAGGGATGGTATTGTTAACATTAAGCACATTATTTGTAGGCATGGAAGTAATGGGAAATGAAGTATGCAAACTAGCATCCATAGGGGGTTGATTATCAACACTATGAGGAAGATATGTAGAAAACCCAAGATCCATGGTGAGTGAGATATCACAGGATGACATGAGCCTCAAACTATGTCTTACAATAGTATTGCTAATAGGACACCAAGTTGTAAAGGTCATACAATTTTTTACAAACTTAGTGTACAAACCCAAAATGGAAAGAGGGTAAGTTTCAATTCAATGAGATACAATTTTTAGATTCTAAACAATATAATTTATTGATTACATAATGCAATAAACTAAAAATGAAATGTTGTGAATGTAATTTTGAAATTTGAAAATGCACTAAATGAAGCAAATTAAGCTAGATCTAATGAAATTATTGAAACATGTAAAATTAGAAAATTGAAATAGAGATGTAACAACAACAAACAAAAGCATAAAACATAATATTTCAGATTCTAGAAATTCAAATCAGCACCTGATCAGGGACTCATTCACCCTAGGGCGAATGGGTCCTAGATTAGGGTTTTGAAAGTGATTTTTACTAATTTTTAAGCCTTTTCTCATGAGTTTTAGATTTAGGTCTATAATAGTAAGGGTGAATGAGTCCTAGAATAGGGTTTTGAAAGTGATTTTTATTAATTTTGAATCCTTTTCTAATGAGTTTTAGATTCATGTCTGTAATAGTATGTTTTGGGTTCATATTTTTGTAAATGTATTATAAAATGCAAGTTAAAAATGTGTATTATAAGATGCAAGTTTAAAATGTGTATTATAAAATGCAAGTTGAAAATGTGACAAAATGATGAATTACAAGACCTGGTTTGATATGCAATTTTATCTTGATTTTCAAATGCAATTCTATATGATCTAAATGATATGCAAGATGACTGTTTTTTTAGTATTTTCATATTTAAAGAATACAAACAATGTAATTCTAAAACCCTATATGGGATGCAAATTTGAATGCAAAGTAAGACACCCCAAATGAGATCTCATTCAATGCAAATGAATGAAAATGAATGGGAGATCTAACCTAAGATGAAAAGAGAGACTCCAAAAAATCAGAAAACTACAACGTTTAATAAGTCAGTTTCACCAAAATGAAACAAAGAAAAATGAGGTTCACCCAAAAGGGGATTCACCAAATGGGTGAACCTAATTTCTTTCTTTTTGTAGTATGTTTCACTCAATTATGAGAGGAAAAATGCCTAAATAATAATAAAAAATCAATCTTAATTGTTATAAGAGCAATAAGGAAGGTTTTAAGATGATAAAACAATGTGTACCTTGTTGAAAAGTGTTGTTTTTGGGGTCACTGAGGATTCATTCACCTAGTGGCAAATGGGTCCTTGCTAGGGTTCTAAAAAAGTGATTTTTGGGTTTTGTTCTTCAATTTCTACACTCCTAGCTCCTAGATGATGAACTCCTGAAAGTTAGAAGTAAATTTTGTAGCTTTGTTTTCATGATCTTGCAAGAAAGGTGACAACTTTTACAACTTTGCAAACTTGACAATTTTTGACAACTTTTAATCTCCACTTGATCTTCAACCTAAAACCTGCAATCACACATCAAAGAGGAGAAAAATTGTTGATTGTTAGGGAATAGGTATTTTCCTTAGTCAAAACCCATTTAGGTAATTAAACCTTATAATAAAATAATACATAAAGGAAAGATGAATGAACAACAATGTGTAACAACTCGCCAATCCTCAATTGAACCTTGGAATGCAAATTTGAAAACTAGCATGAAGTGGCCATAATGAGTGCAAATATATATCATAAATTTGACATAGGATAATGGCTTTGAAGACTTGAACTTGATCACCAATACCACAACATCACATTAGCTCAACAACATGCATGACTTTGACATGATGAACGAGATCCTTGATTGCTGCAATAAAACTCTAATAATTTTCCCTTGAAATCCTTCTTGAATGCTCTATAATGCTCTTGTGAAATTACTCTTGATTGCTTATGAGCTTGCTAGGTGTTCTTAGATGAAACTATGTGAAATTACCTTATATTTATACTTAAGATTTAATCTAGAAATTCAAATAACACAAGCTGACATCAGATCTAGGATTCAAAATCATCAAAATCCCACCAAGAATAAGTTCAAAAAGTGGTGTCCTTAGTTAAGGAGGGCCCTTTCACCATAGGGTGAATGTGTCCTAGCACTGTCAACTAGGACACATTTCAAGAAGGTTAAATGTTATGCCAAAAGGAGGTCCTGGGATCTTGGAAGGACCCATTTTCTAGGTGGTGAATGGGTCCTAGGTCACTAGCCTGGGACTCAAACCTTTCCAAATAAAGTGTTGTGAAACATCATTAATGAGTGTTGTGATTTATCCTTTGGAAAATGTAATAAATAAGGCTTGGATTTGAATTTAAAGGGACAATTAAGCTCTAATTAGCTTCAATTAATTAATAAAGCCCTAGATTAGTGGGAAAGTGTGAGAAAAAACTTTACAACACCCTAAATAAGGCACCATTAAGTCCATTTTATCATTAATTATTCATTCCAAAACTAAGTGTGAAAAAGGGTTACTTTTTTTTATGCTACACTCTCAAAAGAAGGCATGACACATAAATCACCTAATCCATCCATTGTAGCATAAAAGGAAGTAGAGAATTATGAAAATAAACCTTTTAACTTAGATAAAATCAAGAATATGCATTATTTATCAAAATTTTCTTTAGCATAACCAACCAATTGAGAACTTAAAAATTTAAATTTTATAAAACAACCTTCATTGGTAGAAAAATATCTATGGAAAGTGATGCCAATTTTTCCTACAATTACATATCATGAATCTCACTAACTAAACCAAGTAAATCCTTGTACTTATCCCATACCTACTTAGAATAAGTATAATCATTAATATGGAAGAAAAAACTATTAGCAACATGCATAGAAATTAAGCCCATAGCCTCATCACATTTGTTTCTATGAGAAAATATTTCATACTCTAGAAAAATCAAGTTGATAGTCATTGAAGGTAGACCACAAATCCTTAGACCAAAGCAATATTTGCATTCTCACCTTTCATGTATGAAAATTATGAGGAGTTAAGACATCAAACCTTAGTTCATCCATTAGAACATCAAGTGCCAAGAGTGAAAAATAGACAAATATCTAATACAAAATGATGTGATGTAAGAAAAATATGAAAATACAATTGAAAAGGAAGGCCCCCAACAAAAAGAATTTTAGCAAGAGATAGTATGTACAAGTAATCAATGAATATGTCAAAAAAGAAAAAACTAAATAATTTATATCTAGGGATAAATTTGGAAAAAAGTGCATGAACCAAATTATAGAGCTCTTGAATACCTTTTAGTTATCATTAGAATCACGAGAATCAGGAAAAATGGTGATAAGTTATGAGCTCAAAGGTGCAAAAGGGAAAAGGAACTTCAGTTGTCAATAAAATGTACCTAAAGAAAAATTTGGAAAAATGAACTACTCCATAATGAAGTATATGGAACAAGCTTTCTGTTGATATCTTATTTGCAAAATTTTGAGTAGATTGTCGAAAAGTTATCCTCTAGAGAAAAAAGGCCCAATTTGGGCACTAAAAACCTAAACATGCACAAAAATCAAGCCCTCGAGGTTGGCGGTTGGTCCCCAATGTCACTAGGGCTACAAATATTGCAAAATAAAAATGTCACCCAATGGGCGGTGGTGGGGTGGAGCCTTGACAACAAAATTTGGTGGTGACTCTGCATGCGACTAGGGGTGAAGCCCCTCACTTGGCATTGAGAACTGTGAGCTCGACTTAAGGAAAAACCACTTGATATAAAACACTTTTAAACCATTGAATAAAGTGTAATATATTTTTAAAATTAAAATATCACTGACCTCCATTTGTATATTTTGTCATACACCGATGTGATGCAAATGTACAATCTACAATTTGATGATGCATGTACTACATAGGATAAATATTCCTTAAAAATAGGTTGATTCTTGTAGAATATACCATTCGTCATACCCTGCGCCTATACCTTGTTGACGATACATGTTAGAATCGTATTGTATGGATTTCGTACAATTGTATAAACAAAAAGGACAATGATTTTACAAAAAAACAAAAAAAAAACCTTTAAGGGCCCAAGGAAAAAATATCTATTTTTGACCATTCAATGACAAGTGATCTTAGGAGTTTTGGACCTTTCAAATGCAATGGTAGCGCCTATTTTTGCTTAAAGTGCTTTTAAAATTCAACTACCTCTTGAATTTGGTAATTACCTCCCAACTTGAAACCCTCATAGATTTGGAAAAATATGTGATATTTTGATGAATTGAATGTCGATCTTTACTTTTCTAGACATCTTGGACTCAATGGTGAACTCTAATTTCCTCCAACACGAGCCAAAATTAACCTGCAATGAAAACCCACAAAGAGAAACCCTCCAAGTCTTGTATTTCTTCAAGTTTTTTTTATTCGCCATATCACCATTAGGTGCAAGGGAAGAGCATACTCAACAATACTATTTAAACCACCAAGATCAATTAGTAACAATACCTCTACCTTCATATTTAAGAAGGAATTTAAATGACCTTAGCTCTAATACCATGTAAGAGCTGAAAATTAGCTCTATACCCATGACCACCTACAAAAACAATTGAATCTGTTAATAAGAGATTATGCATGAAATGAGCATGCTTGATATTAAGATCTATCAATATGATAATGAGGTATGTTACAACGTGTTCAATGATCATGCTTATATACATAAGGTGAGAGCTAGTATTAGATAATATTGTGACATGTGTCTTAATCCTATCACATGAGACAACTCACAACAACTTAGGATAACTTAAGATCTAGATAAGAATTCTAGAAGGAATCATAAAACCTAAGTAAAATTAACATGTAAATAAGTCCCCTAAGTCTCATAGTAAGAAATTATCTCTAGGTTTTAGTTGGTTTATTGATAGACATCTCAGATGGATCAAAATGGCATGGACCAATGGTAAGATTTCATTTGATTCTATGTTACATATCATATGCTATGTCTAGCTAGATATGTTCTAAGGATATGTTCTCATAGATCAGTTTATGGCAATATTTTCTAAGTTACATGTATATAGTTCTAAGCAACATTACATAAAAGTGAATTTTTTTGTTAGATTTAAAGTAAAATGGGCAAGTAAAATGTGTTAAGAAAGCAATAGGGTGGCAAACCTATCTATCTATTGTTGAGGTTCACATATTCTTTCTATGTTCATAGATGTAATGAAAGTGGACTATCTGCTAGTTCAATATTGGAATTGTTAAAACTTGGAAGCCATCTATATGATTTCTCCATTCCATCTAGGGTTTTAATGTATGATTTATAAGAGGTATTCAATAGTTGCTAGCATTTAGATGTTTCTTATTGTTAAAACGAACAAAACATAAGAGTTATCAAGGGTAGACTAATACATGACTACTAAGTGAGTGCCATGTGATTTTGAGGTGGTGAAAATGATAGGCCTAGAGTCTATATTTCATAAAAGAATCAAAATATATTATAAATCCACCTAATAAATCTAGTCAATAGTGACATGTCTTGTTCCCATTGGGAATAGTAATACAATAAAAACTCTTGGATTTTGATTTCCCTCTTTTCTTTCCCCTTGGAATAAACACTATACTCTAAAATGAGATTTTGAGATACATAACAACACACATGCTTGATTTCTACTAGTTGAAAGATAAACGATTATATAGCTAAACGGGTTGTTTCTGTGTATATCAAACGAGGTGGTGTCACATGGTAACTCTCTTTATCCGTGGTAACTATTAATACTTCAAATGAGAAGTTCAGTAATAAGAAGAACATATGGAGAGGGATGAATGCTCAGATTCAAATGGTAGAATATATATTGTAGTCCGCATGTCGAGAGATGGAAGAAGATAAACAAAAACATTTCAAAAGTCTTCTATCTTAAAATATATATATTGTAGTCCGCATACCTCGAAATTACATCGAAATAACAACTCACCGACAACTTGCCGCTCTTCCATCTTAAAATGGAAAACCTGGCCAAGGAATTCAAAGGACGTTAATGAGTCTAGTCAAAGACATTGATGAAAATAATTACATCACATTTCGCTAGTAATGATAATGTAAGCAAAATGATGTAAGAGGCGACTTCTTTAAGAAATATTTCTTGAATTATACGTTGTTGGTTATTAAATTGCATGTGTGAACTGGTTTACCTCTTTTTCCGGCTTGTAAACTCTACGTATAATTTAGATTGACCACAAATGTTTTTTTTTTAATTTGAAATCTCTCTATGCTTTATTTTGTAGTTGGTTAGTATCCTTCAAATCTCTATTAGCTTGATAATATAAATTCCCAAATGAAGGATTAAGTGAGATATGTGTTAGTGGGTAAAACTATATATATGTGTATGCGTATGGATTAGTGTTTGTTTTTTTAAAAAAAAATTTAATATGTATTAGAAGTTGATAAAATTTTGGGGTTGGGGCCCTAGTTTGGTTGGCTAAATCTTTCCTGTAGCAGGAAGTTGGTCACAAGTTCTAGTCTCCCCAACCCTCGTGGTACCGGAGGGCGTGTCGCCCCAACACCGCCAGTCACGTTAAAAAGTTTACCAGGCGCACTGTAGTTTATAGGGGGTCGTGCTACCCAATTCCTGTAGTCTAAAAAAAAAAAAAAGTTGATAAAATTTTATTTATTTTGATTTTTGTGTTGATTTTTAATAGATAAAAAGATAAAAATATAAGTAGTAATTTTTAATTTATTTGAAATTTCTTCATGGTTTTGTTTCTAAACAATTATCTAATTTTAGATTGTCTTAACTTAATGAAAAGTGTCTTATTAATCTTTACATATTGTTCTAATTATAGAAACAATATTTAAAATAGTATGTTAGAATCAAGCATTCAAAGACATGAATATATTTATGCTTATGTAATTGATTAATGATTCTTCATCTAAAATTGTATGTCACTATTCAACATCACATTTATTTCAGCAAATTCTATATTTTCATCTTCATGTTCATGTTCATTTTCATTTTCAACTTCAAAACGATTTACATTTTCATCTTCATTTTCATCAACAAAACGGTTTTCATTTTCATTTTCATCCATAAAACAGTTTTGGTTTTCATTTTCAACAAAATGATCATTCTCATTTTCATTTGCAACAAAAGATTTTTCTTTTTTGTTTTCAACAAATTCTATAAAAGTTTCATCTCTCTAAATATTACCAATGTCAACATCATTAAGTCTAGCATCTTGTAAAACTTCTACATACAAATTTACCATTTCACTAACATGTGGATTTGAAGACGTGCCTGGATTTGTGCATATTGAAACATTCTCCATAGCATTAAAATAGGGATTTGAAGACATAGTAGGACTTGCTTGTATAATCATATTCTTCTCCAAATTGACTTCTTGCAAATTAGCTTCATCTACAACCATGGTCTCAATGTTTTCATCTTCAATAGTTGTGGAATTGGATGCTCCATCATCATTCATTGATTTAATTCCCATTCTTCTTTCTTGGAATTGGATGCTCCACCATCATTCATTGATTTAATTCCCATTCTTCTTTCTCTTTGTCTTTGTCTCTCCTTCGCTCTCTTTGCTTCAACTTCAAGAGGTGTCAATGCATGTCTTCCTTCTCTTATTACGAGCTTTATCTCCCATGATTATAAAATTCTCAAGCACAAATGAATGTCAATAGAGAAATTATTCAAAAAATTCAATCCAAATTGGAAGTTGAAGACCTATAAGCAAAATATTCTTCCTCTTGTGTTCCTCAAAACAAGTAGAAAACTAGCACAATTCCACTTTAAAAACTATTTTCTTCATGCCTCCTTTGAAAAATTCAATCCATATTGCAAGTTGAAGACCTTTTGTTCCTCCAAACAAGTACAAAACTAACACAATTCCACTTCAAAAATGGTTTACATGATGCCTCCTTTGAAAAAATAAATCAAAAATCAAGTTCACCACCTGTAAAGACAATAGTTGATGAAAAATAGCCTAATTTTACTACTCTCGACCGTACATGTGAAGTTGCAGACTTCACAGTAAATTTTGATAATAAATTTAAATAAAACGGTTAAAAACAAACAAGATCCTGCTTTATAATTGGGATCTTGCTCCCCTATATTAAATGTGGGGACCATTGACAAAGGAACAAGATCCTATTTATAAAGCGGGATCCCATTTCCCTATCAACGGTCATGGAATTTAATATTGGGAAATGGGATCCCACTTTACAAATCAGGATCCCGTTTCCAAAAAAAAGAAATTGGATTTTCTTTGTGGTCAGGTTTCTGCCTTGTATTTTGGTTCGGTAAAATCATTGGGAATCAAAACCTAGGTCTTCAACATGGTTTGACCTGCAAGTTGAAGGTCCTAACAATGTCAGAAAAAAATACCAGGTTTGGACATATGGCTGACAACCTTTTTTGCAGATTTTTTTGATGAAATTAAAACCCATTTTAGATAAGACAATACAGATTCCAAATATGTAATTTCTTTTACAATTGGATTATTTTTTCTATTTTTCAATTAATTTCTGATGAAACTGTTCCATAAACTTTAAATATCAAGGTTTTTTACTATTTTAATAACTTTTGATCAACATAACATTTTGACAAATGAATTGCTAGAGAACGAAGTTCAGACAATTCTTTTCAATTTAAAAAAAAAAAAAAATATGATAAGTTTAGGTCATCTTATGAGTGTCGTACACGATGATTTTTCAAAACGACAAATATGCCTAATAATTTTATTTTTTTAAATCAATAAAAAATTACAAAAAAAATATTGAGAACAAGCTTCAGTGAGTCACAAATCTTTTCCCAAAAGGATTTAGAAAAATATGATAATTTATGTCAAAATATGGATGTCGTACACGTGCATGGTATGGTAAAAAAAAAGTGAAATTTAAATAGTGGTTTTAGAAATGCCTATTGAAACTCAATTTGTACAATTTGGGTATTTAAATAAATTACATATTTGGAAATTAGACTCCAAGTACTACATTTTATGATTAGTGACTTTTTTGAAGATTCCATCTGTAAGTGCTTCAAATTTTTAGGTCAAATGTGTGAAATTCTAAAAATCAGGAAAAACACTTCCACTGTGGCCAAAAAGTGGACTCAACTTCTTGCCAGCACCCAAAGAGGATTTGCTAAAAGATAACAGTGGGAGGCATTCTGAGGGAGAGGGGGTAAATGGACACAAGCATGAAGATACACCAAATATTGTCTACAAAACTTGCAAACTAGTGAAGATAGGTAGACTAAGGCCCAAAGATCAACAACAAATTCAGGACCATGTTAGAGAATTGTGGGATATAATACCTAATGCAAATAAGTCCAACATAGATGCTTTGCTTGAACAAACTATAAAATGCATAAAGTTCTTACAAACTATTGCACAACATGCTGGAAGGTGGAGCTATAGGAGGAATGTATCAATGAAAAGAATGCTAGAAAAGAATCAGAAATCTCTTCTATCATGGATATTGTTAGAGAGTCTTCTATTTTACAGATTTCAAAGGCATGGACATTTTTCATGGAATTTTTGAAAGGAACAAAAAAGCATCCAACCCCAAATTTTTTTCTTCATGGCAACAACTTGAAGAGTTAGTTTTCTTCACAAAAAATGACCAAACCAGTTGTTATTTTGCAAGGAAATACAAGATACAAAGATGGTAAAATAAATATCATGGAGATATTTAAAATGAAGGAAAAAATGCATCAAAACTAGCTCATTTCTTCATGGTTGTGACCTGAAGAAATGGTTTTCTTAACAAAAATACGAACCCACTTGGGTTTTATCTTAAAATTGCAAATATAGAGGAAAAGCTAATCTCTTCACCATCTTGCCACTGGCTGGAGCTCGAAATGAGCTTTATTTGCAAAGAAAAATGGAGGTATATGATAGACGGAGCTTACCCAAGCTCAAGTAGTCGATTTTCACTGTAAATGTCAGTTATCTTGTTACCATGAAATGCCTCTGGAAGCTTTAGACAATCACCTGAATGGTGACCCAAGAGAAATTACAGTAACCCATAGAAAATGGAGTACAAAATAATGCATTAGTAAAATTATGCATATGGTCGTGGCTTGGATACATTAAATGGCCAAAAGAATGGAGGAAAAGACAGATTTTGTTAAAAAATCACAATTAGCTCATTTTTCTAGTGTGGAAATCACAAGAATTTGTCAAGAAATCAGCAAGAAAAACCATTTATAGAACTCTCATCAAAACCCCATGGTGGCAGAGCAACACTCCAGAAGGTTCGAGCAAAATGAATGTGCTTTTTACATTTTCTCATTGTTTTGTTTAGGGTTAGAAACCCTATGGATGCCGACCAAAGGTATTTTTAACCTTTGTTTTAAAAAATTGCAAAACACAATTTGATAGGTGAAGCCATAATAGTGGTTTACAATTGAAGTAAGGAAAACTCACAAAAAATGAATGCATGGCAAAAAAATTAATTTTAGGGGTTTGTACGAACTTATTGGTTCGACCGAACCAATTAGGGGTTCGATAGAACCTAGGTTCCGCCGAACCCTCTTAATACTTTCCCTACCAAAAAAACCATCAAAACCCCTTATAGAAGGGGGTTCGAATGAACCCTGGTTCGAACGAACCCCTATTCCTCATCCCCCGAGAAAAAAACTTGAATTTTGGCACCTCAGCTTTCGAGGATAAAAATGGAGGAATATTCACAAACCCAACTGGAATCAAGTAGTCCCTCGAGCGAGCTATCCAACGAATATAATTTTAATATGTTTTGGTTATTATGTATTTGTTTTTTAGTTTAATTAAACATAGGTTTTTCATCAAAAATGAAGGTCTCTGTTCTACACGTGGAAAAATAGCAGATTATCAAAAAAAAAATTGAAAAATATGAGTGCACTAGATATTGAAGTCCTTGATCCAATACAAAAAAAAATTTGAATTTTGATATATACAAAAATAGTTATGCGTTATACGGTCGCGTTATGTTTGAATTGTAATTGGTTTGACTTTGAAACTTGATTAAAGAAAAAATATTCAATAAAAAACTATCTAACCAAGTGGAAGCACTAGATATTGGAGTTACAAATCTAGATTCAAAAGAATTAGAATTTTATCCTTCATGGAAAAAAAATTATGCGTTATACGGTGCACGTCACTTTTTAAAAATGCTATTTTTTGATAAAAACTAGTTTTCGTGGGAGATGGAAAAAGAAGTGGATTCTGATTCCAAAATTTTTGAAAAAAATATTTTTAGAATATACAGACAAAATGTGATGAGACTCTAGTTTTCATCATCTTCAAATTCTTCACGGTTTAGCCGCTATAGGTGCCCGAATGTAAAGATTTAGTTATAAAAATAATTTCAGTGTCCAGTTTGGCCAAAAATTGTAAACCGCTATTGTGGGATCACCCTTGCTACGTGGGCTAGGAGGTGAAGTCTTATGGCTTAGGCAATTTTTCCTTATGTTGCATTTTAAAACTTAGGCTATTTTTTCATTGTGATTACCAAACCATGCCTTAGGGATTTCTCATTGGTTTTTAAAGAATGAAATGCCTTCCAAAGACTTCAGAGATTCCTTATGACCTCTCACATAGGCTGAACCATTGGCCATCTTTTTTGCATATATTTGAAAATATGAAATGTTGACCAAGTGATGATGGTAAGTCATTTTTGTCAAGTATGACTTTGAAATGTAGAAAATAAGGGTGATTAGTGAGTTGGCTTAAATGATTTTACAAACAATTTAGAGTGATTAGAAGTTTATTAGTTTTTTTCATTTTATCAATTGTAAAACATTATTTAAGTAATTTGCAAAACACTTTATTTAATGTTATTTATAATGCAAATGTTGATGTAATCCAAGGAGGTGGTGGGGCCTCTTATTTTGCATTGTTTTTGAAATGTAAAATAGTTTGATTAAGTGATGTTAATATGAATCACTTAATCAAGTTATTATTTTAAATGTAAAATAGAGTCTTGTGCTTTTGCAAAAGCACTAAAGGTGTGGCTCAAATGGGTTGAAAACATGTGTGGGAAAATTTGATGACTTGCCAACATGGAGAATGTGTGGGAGGTTGTATTTGACTATTTTTGGAGGGAAGAGACTATTTGGAGGAAATTTTGTCACATTATTAGTGTGATTATGGTATTTGCTTGACCTTGCTTCATATGGAGGACAGTTTGGAGTGATTTTAGAAGGTTCTTTTTGGCCTTTTTTGCTGCATCTGACTATAATCTTCTAGCTGGAATTTTTTGAGGGAGTTGTTTGATTTTTACTTAACTTCAATCTGTATTGTTGAAGGGAGTTCTTTCTTTCTAGCAGAGTGATAGCTTGATTTCTGGAGTTATCTTTTCAGTTGGAGCAGTATTGTAACTCAGAGATAGATTTGTATACTAGTTAGTACCTTGAATCAATGACATTGAATATTTTCCTTCTCATTTCATTTTTTATTTTGTGCATTTAGTGGTTGATCAGATTACTTATGAAATTTAGCTTTTACTTGTATTCTTGTCTCATTGTTAAGCACCTATTTAGCAGAAGAGTGTATTCTTGTAGGTTATAAGTTGTGTTAGTAAATGAAAATTCTTTTAGTTTTGAAATATTTTCCTTCTAAGAGTTCAGCTAAAAAACCTCCTTATAAATTACTTATGCAAGAATGCATGCAAAATGAGCCATGTGAACCAGGATTTCTAACTGTTTTGAATGTGCGTAAGCTATTTGTAGATCCTAGTTAGTTTTTTGGTGGATCACCCTTTGAAGTTTCAGTTAAGTTTCCTTTTCAAGCATCTTTTTACTCTTTCCTCAAGAAATTATTAGTTTAGGTGACATGAAAAGGGGAGCTAGTGCATAATCTGGAGGTCTACTTTTATGATAAGATACCCACAGCCTAAAAGTAGTCCCATGTTGCATCCAAATTTGTTGAGTTCTTTCACAACTTGGTAGAGGGTTGCAAATTTGGATCTCTAACAGTTTTGGCATGCCCGGTGGGACTGTGAACTGATTCTTAGTCCATTTTATATGTTTTTCTACTACTGTTTGGTGTGTACAACAGTTGATTACTACCTTCTAAGGTGTTTCAAATACATATTTGGTGACTCTAAGAAGTTTTACTAGTTTAAGTACGATCAAGTGCTAGTTAATTTCAATTAAATCTGATTTTTTCTTATTTTCTAGCTTATGAATGAATAAACATGTCTATGTTTCATGGAAACATGTCATATCACCCAACATATCATGAAACTGCTAATTACCCACCATTCCTTAATAATCATGCATGTATGCCATTCTACCAGCAATATCACATAGAACAGTTTTTTGGTTTCATTCCAAATATCCCTATAACAATAGATTACCAACAGTCTTGTCATGTTTTCCACCCTCCCATCCTTGCTCAATCTCAATATCAACCAATATATGATAAAAATCAACCCCGAGAAGAGGTTTTTGATGCCAACCAACATGATTATTCACATAATCGACCTCAAGAGCACCCTTACCATAATGTATTGGATCAGATCCAAGAGCTTGACCGTGTGTTGTGGGTTTTGAGGAAACAACTTAAACATATGAAGATTAGTGATGATAGTAAGGTGTTCTCACACATATATTGGATGTTGGTTAACATCAAGAAGAAAAAAGGGACTATCTCACAACACCAGGAGTTGGCTAATCAATCCTTCATTTATGATCAAGAGTGAGTGACAAAAAGAATGTAGTTTGAATAAAATATTGAAGGAGAGATAGCTACTAAAGAGGAGAAAATGAAGTTTATATCTGCTCAGGTGAAAATTAGTCAAGCTTATTTATATTATCAATGCCAACAAAGGTATGAATCCCAGGTAGACCCTTCCATTCCCAGTTTCAGCTCAAATCTTCCTGCAATGTTGAATCATCCTATGAATGAAGACATTTCCAAGTACAAGTTCCCCAATTTTAAACAAGAGAGACCTTTTGAGCCCTTTAGTGAGCCTACCAATGAGCCTTCTACCCTTAAGTTTCCAAGTTGGAAAGGGCCATTTTCTCTACTCTATGAAGTTCCTCCATCTATCACGCAATTAGAACCATGCTCGAACATCCAAAAAGAAAAAGAAGAGAAGACTCTTGACCAACACAACTCACTCAACATGGAGGAGATTAGAAATATAAACTTGTTGCTTATAGCTATGGAGGAATACAGGCTACAACAACAAAAGGTTGAACAGGAAAAGGTTTCTCAAGATGTATCTTGCAATGTTTTAGTTAATGATCCTCTTGCTTTTGTAGTAAATGATCAAAATGTTTCTAGAGGATAGTAGGGTGAAAATGTGAAAGTGGCTAATGACAAGGAGCAACTCATGGTTTGGAATAATGAGTTACCTTCTTTTATTCAGCATGATGAATAAGGTGTGAATCTAATCACCCCAACTAGAGTTTTAGAACAGCAAGAAGACATCAAATGATGTGGTGAGTTGTTGATTAATGACCATTAATGTGACAATCAAGCCTTAGACCATGTAGAGGAGCATAAATATGAACTTGACACCATTTTCAAAGGGATTAGCTTCAATACCTTTGAGCATGTTATGCATGAGAAATATGATGTTGTGCTTTATGAAGAGGTGTGCATAGATATAATTGAACAATTTTGTTCAAAGCTAGGTAATGAGGACACAGATCTCTTAAAGGTTGACAATCATGTTGGGCTAGAACAATAGATTCCCAAGCATGAACAAATGTTGAAGCAATAGGAAGAATGTGGTCCTGATAAAGAAAATCCTCATGAACCTGAATTGAAAGGTCTTGGCTAGTTGGAGGAGCTTCCTTTTTGTTGTATAGCAGAGCTTGAAGCTAATTTATCATATGAGAGTTTTTTTCAAGAGGCTTCTTCATTTTTTAAACTTTTTCCTTCCTTAATTGAGGAAGAAAAGCCTGATTTGAGGTGTACCTCTTTGAGTGATAATGAGAATTTCGAGCTTGAACCAGCTATTCCTAAGAGCCTTCCAAGAGCTGATAGCTTTGATAAGTTATTATCTACCTTAGTGGAGGAGGATTGTTTATTGACCATGGAGGAAGAATCAACATGGAAAATCATTATTAAAGGTGAAGCCACAAAGCAGGACAAACATGAAAACCAGGAAGAAAGAGAAGTAGACAACAATGGCACTTCAAATTTTGTTCGTTCTAGGGGTTTTCTAAAAAGATATTTAGCCAGTTTGGAGGCCACTGAAGTACCAAAGGTCATGCTTTCACCCAAGAATGAGGATGCAACCAAAGAAGAAGCTGATTTTGAAGTTGCAGCTGAAGGAGATCAAATTCAGCTCACCTGTCAGTTCAAGACAACAATAGGCATGATCAAAATCAAGGTGCAAGTGAGTTTATTTGCATTTTTCATGAAACATGCAACATTCTATTGAATATATGCATGTGTTTCATGTTCTTTCAGCAATACATAATCATGTAATGCATTAATGTTGATTAGAAAGGGGTGTTATTGTGCAAAGCCAATCAATGGTTTTGTTTGACCAACTTCTTTGTTGGTTAGGGTAGGTTAGAATAGGTTTAAATGCTTTTTCAATTTTCCCTAATTATTGTTCAACACAATTAGGTAGTTTTCTTTGGTGCTATGGTGCATTTTGAATAAGTTTCCAAGGTGTCCCATATTGGTCTAGTGAGTTACAACAACATACAAGGTTTTTTTTGAGTTGTGTCAACTTTTAAATGACTCAGTACCCAATCGATAAACTTCAAGCAATTGGTCAAGATGTTTAGCAGCAAAACATATAGCAGATGTTTCCAAAAATGTTACCTATTTTTGCTTCTAGCTAAATCAGGTAACTTATTATTTTGTTTGCATTTAAACAATTAAAAGATATATCATTTTCTACTAAATTTCATTTTATGTGCATAAAGGAGATTGTCTAATAAATTGCATTATTCCAGTGTTGCAATTGCATACAAATAAGAAGGAGAACCAACATGTATTGCAAATGCAATTTTTTTTCATGATCATAAGTGTATAATGTCCCTCACAAGCTGAGGGACTGACTAGTCTAATGCTTATAAAGAAAAGACTATACACTTATAGATAAAAAGAAGGAAATGCACATAAAATGAAAAGGGACCCGTCATTATCTAGTATGATGAATCCTATTGGCCTTGTCCTGCATCATCTCAGTCTTCCTCGCTTGTCCTGCTTCTATTTGATGCTCTCCTCACTACTCATAGGTTTCCAACATTTGAAAAAAGAGTGTTGTTAGAGAAACGAAAGGTTGCTAATCATAATATGTGCAAAACATCCATAAACGTGTAATTTGATGTCCATAAGCATTAAAATAGACAACATACCATAAGTGTCCAGGAAAACAAGAAAAGAGTAATCAAACACACCTATGATATGCTTTGTTTATCTAACTTGTTTGTTCCTTGTGCATATTTAGGGCAAGTCTTTGTTACTGTTATAATTCAGCTAATTACAACATGTGGAGTAAAATGTGGCTCCCATGAGGGTTGAGCCTAGTATGCTACCCCCTTATGTTTGAGGAGGGATAGGAAATTGAGCAACTTGATCAAATCAATGATAAACATATTCTTGATGCCTGGAATCAATATATGGAATCACACTAGTTGATTAACTTTCATTATCAGATTGAAAAGATGCAACAAATAAT
The DNA here is from genome assembly GCA_007258455.2 of Sequoia sempervirens. Taxonomy (NCBI): domain Eukaryota; kingdom Viridiplantae; phylum Streptophyta; class Pinopsida; order Cupressales; family Cupressaceae; genus Sequoia; species Sequoia sempervirens. The sequence continues at coordinate 238,002,297 of VDFB02000008.1, read as the reverse complement.
GTGAACTACCAAGAAAGTTACCCTTCATCTTTTCACAATGAATCAATCAATAGGCTACCATCATGCCAAAAGGGGCAATATTTTGTTGGATATGTCTTTCAATCTTCTTAAGTGGATCCAAGATCCATTTTACTAAAGAAGTAAATGATTTTTGTGAGTACTGAAGCATAGATGCATCAGGTTGAATTATGCATTCATCATAAATAATGAAGGAGCTATCATGTCTTGTTTGAGATGATGATGAGTCATACATGGGGTAGGAAATAAGAACAAGGAAAACCATGCATTGTTGCATGAAAGACACAATTCAATTCATCTCACTTCAATCCTATTGAACAAGCACACATAACTTAGGATTGTGAGTTTTTAGGTCACCATTATAAATGACATATGTTTTCCTAGTAAGATTAAAACAAGAGGAATTCTAGTGGCTTTTAAGAGTTGAAAAGCTAGCAAAAGGAAGTCCTAAGGGAATAATCAGGACAACAATAATGAATGCATGCTACAACGCAACAAGGAGAGATTTTCTTGGTTTCAAAGAATATCTATCAAGCATTGTAAAAATACAATCAATAGAGAGAAAATAGAAATGGTTCATCTTTCCAATCATTGCAATTTGAATATAATGATCATATCACCAATAGTTTAGAGGAGAGAGATGCAACTTGGTGCAATTTTGGAAGGAATACAAAAAGGATAATATGGAAATGTCCTTATATATGGTGATGTTTAAATACCAATGGGATGATATGCATTTCTTCATGCAAGGACAACATTTGCAACTACTAGTGTAGAGATAACATATTTTGATTACAAGACAAATTAAGATGGCCATGGAAAATCTACATCATTCCAAGTAAGAGGGTTCTTCCTTGAACAAATGTGACATTTGTTAGTTGAGGCATAACCCTATTGATTCATAAGAATAGGCATAGAATCCTCTCATGGAAAGAATGTTTCAAGACAAAAAGAATGGAGTATCAAAGCAAATACCACAATAGTGCTATCACTAATGGGAAAAATCAGTAATGCAAAGGAGTAAAATTTGGATCAATGACAGTGATAAGACAAAGAGTGTGATGACATTTCCCATGGAGGATAACTATCCAATCATAATTTGTATGACTTATGCCAGTGATTTAGGTATAGGTTGTGATGATAATCCACATTCAAAGTGACCACGAAACTCATATTCTCAAGTAGAGGGGTTTCAAAAGGACATTTCATAGAAAGTGGAAACATTTGAAATGTTGGACAACAAGGAAAGTGTATCAAACATGTCTACCAAGCACGATGGGGATAGCAACAATCATATTCCTATGTAGGAATGATGTGACAGTCTTAGAGTATGAACAAACAAACACTATAGGCTTGACTGCAATAGTTCAGATCTTCTACATGAAAAGAGCTATTATAAGGTGGCAGATCTGATGATTAAAGAGTAGTCTTATGCAATAGTATCAAGGTATGATACATGTGCTTCTATTAGTAAAACCCTTTTCAGAATTTGAGTGATAAAGCTTATATGTTATAGAAGTCATTATATCCATCTATATTGTTTTATATCCAATGTTATCTAGAACAAAAAGAAGCCTTTTATAGCATTTGTTTAGATCCTTGTTAAGGTTTAGATGGAAATCCAATGTAAAGTTATATATGGAAGAATACTATGTATTCAGGGAATGTGCAGGATCATCAAGGAAAAAATGTGCCCTTAAGTGGCAAAAAATTCAAAAAAATTAGAGTTAGGCAACTTGACGTAAAAATTTGAATAAGTTATCTATATTATTTCAAAAATATGTAAGAATAGAATTTGTAGCAAATTGAATGTACTTTATAAACTACTAGGTTTATTTTAAAAAAAATCTATTTTGTGAAAATTTGAAATTTCAATGCAGTAGTACTTAAATGTCAAGGAAAAAATAAGAAGTAGGTGTCTGTCTGACCACCCTAACCACAATAAAATGGTAATATTTTTTTATAAGATTTTAGACATAAATAGATGACTCATGTTTGGATGTGATGCATATTGTTTTTAATTTTTTTCTAATTAAATAATCAATTATGATTTTTTTATTAAAACTTTTAAAAAATATAAAAACTTGTATGTCTAACCACCTTAACTTGGTCAAAACTTCATGAAATTCATTTTTTCTTTTTCTAATCCTATAGTATATGAAGCATAGAATGTGATGCATGTTGTGAATTCCAAAAATGTGATACCATTTGAAAGCTATAGATGTTTTTCAATAAGCCTATCAATTAGGACTTTAGTCATAATTGAAATAGAAAATGAATAATAATTATTTATTAAATTCAAAGTAAAGCATAATTTATATTGGTGGAAAGCTAAGAATCTCCTTTAAAAACCCTTTTCACTCCATCAATTTTGGGTAAAAAAATAGTCGTCAGCCACATACCTTACAAATACCCATCATATTGCCACTTTTTAGCCCATTATGATCCTGCACATACCCTGCAAAAGCATAGCAATTCCAAAGTAATGCAATGCAGTCTTATTCATATGATCATAGAGAGAAATTAGGCATCAAACAATCATGAGGTTTGCACAAAAAGCACTAATGATAGGACTAATCATCAAGAACATCTTCTATGGGTGCCTAGAGCTTCAAATTGGGATAAAAGAGCAATTCATAGATCTCCTATAGCAATTATGCATCACTTTGAGAGGCCACATGCATAGTACATCAGTTGAGTCAACTTGTGGGCCCCAAAGACATGGGTTAAGAGCAGTCAGCCTTTTATTTATAGAAGACATGATAAATTTGGAGGCCTCAAATAAACAAACTTACCATGATGGTTGGCTTGATAGAGGGTTGGTCGCATGATGTAATAACACATATTGCATGACACTAACAAGTGATGTACGATAGTGCACAAATGAAGAAACAATCATGAGGCTTATAGAGCTAAAATTTTCAAGCTACAAAGAATGCAATCATCATGCATAAACATTGAGTAGAAAATTCTATTACAAAGAGGACCAAAAAAATCACAACTTAGATTATGGGAATCAACATTAATTAGTTCATCCTAGAAGGGGTGGTATTGGAAATTTTGATTTTGAACTATAAAATGATATAATTTAACAAAATTATTTCTTAAATCATGCTCATCTGATTAGTGGTTAGGGGTACACTGAGGCCTTTGCTTAAGAGTTCAAATCTGCTTCAAATCTTGGTGACATAATTCTAGACTCCAATTCAGGTCTTCCCTTTTTTAAAAAAAATCCAAAGACTGGTCTTCCATCCAGTAGGAAATTAGAACTTGAATATCCTGTTTAGTTACTATTGATAACACATCTTCTTAGATTGGTTCCTCCAAAGGAGCTAATTTTCTAGATGATACCAAAAAAAGAGGATTTGCTAAAAGATAACAGTGGGATGCATTTTGAGGGAGAGGGGGTAAATGGACACAAGCATGAAGAAACACCAAATATTGTTTGTAGAACTTGCAAACTAGTGAAGACAGACAGACCAAGGCCAAAGTATTGAAAACAAATTTAGGACCATGTTAGAGAATTGCGAGATACCTAATGCGAATAAGTGAAACATAGATGCTTTGCTTGAATGGACTATAAAATGCATAAAGTTCTTACAAACTATTACACATGTTGGAAGGTGGAGCCACAGAAGGAATGTATCAATGAAAATAATGCTAGAAAAGAATCAGAAGCCTCTTTAATCGTGGATATTGTTTGAAGGTCTTCTTTTTTACAGATTTCAAAGGCATGGACATTTTTCATGGCATTTTTTAAAGGAACAAAAAAGCATCAAAACCAACTCATTTCTTCATGGCTTCAGCCTAAAGAAATGGTTTTATTCACAAAAACAAGAACCCACTTGGGTTTTATCTTAAAATTACAAATACAGAGGAAAAGATAATCTCTTCGCCATCTTTCCACTGGATGGAGCTCGAACTGAGCTTCATTTGCAAAGAAAAATGGAGGTTACCCAACCTCAAGTGGTCGATTTTCACTAAAAATTCTAGTTATCTTGTCATCATGAAATCCCTCTGAAAGCTTTAGACAATCACCTAAATGGCAACCCAAAAGCAGTTACAATAACCCACAGGAAATTGAGTAGAAAAGAATGCATCAGTAAAATGCATATGGCCATGCCCTGGATACATTAAATGGCCAAACAAATGGAGAAAAAGATAGATTTTTAAAAAAAATCACAATTACCTCATTTTTCTAGTGTGGAAATCATAACAATTTGTCAAGGAATCAGCTAGAAAAACCATTTACAGAACTCTAATCAAAACCCCATGGTGGCAAAGCAACTCTCCAGAAGGTTTGAGGAAAATGAATGTGCTTTTTACATTTTTCCATTGTTTTGTTTAGGGTTAGAAACCCTATGGATGTTGACCAAAGGTATTATTCACCTTTGTTTTAAAAAAATTCAAAACACAATTTAATATGGTATGTGGGCTAGGAGGTGAAGTCTTATGCCTTAGGCAATTTTTCCTTATGTTGCATTTTCAAACATAGGTTATGTTTTCCTTGTGATTACCAAACCATGCCTTAGTGCTTTCTCATTGTTTTTAGAAAAATGCAATTCCTTCCAAAGACTTAAGAGTTTCCTTGAGACCTATCACATAGGCTAAACATTGGTCATCTTTTTTGCATATATTTGAAAATATGAAATGTTGACCAAGTGATGATGTTAAGTAACTTTTGTCAAGTATGATTCTGAAATGCAGAAAATAGGGTTGATTAGTGAGTTGGCTTAAATGCTTTTACAAATAGTTTGGAGTGATTGGGAGTTTATCATTTTTTTTGTATTTTATCAATTGTAAAACATTATTTAAGTGATTTGCAAAACACTTTATTTAATGTTATTTATAATGCAAATGTTGATGTAATCCAAGGAGGTGTTGGGGCCTCTTATTTCGGATTCTTTTTGAAATCTAAAATAGTTTGTTTAATTGATGTTAATATGAATCACTTAATCAAAATATTATTTTAAATGAAAAATATAGTCTTGTGCTTTTGTAAAAGCACTAAAGGTGTGGTTCAAATGGGTTGAAAACATGTGTGGGAAAAGGTGATGACTTGCCAACATGGAGAATGTGTGGGAGGTTGTATTTGACTATTTTTGGAGGGAAGAGACTATTTGGAGGAAGTTTGGTCACATTTTTAGTGTAACTATGCTCTTGTCTTGACCTTGCTTCATGTGGAGGATAGTTTGGAGTGATTTTAGAAAGTTCTGTTTGGCCTTTTCTACTACATCTAAGCAGAATCTTCTAGATGGACTTCTGTGAGGGAGTTGTTTGATTTTTTCTTAAGTAAATTCAATCTATATTGTTGAAGGGAGTTCTTTCTTTCCAGTAGAGTGATAGCTTGATTTCTAGAGTTATCTTTTCAGCAGAAGCAATATTGTAACTCAAAGACAGATTTGTATACTAGTGAGTACCTTGAATCAATGAAATTGAATATTTTCCTTCTCATTTCATTTTTTATTGTGTGCATTTAGTAGTTGAGTAGATTACTTATGAAATTTAGCTTTTACTTGTATTCTTGTCTCATTGTTAAGCACCTATTTAGCAGAAGAGTGTATTCTTGTAGGTTATAAGTTGTGTTAGTAAATGAAAATTCTTTTAGTTTTGAAATATTTTCCTTCTAAGAGTTCAGCTAAAAAACCTCCTTATAAATTACTTATGCAAGGATGCATGCAAAATGAGCCATGTGAACCATGATTTCTAACTGTTTTGAATGTGTGTAAGCTATTTGTAGATCCTAGTTAGTCTTTTGGTGGATCACCCTTTGAAGTTTCAGTTAAGTTTCCTTTTCAAGCATCTTTTTACTCTTTCCTCAAGAAATTATTAATTTAGGTGACATGAAAGGGGGAGCTAGTGCATAATCTGGAGGTCTACTTTTATGATAAGATACCCACAGCCTGAAAGTAGTCCCATGTTGCATCCAAATTTGTTGAGTTCTTTCACAACTTGGCAGAGGGTTGCAAATTTGGATCTCTAATAGTTTTGGCATTCTCGGTGGGACTGTGAACTGATTATTAGTCCATTTTATATGTTTTTCTACTGTTGTTTGGTGTTTACAACAGTTGATAATTGCCTCTTGAGGTGTTTCAAATACATACTTGGTGACTCCAAGAAGTTTTACTAGTTTTAATATGATCAAGTTCTGGTTAGTTTCAATTAAATCTAATTTTTTTCTTATTTTCCAACTTCTGAATGAATAAACATGTCTATGTTTCATGGAAACATGTCATATCACCCACCATATCATGAAACTACTAATTACCCACCATTCCATGAAAATCATGCATGTATGCCATCTTACCAGCCATATCACAGAGAACAGCTTATTAGTTTCATTCCAAATATCCCTATAATAACATATTACCAATAGTCTTATCATGTTTTCCACCCTCCCATCCTTGCTCAATCTCAATACCAACCAATAGGGTGGACGCATGAAGTTGGGTACCAATTTTATGCCCATTTTCTAAAAAAAGTTTGAAAATGCTATAATGCGAGCACGTTATAACGTGCTCGAGTTATAGCATGTTAAAAGCAAAAAAAAGTGAAAGTCTTCATTTTCACTTCGACTATTTTCTTCTTCTACCCATGGCCAAAACCCCCAACTTTCTCGCTCGCATTCTAGGAGGAGGTATTGGGCACAAATCTTCAACAAGAGTTGTTATTTCTTTGCAAGGATGGGGCCACGACAACGAAGAGGTGGGTGAGATAAGTATTGTTTGTTGTTTGTTTTGAATTTCTTAGTTTTTGGTTAAATTTGATATATAAATTTTTGAATTTTTAGTAGATGCAAATGAACCTACAAACCCAAAAAATCCTCAAGAAGAAGAGAAACCAAATCCTGAAGAACAAAATCCTCAACAAGAAAATCAACCTCAACAAGAACCTCCTCCACCAATCCCTCAACACCCTCCTAGAACTCAACAAAATTTAATGAGTGAGATTGAGAACAACAAAAAATAGATTGAGGATTTTATTAGTAGGTTGAGTGATCCAAATGGTTCAACCATAGAAAGAATGACCCTCACAAATTCATTGAAAGATATGTTAAAAAATGTAGATTCAATTAGTAAACAAATAATTGGATGGTAAGATAGGAGGTAGGTGGCTAGGGAATATTATGCAGATAAACTATCATATAAACAAGTAAAGGATTTAAAAATTACAAAAGGTGATTTGTGCTAATTATTCACTGACCCACGCATAAATCAAAATATTAGACTCAATGCGAAGAGGTTTCCTATCCATTGGTGCCACCACCAAGAGATTAATTAGGAACTATTTTTATGATAGGTGGTACATGGTCTTTGATGACCGACCATGCAACAATTGTAAAGTCCCCCAATATTTTCTTAGGAAACTATACAGTGAGTTCATATTGAACAAAATACCAAATTATTTTGATATGAGGGAATTCCATGGGAGAGGTGGGGTGTCAGTTGAGGATAGGCCTTGTGCACACCCTAATCCAACATGGCAAGGGAGACGAGCTCTCGCTAGGCCACCTCGTGAGCACATTGTTATGCCTACAGTCATGAAGGAGAGTGCAGATGTAGAGACATTGCAGGTGATCAACACTTTGATTCAGAGTGTCATCTATCATACTAGCCCTATTCTACAACACCATCTAGGGGAGTCTTCGAGTGGTGGCCTTCGAACCCATGTGTTTCAATCTTGCAGGGCGACTTGTTCATATGACCCCACTCACACTTAGAAGGATGTTGTGGAGGATCCTTATGTAGCTATGGAGATGGAGAGGGTGGCTGACATTTTGCATGATGTGTATGAAATTGATACTCAGGTAAAAATTAGCATATTCATTGAATTTAATTTATTAAATTTTGATTTTGAAATGCAAGATTAACTAATTTAGTTTTATGATTTTAATAAAATTGCAGGGTCACAGTGTTGAGACTAGATACATTGGCCCTCCACCTACTTATTTTTTTAGTACACCTATTGGCGAGGTATGTAACTAGTAAACAATTATAAATTTATTACATGTTAATAGCATTGTTTTACAAATGGTATTTTAATATGTGATTTTGGATGTTGAACAGGGTAATATTGGAGGTTTCAAGCGAACACCTCCTAGTGCCAGTGGATTTACTCAAACCTTCACACAGGTAATAGAATAAATATTTTAACTAATGAATTGTAATTAATAGATTTGTGTATTTTATATTCATATTGATGGTTACGTTGCATTGCACATCAGTCAAACTCAAAGCATTACTTCACATTCCATAAATAATAACTAGATGTTGATAGATGATAAAATTTCAACTACAATATTGTTGTTTAGAAAGTCAACATAAGCAGTGATGCAATTTCTTCACATGGAGGCATGTGCTTGCAAAGGTGCACCTGCACGACAAACTATGGATGCTTGGAAAAAATCTATGAAACCATAATAGTAAGCAATAGCATAAACAAGGCAGTTAGTAGTTTCAAAAAATGCCTCAAAGAAATGTGGTCTCATGGTGATGGAATTCCATTCCATCACCATGAGACCACATTTCTTCGAGCCATTTCTTCAAAATGCTCACCACCTTTTCTATGATACCACATTTTTCATACATGTGCACCAAAGTATTTTATCAAACTACTTGTGCTTCCTTGTTGCTATGGCTAAAAGCCTAAAATAGGTGCTTTCTAACAAACTATGGATGCTTGGAAAAATATCTATCAAAGCATAATAGTAAGCAATAATATTGTTCATAGAGAAGGAAATTAAATTTTTGAAAAAATTCCTAAAAGAAATGCATTCTTATGGTGATGGAATGCCATGATGTGCACTTGTTTGTAATGGCATTCCATCACCATGAGACACCATTTCTTTTGAGGAATTTTCTCAAATAGTTCATTGCCTTCTCTATGGCACCATAGTTATTGTACATGTCTATGAAAGCATTTAATCAAACGATTCAACGGCTTGCTGCTATGGGTAAAAGCCTAAAAACACATCCTTTTGAACAAGATATGGATAGGGAAAATAGTAAGCATGATAATCATAAATATATAGTTTAATAAGTACTCAATATTTTGTTCATTAGATTTCATACACTATAAGTCATGACGTGTCCATTGCTATTGTAACTTTTTTGTGATTAAATAATTTGTTGTTTTATTTTTAGATAATGGTTGTGGAAACACCTCCAAATGTTATGAGGGCAATGTATATTGGTGTTTCATCCGCTATAATTTCCTCGACGGCTTTGACAGGGGAGGTATGAGGAAAATTACTAAATTTTAATTTACATTCATTGTTATAGATATTAGTTCGAGTGAAAAATGAAACCAAATTATTGATTCGTAGTCTAATTTCTATTTTGATGGTTTATACAGGGCTTGAACACACCTCACATTGGCATGCAAATATTTCCCTTGAGGAGAGTAATTGTGAGATGGCCGTAAGTGATTTTTTTTAAATATATCATTTTTATAATGTAATTTCTATATATTAATGTCTTTACTTTTTATTGTAATAGTTAAAACTTCACCAAGAACTTAACAATAGTAGGAGGAGTAGTAGGAGCACTCCTTGAGTGTAGCAAAAATGAGTGGAAAACCTATCGCTATCTGATCGACCAGCAAAGGACAAGAGTTTATTTCAAGAGCCTGGAGAGCAATGACTTATTATTCTAGAGCCCTTTGTTGTATGCCTACATGGAAGTTTTTTACATATTTTGTATTGGATATATTTGACATTATATGCCTATATGGCATTCTCGTAAGCCTATATGGCTATCTTTTACCTATATTTTATACTTATATCGACATATATCGATGTATGCGTACATGGCTATTTGGTTAATACAAATATTTTTTATCAATGGTATCCATATTTGCATGATATAAATTCATGGTTCAATAGATATGAGTTATGTGTATTCAAGTGTTTACTTTACAATGTACATGTATACTTTGTGACTTATGTGTGTTCCAATGTATACTTTACGACTTATGCGTTTTCATGTGTATACTTTGTATTCGTGCATATACTTTTTCTTAAGTTGTGTATACTATGTATTCATGTGTATACTTCAAGGCATATGTGTTTGTGACTACTTGTGCTTCCCTTATTCACATGTACATGCTTGACTTATTCACGTGTATACTTATTAATTGGTTAGCCATAGCATTGATCATTGCTATTCTTCATGGTTTGTCTTGAATAAATTAATTGATTGATGGTAAACAACTTTATCTAAAAGAAAAAAAATGTTTTCAATTGGTATTCTATGAAATTATTGATAAAAAGATTCCAATATATTAAATCCTTTGATTGAAACAACTCAATTAAGAAAAGGATATGTATAAGACTTTTCCTTTTAGATTAACAATGCATGGAAGTTTCAGAAAGTATCCTTGATATTACTAAAAGATATGTGTTTATACAGTTCAATTGTGCACTCACCCTTTGGTTCTTTGAAAGAAAAATCTGCCTATGCCATTGTTACACTGCATAGGTAAACCGAATTTTGTATTGTGGAGCTATATTAAGCTACCAATCTCAAGACCAATGTAACAATGATACAAAATAATGTTTGAGACTACAAGAAGACATCAAAATGGCTAGTGTACTAAACAAATTCTTATGATTTATGAAGAACACTGATAACTCTACTTAGTTGGCTTTTTTTTCAAAATCATACAAATTGAACCCTAGCATCAATAAACTCTGTATATCAAGCTACCACAATTCAAGTCTCAAAGATGAATATTTATCATGCATGTTTTAAATGACATTCAAGTTTATGGTGGTTTTGTTGTTTATATGATTTTATGTGATATTCTAATCCTAATGCATGCTTCTAAGTTGCATATATATTTATATTTTGTTTTTACATGATTTTTGTACCAACGAACCCAAAACGAACTAGACCCCCCTCCAAAAACATTTGGCCTAACTGGCGAACCAAACCCCCGAACCTGAACTCGAACCTCAAAACCTATTTCAACACTCTTCATTTTTTCTGTACAAGCTTAATTGACCACCAAATTATGCTGCCTCTTCACTTTACCCAGTTTTACTCCCTTAAACATCTATTTTTCATTCAAAACTCCTATTTTCCCAAGTAGGGAATCATGCCATAACATACTTTTGACCTCCCCTGTCCTTGCAGACCTTTTGAACACATCAAATTCCACAACCCCACCCTATTTCCAACCTATTCTAACTTATTTTCAAGCAATTTCTTCTTTTCACCTCTTCTAGCCTTGCTTTTAAGGGTCCTCAATTTTGAATTTTGAACAAGGGAAACATTAGTAATCTCTTCCAATGCCTTTATCAATGCTATTTTCTTATTTATACTCCCTATCCTACTTACATCAGGCCCATATTACTAAGAAACAGCCTAAACAATAGGTGGAATGGCCTATTTCAGCATATTACACTTGAACCCTTAAGGGATTGATCTAGTTGAACATAGCTCAGAGCAATTCCGTGTGTTTGGGTCTGAAAGAGGACCATGCCTAGCATAAAAATACCTATTTAGACATGTTGGAACATTTTGTTTGGTCACATGAGTTGCAGAACAAAAGTTGCATCAGTTTTCAACTTTACACTACTTGCATTTGACACTTTTTCCATCAACTAAAAACTAGACACCATAGGAAAACCACTTCAAGATAACAAAAAATGAGATAGGTTATTATAGAGGGGTCCAATATGATCCCATAGAATCATACGATAAGTTTTTAAGTGTCACGGTATCTGAGTAACAACATGCTGAAGTTTGCAGCCATTTTGCATCTTAGACCCTTAAGGGATCGATCTGGTTGAACGTAGTCCAAAGCAATTCCAGGTGTTTGGGTGTGAAAGAGGACTATTCCTAGTGTGAGAATACCTATTCAAATGCATTGTAATTTTTTGTTTGGTCACACAAGTTGCAGAACGAAAGTTGCACCACTTTGCAACTTCCACTACTTGCATTTGACACTTTTTCCATCAACTAAAAATTGAACACCACAAAAAAACCACTCTGAGATAACAAAAATAGAGAGAGGTTATTGCATAGGTTCCCAACATGATCATATAAATTTAGATAAGAATTTTCTAAGAATCACAGTATCTAAGTAACAGCATGCTAAAGTTTGCAACCATTTTGCACTTTGGACCCTCATGAAGGGATCGATCCGGTTGAATGTAGCTCAAAGTGATTCTGCATGTTTGGGTGTGAAAGAGGACCATTCCTAGCATAAACATACTTCTTCAGATGCATTGGAACAATTCATTTGGTCACACAAGTTGCAAAACAAAAGTTGCACCACTTTGCAACTTTCCACTACTTCCATTTGACACTTTTTCTATCAACTGAAAAATGGACACCACAGTAAAACCACTCCGAGATAACAAAAACCGAGAGAGGTTATTGTAGAGGGGCCCAACATGATCCCATAGGATTAGATGAGAATTTTCTAAGCTTCACTGTATCCAAGTAACAATATGTTGAAGTTTGTAGTCATTTTGCACTTTAGACCATTTAGGGATCGATTTGGTTGAACGTAGTTCAGAGTGATTCCACGTGTTTGGGTGCAAAAGAGGACTATGTTTAGCATAAACATACCTATTTATATGCATTGGAACAGTTTGTTTGGTCACACAAGTTGCAGAACGAAAGTTACACCACTTTGCAACTTTCCACACTTGCATTTTACACTTTTTCCATCAACTAAAAAATGGATGCCACAGGAAAAACACTTCGAGATAGAAAAACCTAAGAGAGGTTATTGCAGAGGGGCCCAACAAAATTCCATAGGATCCAACAAGAAGTTTCTAAGTGTCACGATATCCGAGTAATAACATGTTGAAGTTTGCAGCCATTTTGCACTTTGGACCCTTATGGAATCAATCTGGTTGAACATAGCTCAGAGCGATTCCACATGTTTGGGTGCAAAAGAGGAATATTCCTAACTTAAACATACATATTCGGATGCGTTGAAATAGGTTTTTTGGTCACATGAGTTGCAGAACGAAAATTGCACCAGTTTGCAACTTTCCACTACTTGCATTTGACACTTTTTCCATCAACTGAAAACTAGACACCACAAGAAAAACCACTCTAAGATAAGAAAAAATGAGAGAGGTTATTGTAAAGGGGCCCAACATGATCCCATAGGATTAGATGAGAAGTTTCTAAGTGTCATGGTATCTGAGTAACAACGTGTTGAACTTTGCAGCCATTTTGCACTTTCAACCCTTGAGGAATCGATCCAGTTGAACATAGCTCAAAGCGATTCCTCATGTTTGGGTGCGAAATAGGACCATGCTTAGCATAAACATACCTATTCAAATGCGTTGGAATAGTTCATTTGGTCACACGAGTTACAGAATGAAAGTTACACCACTTTGCAAGTTTCCACTACTTCCATTTGACACTTTTTTCATCAACTGAAAACTGAACACCACAAGAAAACCACTCTGAGATAACAAAAATTGAGAGAGGTTATTGTAGAGAGGCTCAACACAATCCGATAGGATCAAACAAAAAATTTCTAATCATTAGGGTATTCGAGTAACAACATGTTGAAGTTTGCAGCCATTTTGCATTTTAGACTCTTAAGGGATTGATCTGGTTGAATGTAGCTCTGAGCGATTATGCATGTTTGGGTTTGAAAGAAGACCATTTTCAATGTAAACATACCTATTCAGATGTGTTGGAATAGTTTTTTTTGTCACACGAATTGCAAAACAAAAATTGCACCACTTTGCAACTTTCCACTACTTCCATTTGACACTTTTTCCATTAACTAGAAACTAGACACCACAGGAAAGCCACTCTAAGATAACAAAAATTGAGAGAGATTATTGCAAAGGGCCCAACACAATCACATAGAATTAGACGAAAATTTTCTAAGCATCACGCTATCCGAATTATAGCATGCTGAAGTTTGCAGCCATTTTGCACTTTGGATCTTTAAGGGATCTATCCAATTGAACGTAGCTCGAAGTCATTCTGTTTGTTTGGGTGTGAAAGAGGACCATTCCTAGTGTAAACATACCTATTCAAATTCATTGGAATAGTCCGTTTGGTCACACAAGTTGTAGAACGAAAGTTGCACCACTTTGCAATTTTGCACTGCTTCTATTTGACACTTTTTTCATCAACTAAAAACTAGACACCACAGAAAAACCATTTTGAGATAACAAAAACTAAGAGAGGTTATTGTAGAGGTTCCCAATACGATCCTATAAGATCATACGAGAAGTTTCTAAGCATCACGGTATCTGAGTAACAACATGCTAAATTTTGCAGCCATTTGACACTTTGTATCCTTAAGATTCAATCCGGTTGAACATAGCTTGGAGCGAGTCCGCGTGTTTGGGTGTGAAAGAGGACCATTACTAGTATAAAAATACATATTTAGGTGCATTGGAACAGTCTGTTTGGTCACACGAGTTGCAGAATGAAAGTTGCACCACTTTGCAACTTTTCACTACTTGCATTTGACACTTTTTCTATCAACTGAAAACTAGAAACCACGGGAAAATCACTCTAAGATAACAAAAAATGAGAGAGGTTACTTTAGATGGCCCCACCGTGATCCCATAGGTTCAAACAAAGATTTCCTAAGTGCCATGGTATCCGAGTAATACCCTGTCAAAGATTGCTACCCTTTTGCACTTTGGGATTTGATGTTTCATTGAATTGTATGGTTCCGTACAGGGTGATTGTGCTCTCTTTTTGATGGAATTCAGTGGGCAGCAGACTTAACTCCATTTTAGTTTTGGTTTGATGGATTTCAAGTGATTTTGTGCATTTTAGAAGCCAATTACTGAGGGTCAGTTGGTATACCCTATTTTAAGGGCTTTGAGTGCATTAAAATATCATATTAAGCCTTTCACCCACTGTATGCTTCTATAACTTGATGGAAAGGATTAGTTATTGTTATAAAACATGTGTAAAAAAAATTTTGTGCAAGGGAGGTGAATAGAGGGTTTTTAGGTGATGCCCTAGATGTCAAATGGTGCATTTTTAAGTGGAAAATGGTGGTTTACTGCTAGGGTTTGAAGAAATCTTTGGGGGCAGCGATATCTCTAGAACTTTTATGCTTGTGAAAACCTTTTTGAAGGTGGTTTAGGCTTTGGTTTGCTATGGGAAGGTTTCGAGTATGGGTTTTCAATAAACCCTTGCCTAACTTATAGACACCAAATCTCATCAAATGGGCTTATCTTTTAGAGAAGGTCATCTAATGGCCAACCAAACATCAATCAAGCTCTAACATAGACCCTAAGAAAAATTCTCAAGAGATCATACCATGTTTCTTTGTACCATCGGGTATGTGTAGGATCATGATGGGCCAAAAAGTGGCAATATTATGGGTATGTGGCTGATGACTATTTTTTTACCCAAAATTGATGAAAGAAAAAAGGTTTTTAAAGGAGATTCTCAGCTTTCCATCAATATAAATTATGCTTTACTTTGAATTTAATAAGTAATTATTATTCATTTTCTATTCAAATTATGACTAAAGTCATGATTAATATGTTGATTGAAAACTATCTATAGATTTCAAACGATATCACATTTTTTGAATCCAAAACATGTGTCACATTCTATGGTTCGCATACTATAGGATTAGAAAAAAAAAAATGAATTTCATGAAGTTTTGACAAAGTTAAGGTGGTCAAACATACGAGTTTTATAATTTTTAAAAGTTGTAATAAAAATTCATAATTAATTATTTACTTGGAAAAATTACAAAAATATGCATCACATCCGGGCATGAGTCCTCTACTTATATCTAAAATTTTATAAAAAAATTATCATTTTATTGTGGTTAGGGTGGTTAGACAGACACCTACTTCTTATTTTTTCCCGAAATTTAAGTACCATTGCATTGAAATTTCAAATTTTCACCAAATAGAATTTTTTTTAAACAAACCTAGTAGTTTAGAAACTACACTCAATTTTCTACAAATTCCATTCTTACATATTTTTGAAATAATATAGATAACTTCTTCAATTTTTTACGTCAAGTTTCCTAACTCTAATTTTTTAAATTTTTTTTGCCACTTAAGGGCCTATTTTTTCCATGATGATCCTGCACATACCCCATGATTAAGATCCAATAGACCACCTTGCATAAAGGCTACTAAATTAGCCCTATTTACAAAGAGATGACCTTTTAAACACTAGATATTCACTCAAACTCCTCAAAAATTAGTATGTTAAGTGTCAAAACCTCCAATTCCATGATTTTTTCCAGGTCCAAGACCTCTAGACCCCTAATACACCAAACTCTCTATTTCAAGCAAAATACTTGGGGTTTTAATGAAACTCCTATCTCCCGCACCTGCCATACCCAAACAAAGCACCAAATACACTTATCAGACCTTACACATGGTGAATAATACATACATGGATAGTCCTTCCCAAATTTTTTCAAAATACCACTTGAAACCCTCATTTTCATAATGAAAATACCCTGCTACAATCCTAGAACATCATCCCAAACAACCAACCTTGACTCCACAACATTCTAAACAGGTTAGGTATGTATTTTACGAGTTAGAGGACCCATTCCACAAGTTACAGTAGGCACAAATAGTGGAATGGGTCAAATTACATCACGATACCTTTCAATCCAAGAACACTGTGAAAGTAGGTAGCTGTAATAAAAACAAGATAACTTTCACTATACAAAGAGTTAGAACCTCTAAATAGGTGAAAATGAGAGCTAATTCATCAATCTAAAATATCCAGTAGGTTTTAGATCATCTTAGTCTTCGTACAAGCCATACAATAACAAGAAAAGTGAGAAAACTAGTAATTTTTTTGGAAAATACCATTCTTCTTGATTAAAAAAATGGGTTACAAATCAACCAACAACCTCTCCTTTGAGGCATTGAAGGTTATTATACATGTTTACCATAGGAACAATAAAAGAAGAGGCTTTGAAAGGAACTCCATGAAAACTAATCTCTCTAAATGGTATATCAAACTCTAGTTCAAAATATTTTAGATGAGGCTGCTCCCATAGCTCTCTTGCTCACTTGAAAAATCTTCAAAACTTTGTATTGATTTTATTTTTCCTGTCCCTCTCTTACTATTCTTCCTCAATTTCATCAGGATCATACATTGACCTTCTTGCCCCTCCTAAAGTTTGGACCACATCCATTACCTAAACATAAAACTCTACATCCTTGGTCTTCTTGGTTCCCACACCTTGATATGGTTATGCAAATGAAAATGAAGCAAAGTAATCATATCCTTCTCCGCTAGCTAGAAGAATGCATTCTTAATGTTTTGATACATGTTATCAACTCTCTCTTCTGCTCTAATGGTTGAATATTGAAGTCCATTATGGTGGGCCTCTAGATTTCTAGTCATCTTTCTTCCTCTTCCAGCAAATGTCGGCCTGATTGACATGTCTGCCAGCCTAATTGGCTTTGTTTTTGAAAGATGAAGTTTCTGTTGAGTCACCAATGTAGCTCTCTCTTCCTTTTCAAAATTTTTCATTGCTACAAATCATCTCTAGGATTTAGTCATCTATACCACATGGTTGATGTGCTTTGAATCCTTGCATCTAAAAGAAATTTCCTTTACATAAATATTGCTAGGGAATTTCAATGTTGCAATTGCAGCTGGTATTAAAGTCGGTACCTACAACATGAAGAGTTATTTTGATTCCCCTTCTACATTAGAGGGTTCATATCCTTGATCTTACTCTTTTGAATTACCAGAATCAAAGTCACTAGCTTCCATATTCAAAAATTCCTAACCAACATCTTCAATAAATTTATTTGGATCATTAATAATAATCTTCAGAATTGGCCACTAGTACAAGTGCATTCTTCTTTCATGATACTTTATAACCATGGAGTTCAGCCATTCCTTGATGCCATCAAGTGAATATTGAGGAATGGCGTCAATTCAAAGTACATCTCGCTTGAGGTCTTTCAAAGAAATAGCCATATCAAATTCCTTTTTCCCAAGTCCTACTCTCTCAAGGTTAACAGTCTCAATCTTACTAAAAGCGGTTACTAAGAAAGGTAATTCCACCAACTCTACCAAATAACTTACCATTGGAACAATAAAATCAGAGGATTTGAAAGGAACTCCATGAAAACCAAGCTCTCTAAATGGTATATCAAACTTTTTGTTCAAAATATTTAAGATGAGGCTACTCCGATAACTCTCTTACTCGCTTGAAAAATCCTTGAAACTCTGTATTGATTTTATTTTTCATGTCCCTCTCTTGTTGTTCTTCCTCAATTTCATCAATATCATACATTGACCTTCTTTCCCCTCCTAAAATTTGTACCGCATCCATTACCTCCAAATAAAACTCGACATCCTTGGTCTTCTTGGTTCCCATGCCTTGATATGGTAATGCAAATGAAAATGAAGCAAAGTAATCATCTCCTTCTCCATTGGCTGGAAGAATGCATGCTTAATGTTTTGGTACATGATATCAGCTCTCTCTTCTACTCTCATGGTTGAATACCGAAATCTAATATGGTGGGCCTCTAGAGTTCCAGTCATCTTTCTTCCTCTTCCACCAAATGTTGGCCCAATCCACACGTCTGCTAGACTAATTGACTTTATTTTTGAAAGCTAAAGTTTCTCTTGAGTCACCAGTGTAGCTCTCTCTGCCTTTTCAGAATCTTTGAAGGTTAACAATCTCAATCTCTACTCTCATGGTTGAATACCGAAATCTAATATGGTGGGCCTCTAGAGTTCCAGTCATCTTTCTTCCTCTTCCACCAAATGTTGGCCCAATCCACACGTCTGCTAGACTAATTGACTTTATTTTTGAAAGCTAAAGTTTCTCTTGAGTCACCAGTGTAGCTCTCTCTGCCTTTTCCTTGATTCTTTAGATTTGAAGTCTAACAATCTTCAAACACTCTCAATCAGTGTCCACATTGTACTATTAGATACATTTACAACCATATTCAAATATTTTCCTTCAAAAGGCTACAAATTCAAATATTGACTTAAATAGCCTTCAAGAGGATTTAAATAGCCTTTACAAATGATTCTACATATTTCCAATCATGCCTAGGAACTATTTTTTTCATAACTAGCATGGCTTATTACATTATAAATCAATTGTGGATGTGTTATGACCTTATTCAATTGAAAAAACTCAAAACACAAAACTAACTTAAAAGACTTCTGTGAATGAAATTTGCTTAATAACCTTGGTGCCCTTGCACCAAATTTCAATATTTTAGTAAATTTCATTACAAGTAAATCACATTACAATGCCTAAGGTACTCTATTCTCACAGATATTTTACAATGTCACTCATACATTTGAGATTCTCTTATAATCTCTACATCAAAAGTTCTCATTTAGAGGTTAACTTCAAATGAGTAACTTGAGATTCCCTCACAAAGCTTCACACACTCTTTTATAATGGCTTCAAATCAGAATTGAGATTTGTCAAGACCATCAAAATAAGGATGTTGCATTGCTTTTTTGGCTGAGATTCTCTTTGATGGCTCAAAAATCAGCATTTTCTACAAGGAGAGACCAATCAATTTTTACTAGTTTAGTTACAGATACGCAAAGTAAAAGAATAAAAATAACTAACTCATCAAAAATGGAAATGAAATGAAAATAGATGGACGACACATATAGATAGGCATGACAGTCTCTCAACTTAGTCACTCCTGGCCATACATCTTCACTGGGAGTTCCAAAATACCTATTGCACACAACACCTCTCATGAATAGAATATCTTAAAATTCAAGATGCTCTTATAATGTCTACATCATAGGTGCTCATGATAAGGTTAACTTCAAATGAATAACTTGAAATTATCTCACCAAGCTTCACACACACTTTTGTAATGGCTTACTTAATCATAATTGAGATTTGTCAAGATCGTCAAAATAGGGATGTTGCATTACTTTTATGCCTGAGATTCTCTTGGATGGCTCATAAATTTGCATTTTCTACAAGGGGACACCAATCAATGTTTAGCGGGTTACTTATAGATACGAAAAGTAAAATAAGATTATAGTATTGGCATCAAACAAATTAACGTGGATACAAATATAAATTGATAAGAACCATTGTGCATATACTTACAAATTAATCCAATGAACCATCCAGGTCTGCTCTACTCTTTATTGTGTCAAGTATTTCCTTCATGGTCAGACTCACGGACCTTCCACAATGTCTTGTTCAAAGGTCTACCCCCATCTTTGGTCAAACGAAAATTTGATGCCACAACAAGGTTTGAGTAATGAAGAATCTTACGATGTGTGTCAAAGTCCTGAAACAACCAATGTTTAACACTCTTATGTGGGTACCTTCTAAACCATGTTCCAGTAACAACAACTGAGCCTATAGGGTATTCAATGTTTTCTCCATCTATAACTAGTCCTTCCATTTTCTTTTTGACCTCAACACAATGACACAAGTAATAGATTTCTCCCTCTTCATTCTCTTCATCTGCAATAATTGCATAAACATGCCCTACATTGATATGTGTGGCATATCTCTTCAAATAAGTCAACATTACTAATGCAATACAAAGCAAGATAACAATATGGAATTTCAAAAAATAAGCAAGTAGATATATTACCTAGTTGAACTAGATCTAATACGTGGTCAAAGTCGACCGATGATTCCATTTGTGTTAGTTCCAATGCCATTGGAGGGCGATACGTGTGAAGTGGGCTAAGATAACTTGTCAACCATTTTTTAACCCACTCCCTTGACTCACAACCATTCTAGGATTACATTGTACATGAAGAAAAAAGCATGCCATCTTATGTGTATCGATACTCCATGAACCTACATTTGAGCTAAGGAAAGAGTGTAGCTCACTCGATCCTATTAGTGTACAACAATCCTCATGTGGTGCAATGTTAGTATCATTCATCAACCAAAAAAATATATGAACTGAAGATGTACCTTCATTACCTGGACCCATCAAAGCATTACACCACTCGATGATTGATCTTGCATCTATCAAATTTGCACTATCTTTATACTTGAACTCTTCTCGTGCTAATGCTCTTTTCACACATGCTCCTACACCATCATTCTCTCCCTTTCCATGCCCAACCTCACAAAAGTTCCACATATGCTAAACACCTATATAGTGAGATGCATCCTACACAACTAGTAGAACATGTGTGCATTCTTGAATTGTGCTACACAGTTATCCGACCATATTATATGTCGACCGTATGTTATGCCCCTCTGAGCCAAATCACTATATAACATCTGGAGGAAACCTTGTACAAAATCTAGAGAATGTGTGCGATCATCACTAATATAAAAGTGATACTCCCTCAATACCTTCCTTTGGTCCTCTGTACTATCAGTTGCATGAATGAATGCTATGTGCACAAATATTGAAACCTATGTGGAGTTGTAATACTGTGACTGCACCTCACACTGTGGCTGTAGAGTGTAGTTCTCTACAAATTCAACCACTGATACTACATGTTTTCAACTGGAAAGGTGTCCTTGCATAGCTTGAATTGTGTGTCCAACCATCAGGCTCTATGGGTATGTCTTGCATACTCATATACTAGATTCTCACAAAACATGGACATAAACTGATACACTGGAATCTTCTCAATAACCAAATCACACCTTTTTACTTGAGACCCATATTTTGTAGTGTATTCCACTATTTTATACTTCCCAAAATCTACTATTTTTTGTCCTACCTCATCTGTGCTTTTGATATGTTGGCATACTGGCATTCGTTGCAAGCCACCACAATGCTCACATGAACCATCCATGCATGATGTCTTATAGAATATTTGGCCATCCTCTATTTGACATAAAAATTTTGATAAGAACTCTCTTGAAGATTTTGGTGGGGCTTCTATGCCACAATCCCGCAAAACATCGTTAGTATGCAAATCTAAACATATAGAATGATAAACATCATAATGGTTAGATAATCCAATATGTAGTCTACAACAAGTAGTGCATGTGTGATTTATCTTGACATAAAAAGGTTTAAGAATTTCAAAAAATCTTTGAGAAATACTAATGTGAGGATAATCATTTTGAAATTTACTAAAAAAATTGGGTTTGAGTCATATCCAAAAAATGCCTTAGATGCTTTGGATGTTCTCAACCCAAGATTCTTCATGATGTTTATGTACTTTAAACCCCGCATCATTTGAAAAAATAGTTGACATCTTGTGGTCTCATTTAGCCTTTCAAAGAAGATTTTGCAAATCTTATCAGCATATATTCTACAAGTGTGTTCTAGAATCTTACCTTCCATGTGCTGCAAAATATCCTCAACAATTTTAATAAAAAAACTTTGGCTTTCTATGCAAAATTCTAGGTAGTGTTCTCCTAGGTACATACATCTCAACATTAGCAATTTCATCAATATTTAATTGAGGTGGGCTAGATTGCATACCTTTGATCGAGGGTGGAGTAGAAGACATACCTTGATCTTCATGTGGGGATAATGGCATACCTTCTTCATAAAATTTGAGTGATGTACTCTCAACTTGAGATGTGATGGATGGTGTCCAATCATATTCACTTGTGGTAGATGGTGTCCCTCCATATACGCTTGTGCTTAATGGTGTCCCTTCGTATTCACTTGTGGTAGAGGGTGTGTCTCCAACTACAATATCTACATCTGTCCTAGCACGACTCTTTTGCATTCATTCCCTTTGCGCTACCAATTTCTTTTCTCTTTTTAACGGTTGAGGTTCCTCTTAAATTGGCTTGTTTTCGTCAATTGTTTCCAATTTCTTCTTTTCATGATATGTTGCCACTCGTTCTCTCTCTTTTTATTTGAAGGTTTCATACTCTTCCTTTTTTAGTTTCTTCCTTGTTTGTTTCTTTGGCATGACAGATAATTTTACCTGTAGCATGGTAATGAGATGAATATTAGTTCCTCAAAAATGTATCCATTAAAATAAATGATATATATATGTCATTCAAGGCTTCATAAATAGACAACATAGGTGATGAGATAGCTTTACTAATGAGGTAATTTATAAATAGAGATTAAAACCAAAATAGTTTAAATAGGTAGTAGAATTTTCAAAATGTGCCAAATGTGCTAAGTTGTGAAATTAACAAATAGTGAAGGGTGTGATGTAGACTTTGGAGGCTCAATCACAACCAATTTGACAACATTCCTTTAAGAGGCATCTAAATATATTAAGATGACCTATTTGAACAAACCAAACAACCCTCAAATCTTGACAATCATTAGAAGTTAGATTTCACACTTTCACCCCTTGAACCCTAATAGTAGTGGAAACTCAGTTTTTTCCCAGTAACTCAAATGTTCTCTAAAACACCAAACAAAATATTCATGGTTTGAGACACCCATTTCAGAGTTATTACACATATCTCAATTTCAAGTACAAGTCCTTTGGACCAAATCCCCAAAAATACCCCTTCTAGGCTGACCTAATTAGGCTTATTAGGCCTAATTTGCAAGGCAACATTCCCTCAAACTTATCACAGGACCTTGAAACCTTGGGGCAGCATTTCTTAGGTTCCTATACCTCCAAAACCACAACTAGATTCCTCTAGTACAGACAAAGTCATGCCAAACTTGAAAACCCTTGTTTTATGCACTATTCAAGAGGGTTTATTGAATATGCTACTTCCACAACCTCCGAGACTTTAAAACCAACTTGAACAAAGGAAATTAACCATGCACATGCCTAAAAGTTCAAAACATCATGACCTCCCATATAGATTCTTCCAAACCCTAGGCCTAAGCCCTCATTCACAAGCATTTTTGTTCACAAAGCTCACTGTAGCAACAATTTTATTACTCATGTTTCTTTCCTAGCACTGAAATCATGCATCCTACACTTAAATTAGACATCATAGGGTCCCTTACACAAGTTACAGGTCAAGAAAAAACATGAAAACACAAAAAGTTGCTGCTAAACTTGAGATTTCAATGTATTTTCTTCTCAAAAACTCCAAATCAAACTTAAATTTCATCTCTACATGCCATTTAAAGGATTCTTCTTCACATCCCACCAACCAACTACCTTGCAACTAAATTTCAAACCCTTAATGACTATTGAAGGCCACATTTACATCATTTACACATAATATAACAACAATATTACTCATATTGTAAGTTTGCACCCCTAACACCTATAACTTACTAAAACCACACCAATGGCTTGAAATGAGCCTTATTACATCCAAAAAACACTAATCTTGCAAACTTTACATGTAAATTCAAAAACTTTCCTTCAAAGGCTACAAAGATACTTTAGGGCAAGATCACCATTTTCACATTTTAACACCTAAACTCAAAAACTCAACCTAAGACATGCTTAGTGGTCTTGATTGGCCTTATTCAAAACAAAAAATTCTCAAATATTCATCCACCTACCTATTAACCTCCTAATTACCATCAAAAGATCAAATAAGGAGGATGAGGTGTAGGTTCTCCTGCACCAGGGTTGTAAAAGTGTATTAAAGAGGGAGACCAATAGTCACCTCTTTAAAATGTTAATTTCCAAAGTTTAAGTGGTTTTTTTTAGGAGGGAAACTTGGATTGGGCATCAAACCAAATGAGGAAATGTTGAGCCATGAAATTGAGTTTCTGATTTGGGCAGCATTATTTTATTTTAGATTAAGCATGAGCAGGGTATTTTAGACTTATTTGAACATTTTTCAAGTTTTGGAATGTTTTGCAAGTGATACTTTCAATAAAACCTAGGGTTTCTAAGCCTAGGGAGAGGGTTTTATGGTTTGGGTGGTAAATGATTGAATTTCTGCAATCTAACACTGTAATTTGAAGTTTTGACAGATATAAAGTGCTTACCAAAGGTTTTAGGAGATTTGGACAAGTTTTGAAGGTGGTCCCTTTGTAAAAGTGGGCTAATTTGGTCACTTAAAAGCATAGAAAACCTGATTTGTAAAGTTTGGTACAAAACAAGCATTGACCAGTGTTTGTTGGATATGTTGAAAGGCTCTATAATGGGTCCCTGATGTGTGTTGTGTTGTGAGTTGAAAGGTTATGTGAGTGGAATTATACCTGATTGAGTGACTTTGATATGCTACAAGGGACAACATGAATATGTTGAATGAAGAGGTCTTGATGAAAATGTAAATTGAAATTTTTGTTTGCAGATTGGAGTTGTGTGTTTGTGTGTTGCAGGCCTCCCCCTACTACATTAGGAGTATATTCCATTTTTTTAGAGACATGTATGGAAAATTTGGTAGCATAGACAAGGAAATCAACTAGTTTGTATAACTGTTTGACAAAATACCTCATTGAAAGCTTTGAAAGCATACACAAAGTAAGTCAATTGTTAAATAACAAAATGCCTCAAAGAGATGTGGTTTAAAAATGTAATTGGAAAGTGTATAGAATTGTGTAATTTAAAATGTCCATTGACAACCTAAGGTTGTAACATGGCAAACAAACAATGATCAACATGGAATATGCAAAACAACAAAAATGAAAGCAAACCATAATAAAATGAAAAAAGAAGTGCAAAGACTTCACATAACTAAAAAACCAGAGTTTCAAATGGAGGAGTTCTACCCAATTATGTAGCCTTTGATTCTTCTTTCCTCAAACTCCTCAACAATTTAACTTTTTCAATAGCTTGTTCCCCTCCAAACTTCAATTGTATATCAGTTATTACTAGAATTCAAAATTGAATTGATATTATGTCTTTCAACGTGAAAACTCTGCTATTTAATGCAAAGGTAGTGGAAAGATCATGAAAAGGGTGGTGGAATCTAAAAATCATGCATGGACACTTCACTCAATCATCAAAAAGCTACTTTTTGTCGGAGCACATGTAGAACCAGGAGAATATGCAAAATGTGGGCCGACACTGTACGGTTATATTGTGTTTTTTTATCATTTTTAGAGCAACCTATAATGCACTCGTGTTATAACATGAGCACGTTATCTCTTCCTAGAACGGCTATGTCTCTACTTCATTAAAATGTGCTTGCATTATCATAAAGTTGGTTTTTTTAATGCATCTATTTTATCTCTTTGTCTATACTCTCTCCCACTCTCACCCACTCTCTCCCACTCTCT
>VDFB02000008.1:237942365-237974760 GCA_007258455.2 Sequoia sempervirens | reverse complement strand
CAAAATTTCAAATAAATTACATTTTAGAAACTAGACTCCATTCTACAATTTTATTTTTATTTTTAAAATCAATTACTTTCCAAAATTTGTATGGGGAAATACACAAAAATTCTGTTTTTAGGAGGATCCCACTTAGAAAATTAGTAAAAAATCAAATATTCATTAAAAAATTATCAGAAAAATAGTTCATCAACTAGATACTATTAACTAACTTCTGATTATAGTGATTTTAAAAATACTACAAAAAAGTTCACTGTGCTAGAGTCGTACAAGAGTTGCTATGTTCTATTTTCTGATAAAAACAACACTAATTTGTGTACGTCTTTGTTTTGAACCCCTTAATCTCAACCATTTTTCAAAATAAATTAGTAGTTTAGAAAGTAGACTTGGAGTACTTTGATCTTTTGTTCCATCTCTAGATTTTGTAAGGAAAATTCTTGCGGAAAACATTTGTCCTAATGTTAATACTCCCGAAGAATGTAGATACACTTTAAAATTTATAATTCACGGTCAATTAAGATGCACTATGAAATAGATAATAGAAAGCAGTATTTGACAATCATACATGAACACTAGATATATTGGAAAACCCTTACGGGAGAAAAACCCACCACACCAAGAGAAATCACTTTGTATTACAGTAATGGAGATTACATACAAATGCCAGACTTATCTTTCTAGTGTCATTATACAGCAGTGCATTCACCATGAAAATTATTGTACAGGAACCTTCAAGTTATAGTCTTTACAGAATAGAATTCTTTTACTGATCCAATCACTCAACCATTTGTCGATCCAACCAACCCGATTACAATCTGCAATCACAGAGTATATCCATGTCAAACTTTGTCTATAGAACTTCCTCACAGAACTATCACACCAAACCAATTTCTAACGGTTCACATTCGGCTCCTCCTATTCATCCACGAGAATTCACACTGTGTTGGCATCTCAGTGAAACACTAACAGTGTCTTGCCAATGCCACATAACCTTCATACCAAAGTCGCCAAGAGTAACCGATATCGCCAAGACATTCTATCGAGCTTCATGTGTTACACTGAGTCACCAAGCAGTCGCCCAGACCTATCGCTTTCGCCAGGAGATCATAGCAAGTCACCAAAGGTTATACAGAAGTCACAAGTCATATCGAGCTCCAAAGAATAGTTGGCAAGACATACCGATCTCACCAAGAGGTTTCTCTGAGATCTCTATTGTCACCCCAAAGCTATCAACAGTCGCCAAGACATACGCCCTTCACTGAGAGATCATACCAATCTCCATATGTTACCTCGAAGGTTCCAACATAAAGCGCTGTTGGCGAGACATGTAAGTCTCGCTAAGAATTCTCACCGAGCTCTAGGACTTACCTTGATAACCAACACTTGAGCCTTCGTCAGTGAGATATTTATACATCACTAAGAGTTCTTAGTGAACCCTTAGTGCTACCCCGATGATTCCAAGTGTGTCCTCATTGGCAATATTTTAACTCTTCGCTAGGACTTCTTAGCAAGAACTCTTAGTTATCCCGAAGACCATGGTAGCCAAGAGTCTCCCTGATACACGATTGAATGGCCTATCAGCTAGAGGTCTCTCGAGCGCTAAGAGGTCATAGCGAATACACTATGTCACAACAATAGACTCCATAGTGAAGATGTCTAGCAAGACAAAAGCTAGGTCACAACGACTTGTTCAAAACAGAATGATACAAACTACTTGTCGGCCAGACATTGAAACTGTCACACCGACTTGGCTCCAATGGAGGTTTCAGCCTGTGATTATTGAGGCATATTTCCAATAGATTTTGAGTGTAACTATCCTCAATTTCACGTCTAAGGTCAATATTTCCTGATTGTAAAAAAAAAAGTGGCCACTTAAGCCCCCTTTTTGGGAACCATCTTGGTGCACTTACCCAGTATATGAACAAAATCAACCCCAAGAAGAGGTTTTTGATGCCAACCAGGATGATTATTGATATAATTGGCCTCAAGAGCACCCTTACCAGAATGTATTGGATCAGATCCAAGAGCTTGACCTAATGATCCTCCTGCTTTTAGCTAATGGTCCTCCTGCTTTTGTGGTAAATGATCAAAAAAATTCTAGAGGACAGTAGGATGAAAAGGTGAAAGTGGATAATGACAAGGAGTAGCTCATGGTTTGGAATAGCGAGTTACCTTCTTTTATTCAGCATGATGAAGTTGTGAGTCTAATAGCCCCAACTACAGTTTTAGAACAACAAGAAGACATCAAACGATGTGGTGAGTTGTTGATTGATTACCATCAATATGAAAATCAAGCCTTAGACCATGTAGAGGAGCATAAATATGAACTTGACACCATTTCAAGAGGGATGAGCTTCGATACCTTCGAGCATGTTATGGATGAGAAATATGGTGTGCTTTATGAAGAGGTGTGCATAGATATGATTGAACAATTTTATTCAAAGTTGGATAATGAGGAAGCAGACATGTTAAAGGTTGTCAATCATGTTGGGCTAGAACAACAAGTTCCCAAGCATGAATGAATGTTGAAGCAATAAGAAGTATGTGGTCTTGATAAATAAACTCCTCATGAACCTGAATTGAAAGGTCTTAGCTGGTTGGAGGAGCTTCCTTTCTGTTGTATAGCAGAGCAGACAACTAATTTATCAGATGAGAGTTTGTTTCAAGATGCTTCTTCATTGTTTGAACTTTTTCCTTCCTTCATTGAGGAAGAAAAGCCTGATTTGAGGTGTACCTATTTGAGTGATAATGAGAATTTTGAGCTTGAACCAGCTATTTCGAAGAGCCTTCAAAGAGATGATAGCTTTGATAAGTTATTAGATACCTTAGTGGAGGAGGATTGTTCATTAACCATCGACGAAGAATCAGCATGGAAAATCATTGTTCAAGGTGAATCCACAAAGCAGGACAACCATGAAAAGTAGGAAGAAAGAGAAGCAGCCAGCAATGGGAGTTGAAGGTTTGTTCATATTAGGGGTTGTCTAATTAGATATTTAGCTAGTTTGGAGGCCACTGAAGTACCAAAGGTCATGCTTGCACCCAAGCATGAGCATGCAACTGAAGAAGAAATTGGTTTTGATGTTGCGGCTGAAGGATATCAAATTCAACTCACCTGTCCAGTTCAAGACGATAATAGGCATAATCAAAATCAAGGTGCAAGTGAGTTTATTTCCATTTTTCATGAAACATGCAATAGTCTATTGAATATTTGCATGTGTTTGATGTTCTTTCAGAAATACATAATCATGTAATGCATCAATGCTGATTAAAAAGGGGTGTTATTTTACAAAGCCAATCAATGGTTTTGTTTGACCAGCTTCTTTGTTGGTTAGGGTAGGTTAGAATAGGTTTAAATGATTTTTTTCAGTTTTCCCTAAGTGTTGTTCAACACAATTAGGTAGTTTGCTTTAGTGCTTTGGTACATTATGAATAAGTTTCCAAGGTGTCTCATGTTGGTCTAGTGAGTTACAACAACATATAAGGTTGTTTTTGAGTTGTGTCAGCTTTCAGATGACTCAGTACCCAATGGATAAACTTCAAGCAACTGGTCAAGATGTTTAGCAGGAAAACATATAGTAGATGTTTCCAAAAATGTTACCTATTTTTGCTTCCAACTAAATCGGGTAACTTTTATTATGTTTGCATTTAAACAATTAAAAGATATTTCATTTTATGTGCTTAAAGGATATTTTCAAATAGATTACATTATTCCAGTGTTGCAATTGCATACAAATAAGAAGGATAACCAACATATATTGCAAATGTAATATTTATTCATGATCATGAGTGTATAATGTACCTCACAAGCCAAGGTACTAACTAGTCTAATGCTTATAAAGAAAAGACTATATGCTTATAGATAAAAGGAAGGAAATGCGCATAAAATGAAAAGGGACCCGTCATTGCCTGGAATGATGAATCCTACTGGCCTTTTCCTGGATCATCTCATTCTTCCCCAATTTTCCTGCTCCTGTTTGATGCTCTCCTCACTGCTCCTAGGTTTCCAACATCTAAAAAAAAAGTGTTGTTAGAGCAATGAAAGGTCACTGATCAAAACATGTGCAAAAAATCCATAAAACACATAATTTGATGTCCATAAGCATTAAAATAGACAACATACCATAAGTTTCCAGGAAAACAAGAAAAGAGTAATCAAACACACCTAGGATATGCTTTGTTTATCTAACTTGTTTGTTCCTTGTGTAGATTTAGGAGAATTCTTTGTTACTATTCTAATTCAACTAATTACAACATGTGGATCCCACAAGGGTTGAGCCCAGTATGCTACCCTCTTATTTTTTAGGAGGTATAGGAAATTGAGCAACTTGATCAAATCAATGATAAACATATTCTTGATGCATTAAACCAATATGGAATCATACCAGTTGATTAACTTTCATTATCAGATTGATATGATGCAACAAATAGTGTGAACTGTCAAGAAAGTTACCCTTCATCTTTTCACAATGAATCAATCAATAGGCTGCCATCATGCCAAAAGGGGTAGTATTTTGTTGGATATGTCTTTCAATTTTCTTAAGTGGATCCAAGATCCATTTTATTAAAGAAGTAAATAATTTTTGTGAGTACTGAAGCATGAATGCATCAAGTTCAATTATGCATTCATCATAAATAATGAAGGATCTATCAAGTCATGTTTGAGACGATCACGAGTCATATGAGGCATGAAATAAGAACAAGGATAGTCATGCATTGTTGCATGAAATACACAATTCAATTCATCTCACTTCAATCTTATTGAACAAGCACACATCACTTAGGATTGTGAGTTTTTAGGTTACCATCATAAATGACATATGTTTACCCAGTAGGATTGAAACAAGAGGAATTCTAGTGGCTTTTAAGAGTTGAAAAGTTAGCAAAAGGAAATCCTAAGGGAATAATCAGGACAACAATAATGAATGCATGCTACAAGGCAGCAAGGGATATTTTCTTGGTTTCAAAGAAGAGCTATCAATCATTTTCAAAATACAATCAATAGAGAGAAAATAACAATGGTTCATCTTTCCAATCATTGCAATTTGAATATAATGATCGCATCACCAATAGTTTAGAGGGAAGAGATGCAGCTTGGTGCAATTTTGGAAGGAATACAAAAAATATAATATGGAAATGTCCTTATATATGGTGATGTTTAAATACAAATGGGATGATATGCATTTCTTCATGCAAGGATAACATTTGCAACTACTAGTGTAGAGATAACATCATTTGATTACAAGAGAAATTAAGATGGCCATGGAAAATCTACACTAGTCCAAGTAAGAGGGTTATTCATTCAACAAATGTGGCATTTTTTAGTTGAGGCATAACCCTATTGATTCAGAAGAATAGGCATAAAATCCTCTCGTGGCAAGAATGTTTGAAGACAACAAGAATGGAGTATCAAAGCAAATACCACAATAGTTCTTTTACTAATGGGAAAAATTAGTAATACAAGGAGTAATTTTTTTATCAATGATAGTGATAAGACAAAGAGTGTGATGACATTTCCCATGGAGGCTAACTCTCCAATCATAATTTGTATGACTTAGGCCAGTGATTTAGGTATAGGTTGCGATCATAAGCCACATTCAAAGTGACCACCAACCTCATATTTTCAAGCAGAGGGGTTTCAAAAGGACAGTTCATAGAAAGTGGAAACATGTGAAATGTTGGACAATAAGCACAGTGTATCAAATATGTCTACCAAGCATGATCGGGGTAGAAAAAATCATATTCCCATGTAGGAATGATGTGACAGTCTTAAAGCATGAACAAAAAAACACTATAGGCTTGACTACAGTAGTTCATATCTTCTACATGAAAAGAGATATTATATAAGGTGGAAGATTTGAGGAACAAAGAGTAGTCTTATGTAATAGTATCAAGGTATGATACAGGTGATTCTATTAGTAAAACCCTTTTCAAAATTTGACTGATAAAGCTTATATGTTATAGAAGTCATTTTTATCCATCTATATTGTTTGATATCCAATGTTATCTACAACAAAAAGAAACCTTTTATAGCATTTGTTTAGATCCTCCTTAAGGTTTAGATGGAAATCCAATGTAAAGGTATATATGGAAGAATACTATGTATGCAAAATCATAGCAATGTCAAAGTAATGCAGTGCAATCTTATTCATATGATCATAGAAAGAAATTAGGCATCAAATGATCATGAGATTTGCAAAAAAAGCACTAATGATAGGACTAATCATCAAGCACAACTTCTATGGGTTCCTAGAGAATCAACTTGGGATAAAAGAGTAGTTTGGAGCTCTCCTACAACAATTATACATCACTTTGAGAGCCCACATGCATAGTACATCAGTTGAGTCCACTTGTGGGCCCACAAGACATGGGTTAAGAGCAGTAAACCTTTTAATTGTAGAAGACATGATAAATTTGGATGCCTCAAATCAAAAAACTTACCATGATGGTTGGATTGATAGAGGGTTGGTTGCATGATGTAAGAACACATATTGCATGACACTAACAAGTAATGTAGGACAGTGCACAAATGAAAAAACAATCATGAGGCTTACTAAGCTAAACGTTTCGAGCTACAAAGAATGAAATCATCATGCATAAACCTTGAGTAGAAAATTCTATTACAAAGTGGACCAACAAAATCACAACTCAAATCATGGGAATCAACATTAATCAGTTCATCCTAGAAGGGGTGGCCTTGAAAATTTTGATTCTGAACTACAAAATGATCTATAAAACAAAATTCTTCCTTAAATTATGCTCATCTGATCAGTCGTTAGGGGTACACTAAGGGCCTTGCTCAAGCATTCAAATCTACTTCAAATCTTGGTGACATAATTTTGGACTACAATTCAGGTCATCCAATTCTTTTAGAATCAAAATACCAGTCTTCCATCCAGT
This sequence comes from Sequoia sempervirens, assembly GCA_007258455.2. Lineage (NCBI taxonomy): Eukaryota > Viridiplantae > Streptophyta > Pinopsida > Cupressales > Cupressaceae > Sequoia > Sequoia sempervirens. Next base: position 237,967,863 of record VDFB02000008.1, on the reverse strand, counting down.
AGGAAATTGGAACCTAGATATCCTGTTCAGTTACTATTGCTGACAAATCTTCTCAGATTGGTTCCTCCAAAGGAGCTAATTTTGTAGATGATACCAATAAAAGAGGATTTGCTAAAAGATAATAGTGGGATGCATTTTGAGGGAGAGGGGGTAAATGGACACAAGCATGAAGATACACCAAATATTGTTCGCAAAACTTGCAAACTAGTGAAGATAGATAGACCAAGGCCCAAGGATTGACAACAAATTTAGGACCATGTTAGAAAATTGTGGGATACCTAATGCAAATAAGTGCAACATAGATGCTTTTCTTGAATAAACTATAAAATGCATAAAGTACTTACAAACTATTACACAACATGTTGGAAGGTGGAGCTACAGAAGGAATGTATCAATGAAAAGAATGCTTGAAAAGAATCAAAAGTCTCTTCTATCATGGATATTGTTTGAAAGTCTTCTTTTTACAGATTTCAAAGGCATGGACATTTTTCATGGAATTTTTGAAAGGAACAAAAAAGCATCAAACCCCATAGTTTTCTCTTCATGGCCACAGCCTGAAGAGTTAGTTTTCTTCACAAAAAATGACAAAACCACTTGTTATTTTGCAAGGAAATTACAAATACAGAGATGGTAAAAGAAATATCATGGAGATATTTAAAATGAAGGAACAAATGCATCAAAACCAGCTCATTTCTTCATGGTCATGGTGTGAAGAAATGGTTTTCTTCACCAAAACAAGAGCCCACTTGGGGTTTATCTTAAATTTGAAAATACAAAGGAAAATCTAATCTCTTCACCATCTTGCCATTGGCTGGAGCTTGAATTGAGCTTTATTTGCAAAGAAAAATGTAGGTATATGGAAGATGGAGCTTACCCATGCTCAAGTGGTTGATTTTCACTAAAAATTCCAGTTATCTTGTCACCATGAAATGCCTCTGAAATCTTCAAACAATCACATGAATGGCGACCCAAAAGCAATTACAATAACCCACAGAAAACGGAGTACAAAAGAATGCATCAGTAAAATGCATATGGCCATGACCTGCATACATTAAATGGCCAAAAGAATGGAGGAAAAGAAAAAATTTGTTAAAAATTCACAATTACCTCATTTTTCTAGTGTGGAAATCAAGAGAATTTGTCAACAAATCAGCCAGAAAAACCATTTACAAAACTCTCATCAAAACCCCATGGTGGCAAAGCAACTCTCCAAAAGGTTTGAGCAAAATGAATGTGCTTTTTACATTTTCCCATTGTTTTGTTTAGGGTTAGAAACCCTATGGATGCTTACCAAAGGTATTTTTCACCTTTGTTTTAAAAATTTGCAAAACACAATTTAATATGCTACGTAGGCTAGGAGGTGAAGTCTTATTCCTTAGGCAATTTTTCCTTATGTTGCATTTTCAAACTTAGGCTATTTTTGCCTTGTGATTACCAAACCATGCCTTAGTGCTTTCTCATTTTCTTTTGAAAAATGCAATTCCTTCAAAAGACTTAAGAGTTTCCATATGACCTCTCACATAGGTTGAACCATTGGTCATCTTTTTTGCATATATTTGAAAATATGAAATGTTGACTAAGTGATGCTGGTAAGTAAATTTTGTTAAGTATGACTTTGAAATGCAGAAAATAGGGGTGATTAGTGAATTGGCTTAAATGCTTTTACAAAAAAATTGAAGTGATTGGGAGTTTATCAATTTTTTTGTATTTTATCAATTGTAAAACATGATTTAAGTTCTTTTCCAAACACTTTATTTAATTTTATTTATAATGCAAATGTTGATGTAATCCAAGGAGGTGTTGGGGTCTCTTATTTTGGATTGTTTTTAAAATGTAAAATAGTTTGTTTAATTGTTGTTATTATGAATCACTTAATCAAATTATTATTTTGAATGAAAAATAGAGTCTTGTGATTTTGCAAAAGCACTAAAGATGTGGGTCAAATGGGTTGAAAACATGCGTGGGAAAAGGAGATGACTTGCCAACATGGAGAATGTATGGGAAGTTGTATTTGACTTTTTTTGGAGGGAAGAGACTATTTGGAGGCAGTTTTGTCACATTTTTAGTGTAACTATGCTCTTGGCTTGACCTTCCTTCATGTGGAGGACAGTTCAGAGTGATTTTAGAAAGTTTTTTTTGGCCTTTTCTATTGCATCTGACGAAAATATTCTAGATGGACTTCTGTGAGGGAGTTGCTTGATTTTTGTTTAAGTAACTTCAATCTGTATTGTTGAAGGGAGTTCTTTCTTTCTAGTAATAGTGAGTACCTTGAATCAATGACATTGAATATTTTCCTTCTCATTTCATGTTTTATTGTGTGCATTTATTGGTTGATCAGAATACTTGTGAAATTTAGTTTTTCCTTATAGTCTTGTCTCATTGTTAAGCACGTGCTTAGTAGAAAGAGTGTATTGTTGCAGGTTATAAGTTGTGTTAGTAAATGCAAATGATTTTAGTTGTGAAATCTTTTCATTCTAAGATTTTAGTTGAAAGACCTCCTTATAAATTACTTATGCAAGAATGCATGCAAAATAAGTTGTGTGAACTAGGATTTGTCACTGTTTTGAATGTGTGTAAGCTATTTGTAGATCTTAGTTAGTTTTTTGGTGTATCACCCTTTGATGTTTCGGTTAAGTTTCATGTTCAAGTATCTTTTTACTCTTTCCTCAAAAAATTATTAGTTTAGGTGACATAAAAAGGGGAGCCAACCCAAAATTTGGAGGTCTACTTTCATGATAGGATATGCATAGTTTGAAAGTAGTCTGATGGTATATCCAAATTTGTTGAGTACTTTAACAACTTGGTAGAGGGGTGCAAATTTGGATCTCTAACATCTCCTAGACGCCTCTGCAATGCACAATCACACATTGTTGAACACAACTTCTTATGTATGGCGATCCAACACATGACCTCTTGAATATAATATATTTGAACACTTCTCACCAACATATCCAAATCGCATAGGTAGATCTTCAATCTAGAATAAAAATAGATCAAAACCAAAACACCTCTAAGTAACCTAGATCAACACTATGTAATATATTGTTTCCTCTTTTTATCAAGTTTTCACAAAAGCACTTTGAAAGCAAGCACCAATGATAAATTCACAACATCATCACTACAACAACCATAGATAGAATCTTATCAAAGAAAAACTAGAGGTTAATACCAATAGCTTAATTGATGACAACATAATGCAATGAATCAAAGCATCAACAACACCAATTGTTCATTTTCAACACCAATTGACACCAATTAAAACACAAGGTTGTTGACATCAATTACAACACCAATCTACACATACTTGCAACAAATATTTCATGTTTGATTCTATGTTACATATGTGCAGGATCATGATGGGCCAAAACATGGCAATATGATGGGTATGTGGCTGACGACTATTTTTTAACCCAAAATTGATGAAACGAAAAGGGTTTTTAAAGGACGTTCTCAACTTTCCACCAATATAAATTATGCTTTACTTTGAATTTAATAAGTAATTATTATTCATTTTCTATTCAAATTATGACTAAAGTCCTGATTGATAGGCTGATTGAAAAACATCTATAGCTTTCAAACGGTATCACATTTTTGAATCCAAAACATGTGTCACATTCTATGCTTCACATACTATAGGATTAAAAAAAAAATTGAATTTTATAAATTTTTGACCAAGTTAAGGTGGTAAGACATACGAGTTTTATATTTTTTAAAAGTTGTAATAAAAATTTAATAATTAATTATTTACTTAGAAAAAAATTACAAAAAATATGCATCACATCAGGGCATGAGTCCTCTAATTATATCTAAAATCTTATAAAAAATATTATCATTTGATTGTGGTTAGGTGGTGGAGACACCTACTTATTATTTTTCCTTGAAATTTAAGTACCATTTTATTGAAATTTCATATTTTCACCAAATAGATTTTTATTTTTTTGAACATACCTAGTAGTTTAGAAATTACATTCAATTTTCTACAGATTCTATTTTTACACATTTTTGAAATAATATAGATAACTTATTCAAATTTTTATGTCAAGTTGTCTAACTCTGATTTTTCTGAATATTTTTCTACTTAAGGGCCTATTTTTCCATGATGATCCTGCACATACCCATATGTTATGTCTAGCAAAATATGTTATTATAAGAAAAAAAAAATTTAGCTTGATTGATATTAATATCTATCAATATAATAATGTGGTATATTACAAAGTGTACAATGACCTTGCTTATATAGATAAGGTGAGAGATAGGATTAGACAACATTGTGGCATGTGTCTTAATCCTATCACATGAGACAACTAACTGATAACAACCTAAGATGAAATAAGATCTAGATAAGACTTCTAGAAGGAATCTCAAAATCTCAATAAAATTAACATGTGAATAAGTCCACTAATTCCCCTAGCAAGAAATTATCTAGGTACAAGACTTTTATTCATACCAACAACCCCCCTTAAGTGTAACTTAGGGAGAATACTATTATACATATGATACAAAAATGAAAAGAAATGCAAAGATGGGTCCTGACTAAAAGGCCATTTTAGGTACCCATGTATAGATCAATTCTTAACATTTGAGCATTCCCTTACTATCAAGATATTGGTGGCTAATAGTGAATACAAATGAAAATGCAATCTCTCATAAATAGAGAAAAGGAGAAACACGATTGGTAAGAAATCCCTCTCCAAAATAGAAAAGATACAATCAAGTGATGAAAGATGGAGGATTCCATAATACCCTTCAAGTAAACTATTCATCACATATATACATTACAAATTCCCCCCATAAGAGGGAAAGAAAGAGACCACATAGCCCCCCCATAATGAAGTAGATCAAAAAACACTTAAGAATGTCTAAAGATAAAAGAGAATCCATTTCCCACAAACAACATGTATCCCCTTGAGAAGAAAAAAATTCAATGGTTGATGCTAAAGAAGCTCCATCTCCATGAATAAGAAAGAGGTAAGAAGCATCATAAATGATATCTCCTAAGATACATCAAGATTATTTGAAGATCTCAACAAAATTAGGTGTGATGTCAATCAACAAAGAATAAAAATAATATGTAAACTCAAGATTAACATCCAAAGAATATGTGTGATCAAAGAGGAGAGAGACCCCCTCAAACATGTCCTCCAAATCTGCAGAAGAGTGATGACAAGACAAATTTTATATAAATATCATGAAATAATCTTGAAAATACAAGTATGGAAAACAAAATATATCTTGATCATCTAAAGTCTTGGAAGCCAAGTCAACACTCAAATTTGAAAAAGTAGGAGATGATAGAACCTCATCATTTAAACAACTACCCACAATAGAAAGGTTCAACTAGCCACCAAAACCATCATCTGAACAACTACCTACACTAGATCTAGGATAGTGATCCTTAGAACATCCACTTTTAGGAATAAAATGAGAAAATTTATATATATTTGCATCATGGTCAACCCTACCCAATGCAACAAGTTGTCTAGTATGCAAATAATGAATGAAAACTGAATCTAGAGTGAACTCAATGGATTTACTAGTACATGCTATTTAATATACTGAAAGAATATTATATTGAATATCAAGAATGCAAAAAGAATTATGTAAAATAGAATTGGGAACATTATAAACTCCTTTAAACTAAATACATCCAAATAAACATCATTAGCCATCAAGATCTTCATTATTGAAGTATACATCAAGGATGAAAACATATAAGGTTGTCCTAATATATGATATGAAGCTCCAAAGTTAAGAATCCCATTCCTAGACTATTCAACATGTGATACAACAAGAGCATGACCTTTCATCTTATGTTGCTTTATCTTATCACTCCCATTAGCAATTCCTATAATACCTATGTGTGTAGAAGATGAAGGTTGTGAAGAAGAAGAGGGTTAACTTGTAGATTTAGAAGCCAAAGAAATTTTATGTTCTTTTAGAAGTTTCCTAATTTAATCTAACTCAATGGTGAGCCCTAATTTCCTCCAACACGAGCCAAAGTTAACCTATAATGAAAACCCACAAAGAGAAACCCTCCAAATCTTGTACCTTTTCAAGTTTTTATGATTCCCCATATCACCATTTGGTGCAAGGGATGAACATACTCAACTTTACTAAAAACCACCAAGATCACTCACTGAAAATACCTCTACCCTTAGATTTGAGAAGGAATTTGAATGACCTTAGCTTTAATACCATGTAAGAGCTAAAAATTAGCTCTATACCCATGACCACCTACAAAAATAATTGAATCCGTCAATAAGAGAGTATGCAAGAAATGAGTTTGCTTGATATTAAGATCTATCAATATGATAATCAAGGTATATTACAAAGTGTTCAATGATCTTGCTTATATACGTAAGGTGAGAGCTAGGATTAGACAAGATTGTGACATGTTCCTTAATCCTATCACATGAGACAACTAACTCATAAAAACTTAGGATAAGATTTAAGATCTAGATAAGACTTCTAGAAGGAATCATAAAACTTAAGCAAACTTAACATGTGAATAAGTCCCATAAGTCCCCTAGTAAGAAATTAACTAGGGATTAGTTGGTTTATGCATAGACATCTTAGATGGGTCAAAATGACATGGACCAATGGTAAGATTTTGGTTGATTCTATGTCTAGCCAAATATGTTCTAAGGATATGCTCTCTTAGATCAATTTATAGCAATATTTTCTAAGTTACATGTATATTTATAAGCAACATTATATAAAAGTATATTTTTTTGTTAGATTTAAAGTAAAATGACAAAGTAAAATGTGCCAAGAAGGAAATAGGGTGGCAAACCTATCTATCTATTGTTGAGGTTCACATATTCCTTTTATGTTCATAGTTATAATGAATGTGGACTATGTGCTTGTTTAATATTGAACTTGTTAAAACTTGGAAGCCATCTATATGATTTCTCCATTCCATCTAGGGTTTTAATGTATCATTTATAAGAGGTATTCAATAGTTGCTGACATTTAGATGTTTCTTATTGTTAAAACGACCAATACATAAGAGCTCTCAAGGGTAGACTAATACATGACTACTAAGGGAGTGCCATGTGATTTTGAGGTGGTGAAAATGATAGGCCTAGAGTCTATATTTCATGAAAGAATTAAAATATATTATAAATCCACCTAATAAATGTAGTCAATAGTGACATGTCTTGTTCCCATTGGGAATAGTAATACAATAAAAGCTCTTGGATTTTGATTTCCCTCTTTTCTTTCCCCTTGGAATACAACACTATACTCTAAAATGAGATTTTGAGATACATAACAACACACATGCTTGATTTCTACTAGTTGAAAGATAAACGATTATATAGCTAAACGGGTTGTTTCTGTGTATATCAAACGAGGTGGTGTCACATGGTAACTCTCTTTATCCATGGTAACTATTAATACTTCAAATGAGAAGTTCAGGAATAAGAAGAACATATGGAGAGGGATGAATGCTCGGATTCAAATGGTAGAATATATATTGTAGTCCGCATGTCCAGAGATGGAAGAAGATAAACAAAAACATTTCAAAAGTCTTCTGTAGTGCTCGCCTCACGTAAACATTCGGTTCCTCGAAATTACGTCGAAATAACAACTCACCGACCACCTGCCACTCTTCCATCTGAAAATGGAAAACAAGGCCGAGGAATTCAAAGGACGTTAATGAGTCCAGTCAAAGACACTGATGGCAAATAATTACATCACATTTCTCTAGTAATGATAATGTAAGCAAAATGATGTCAGAGGTGACTTCTGTAAGATAGATTTCTTGAATTTTACGTCGTTGGTTATTAAATTGCATGTGTGAACTGGTTTACCTCTTTTTCCGGCTTGTAAACTCTACGTATAATTTAGATTGACCACGAATGTTTTTTTTTGTAAATATCCTTGAAATCTCTATATGCTCTATTTGGCAGTTGGTTAGTATCCTTCAAATCTCTATTAGCTTGATAATATAGATTCCCAAATGAAGGATTAAGATACATATGAGATATGTGTTAGTGGGTAAAATTATATATATGTATGTGTATGGATTATTGTTTGAATTTTTTATTATTTTTAATACATATTAGAAGTTAATAAATTTTATTTATTTTGATTTTTGTGTTGATTTTTAATAGATAAAAAAAAATATATATATATATATATATAAGTAATAATTTTTAATTTATTCAAAATTTCTTCATGGTTTTGTTTCAAAACAATTATCTAATTTTAGATTGTCTTAACTTAATGAAAAGCATCTTATTAATCTTTATAGATCATTCCAATCTTAGAAACAATATTTAAAATAATATGTTAGAATCAAGCATTCAAATACATGAATATATTTATGCTTATGTAATTGATTAATGATTCTTTAGCTAAAATTGTATGTCACTATTTGTTTTGGTATATTTACTCACAAAATGAAATGTTTGCTATATATATTTTAAACGAAATAATAATAAAAAATATTGGCAACTCTGCATTTTCATATTATATGTTTGATCGATTCAAATATACTACATGTGGGGAATATGATGGGCCTAATAGTGTGAAAAAAGTTCCTTTCCCACAAGAATTTTGTAGTGAAGTAGCTTCTAATATTGAATTTTGATTATTTTTCTACTTTGAAATTCCATAGAAAAGAAAATAAACATTTCAATTTGGAGTTGGAGACCTTATATTTTTATTTTTAATTGATCAATTGATCATTGTGTAGGTTAGGAATTAGTAGTTGTTAAACATGTTAGAAAAAAATTGGTCGATCATTTTATCATTTGGCCATCTCCAATCTCTAATGATGTTGAATGGAACTAGATTAGATATCTTAGTGAGGAGAGTAAAATCAACCAAATTGGTTCAGTCCTTAATATCTTTATGGTCATTACTGATGATTGTGAAGCGATACTTAAGATAATTCAATTCTCACCATTTTATAATTGATAATTCCAATTGTCATTGAAATTATGAAATTTATTTTTAAATATATTTTACATTTTATATTAAGGAATTGAGAAATATCCTAATCATCAATTAGAACCATCCAAGTCCATCATATAGATGAATTATAAAAAATTTGTAGATATTGAAGATTCAAATATATTGTTTAAATATATTTCATGTGGGCTTCAACATGTTAATGGGAGGATTAAAGGGAAACAAATTAGAATATTTAGCTAAGAATAATTTTCATGCACATAAGATATAATGCAATAACCATTCGAATAAAAAGTGATAAATCTTCACTAAACTAAGATCACCTAGGGACCATTACCTGATTGTAATGTCGTGAATTGTCACCCTTGAAAATTTGACACTATGTTGACAACCTATTTTGCATATAAAATCAGTTATATTAATAGTTTATTTGTTTCAAGGTCGGATTGGAAATTATATTAAATTCACTGACATTCCTAGAAGTTTGGGTTAAAAAGTGTTGGACATAGGTGGTGGGAACCCTAGTCCAAAAGTGTGATTTTTGAGAGTTATAAACTTTGAGTGTTGATCTTTGGTGATTTAAAAATTATCCCAAGTCAGCCTATACCCAACAAGATTAATTAGGATGCATATAAAAACAATTTTTCCCTCTCATATGAACACCTACATTGTACTATAAACTATGAGAAATTATTATGTGATACATGAAATCTCTTCTCGACATGCTAGCTACAATAATCTATTATGTTATATGGAATAACCTCTTGTAGGTCTTCAAGGAAAATCAATAATTCATCATCAATTCTTTTGAAATTAATGGTGTGACATCACTTTGACAAGGGTTTCATGCCTAAGGTAATATTATCAATTGTCATTTATTTATTATAGCCATTTATTGTTTACTTTGCCTCTATCTGATCTACGCAACATGATTTATACCATCATTTTTTTTGTGGAGGTGAAAACATAAAATAGGTTTGAATTAAGCAAGCCCCTATATAGCACAACATTTTCCCTCTTTATTATGTGTAAGTTAGATTTGAAACTTTCATCAAAAATAGGTTGCAAAAGAGAAAAGTGTAGACCTATAGCTTCTAGATTTTAATTTAAAGTGTTCAAAATCCTAATTCTTAGGCTAAGTTTCCCTTGTACCCTTTTCCATGCAATTTAGCCTCAAATTTCATGTACAAGTGCCTCTTTATCTGTATCCTCGATATTTGTGTTTTTTCCATTTTTTTCTCTATGTGATAAATTGTATTTTTAGATTTAAGAATTAGGTCAATTAGGCTAATTAAACCACACATAAAATCTTCCCTCTTTGCAATAAAGGAACCAAACTCTAGCATATTGGCTTTCCTTTGAGGTAGTTAGATAATCATCAAACCCTAGTTGGTTTGTGTTCTTATATTAAGTCCAAAAGGAAAAGTTGGAGGGTAAACCCACAAAAGTGGTTTACAATTCGAGTGAGAAAATAAAACTTGTGAAAAATAACCCCATGGAAAAATTTTACATTATGTGGGTTCGAACGAACTAGATGGTTCGAACAAACCAAAAAAGGGTTTGCTCGAACCAGGGTTCGCATGAACCCATTAAATGCACGCATGAAAAAAATTCAAATGAAAAACACTTTATTGGAGGGGGTTCACTCGAACCATAAGTGGTTCGAGTGAACCCCCCATTTCACTAATTTTTGACCTTCTTCACAAAAAAAACCTAAATTTTTGACCTTCGGAGCTCGGTTTGAACAAGAAAATGGTGGAGACTTCACAGAACCAATTGGAATCAGGTAGTCCATGAAATGAGCTATCCAAAAAATATAATTTTATTATGTTTTGGTTTTTATTATGTATTTGTTTTTTTAGTTTTATTAAACATAGGTTTTTCACCAAAAATCAAGCTTTTCATTCTGCGCATGTGGAAAAATAACAGATAATGAATTTTTTTTTTGAAAAATATGAGTGCACCAAATATTGAAGTCCTTGATCGAACAAAAAAATAAAATTGAATTTTGATACATACAAAAAAAGTTACACGTTATACGGTTGTGCTATGTCTGAATTGTAATTGGTTTGACTTTGAAACTTGATTAAAGAACCAATATTCAATAAAAAACTATCTAACCAAGTAGAAGCACTAGAAATCATAGTTAAAAATATAAATTTGAAAGAATTATAATTTTATCCTTCATGGAATAAAATTTATGCATTATACGGTGAGCATCACTTTTTAAAAATGTTGTTTTATGAAAAAAACTAGTTTTCAAGGGAGATGGAAAAAGAAGTGCAATCTGATTCCAAATTTTTTGAAAAAAATATATTTAGAATCTAAAGACAAAATTTCATGAAACTCTAGTTTTCATCATCTTCAAATTCCTCACAGTTTAGCCGCTATAGGTGCCTGAAAGTGAAGATTTAGTTAAAAAAAATTATTTCAATGTCCAGTTTGGCCAAAAATTGTAAACCACTATTCTGGGATCACCAAATCTAGGATAATTCACTTGCTAAAACTAGATCACTTTCCTTATTAATATTTTTTTGAGCCTAACAAATCCTTCACTTGCATTTTTTTTATTTTCATAGCATAAATTCGATAATTTGATCATATATTAGGTTATTCTAATATCTTGTTGATCATATACACTTATTTCATTTTGAAAAGATTTATAATTTACACTCTTTACTCATTAAACACTAAATATTTTTGATAAATTTAATTACATCAAATTTGCAAAATATTTTAATTCAATTACATATTTTTAGATCCAATTTTTCCTTATCTAGGGCATTAGATTTAAATTATTTCATATTCATTTGCAAATATTGAATATTTATTTTGGTAAATAAATAATTGGAAGAAATTTGGTTCTTTACATAAAAAACACCTAAAAAACATTCTTATACCATTTCATTAGCATATCCATCATATTAGCACTTTCCCCTACCTCCTACCTCCTAAGAGCACTCATGTGTAAACTTGAGTTGATCTATCACCTCCTTTGAATGCTTAAGATACCTAATTTATGCTTTCATGTTCCTCTTATCATTAAATTAGGGAATGTTGATTTCCAAAAATATGCTAGACTTTAGACCTTAGTTTTTCATAGAAAATATCTTATGAAAACTACTTTACTTTTGCAAGATCTGAAACCTTAAATACCTATAATCCTAGGTCTTAGGCACCCACTACCCCTATCTAGTCAATTGGACCTCAAATTTTTATGCAATATTCTACTATGTAGCCTTTGCTTAGATTTGGTTCCTCTTCCTAACAATCAATTCTCAAATTTCTAGATTCTAATATACATGGCCAATTTACCCTAGATCCTCCTATTTTCACCATAATAAACACAAGAAGGAAAAAAAAGGATATACAAATATTTTTTCTTTTAAAAAATATTGTCTTTTTATAACAAAACATTTCCTTTCTAAATATCCCCATTACATTTGTCAAGAGGGATATATGTCAAACTTTGACCAACTTTTTTATATTCCTACCTCATATTAAACTTTTTTGTTCTCTTTCCTTTTGTCCCTTTCTAGCTCTGCTAAGAAACTTTAAGAAATTCTCTTACAAGAATGTTTAAGAACTTCAAGAACTTTGTTATTTTTATTTAATCCCTCTCCCAATATCTCTCTTACTTGTGAGGATATTTTGGTGCAAGAGGATGCAATTGATACCTTTCTCAACATCACTTTGTACCTAATCTTTATTCTTCAAGTAATAATAAAACACAGGTTTGTTCCTCTCCCAATATCTCTCCTACTTGTGAGGATAACTTGGCACAAGAGGATGAAATCATTGATACCCTTCTTAACACCACTTTACATGTTCCTCCTTCGAATGTTAGTAAAGTGGCTTCAATTTAAATGAGGACTCGAAACTCACATTGGATCCCCCATCGATAGAGGATTGTCAACAAATAGTCACCTCAATTCAAATAGTAAAACTAAATTTTTTTATCTATCCTCCTTCCAATGCACCAAACTTTATAAAACCACTTAATCTATTATAGAAAGCTCATTAGAATGATATTTATAACACATACAATACTAAACCTATTCTCACAAATGGAGGTCCAAACCAACCTAAACCTTCTGGTCACATTCTAAACTTTACAAAACAACTTACCCAAAACAATAATCTTGATCAAATTATGTCACGACAACCTAATACACTTGTTTTCACATAAAACACTCCAAAAAATAAAAAATAAATAAAAAATAAAACCACCCACACTTCTATTCCATTTACTCAACCCTATCTCCCTCCCACACCTAGTCTTCCTCAGAATATGGGAAAAGTATCATCTTGTTGAGCAACTTCATAATACATCGACTAAGATCTATCTTTAGGACTTAATTCAAAACTCACCTACATACCACAAGAAGCTCCAAGAGGCCTTACAAAAGATAGTGGTACCAAATTCTATTAGACTAAATGATGTATAAAAACTCTTTGATTGTATGGAAGAAACAAACTTGGACATTACATTCCCTCAATAGTAATTACCTCCTCTTGAAGTCTAAAACCAAGATGATGCTCTCCTAATTTTTGTTGTCATTAACAATCACAAAGTTTAGTGTACTCTAATTGATAATGAATTAGGTTTTAATGTTTGTAGCATTGAAATTTTGTATGAGATTGATATAGATACATCTCTTATTAATCTTGATGAGCTTTCTCTATTCATGGCTTTGATAATGTTGGTAGGCAGTCATTGGGAATAATAACACTAGCTATTCATGGTAGGAGCTATAATTTTTTTTTTCCCTTAACCATGTCATGCCTGATACTATTTCAAATAATATTCTTCATTGTAGACCATGTGGATTCATGTCATGAGGCGAGTCCCATCTACTCTTCATAATTCAATGAAGTTTTTATGTAATAAAAAGGTTTATATAATTAAAGTAGATCTAAATCCTAAAAGTCATTTACAAGATGAAGCTAGACATAAACCTCCTAATTATAACTTTCTTAGTACTTTGATTCCATCTTCAAAATTCAAACCATTACTCTCCAATGATAATGATGCCAATAATAGTAAGTCACCTATGAATTCACTCTATGGTGATGATTGGGGTTTGTTAAATTTTTCACCTTACTTCATTGGGGAGTATAAAATATCACCATCATAGCCTAAAGAGATAAAAGTTGTTTCTATGGAATCCACACAATCTTGTCACTCTCCCTCACAAACATCTAATGTCAATAATACAACTCCTAAAAATGACAATGTTACAATTTTTTCTTCGACATCAAATACATATGTTGGTGATGATTGGGTTTAATTAGATTTTACACCCTCCTTTGTTGGAGAGTACAAAATCTCACAATATAAACCTAAGGAATATTTTATTTCATTTTCAATCTTCTACTTCAAATCCTTATACATTAAAAATCCACATTCATCATCATCCCATGATGAAAATGGGGGCTCTTTAGCTTTCATCCCTCGTGTTTTAGAAAAATATAACAATGATCCTCCGCTCTTGACATTTCAAAAATTCAAAAAAGATATTAATTGTTTCAAAAGAATTGATTCTTCTTATATTACTACTATTATTTCAACAAATAGTTATACTTCTCATTTAGACAAGCCTTCCCCTCCTCCATCTAAGTTGGAAAAAATCTATGGAGTTAGATTTATTATTTTTTCTAAACATGGATATAATTAAAACAAGGAACAAAGAATTGAGGATCATGTGAAGGTTATACCACACCTTGCTAAAAGTGGTTTAAGCTCCATACCTCCTCCTTTATCTACATTGCATCCTCCATCATCTCATATATTTATGACCTCCTCTAGTCGCAAATAAAATTTTCTTTACAAGAGAAAGGATTGCTTCCAACTTCTTATCCCCTATTAGAGAAAGAGAATATTATGTTGATACTTCTCAAATTGAACTTGATTACTCTTCCTTCTCCAAAAATGTAAGAAATTTATAAACATAATCATACAAATCATTCTTTTTGTACATATCATTGAGTGCTTAGAAATTCAACCAATGAATTTCAAGCCTTGAGAAATAAAATTAAACTTCTTTATTGTGGTACTATCATTCTTCCATGTGTTGATCCACCTATTCATTCTAAATGATAAACTATGTCGCTTTTGTAGCTCTGTATATTTTCTCTTTACAATTCATGGTGGTACAATCTTACATACAACCATATATCATCAATAGTAGCAACACATTATTCTCTAACAAGATTTTTCCTTGTTGATACACTTGGGGGGAATGATATTGATTTCTGGAGGTGTACATCACTCTTTAAGATCCCCTATTTCCCCTTCTTTTCCTTAAAAATCAGCATAAAAGGTATTTTAATATTTTAAGGGGGGCATATCACCCTATCCATTTCATATATCTACTTATTGACATTTGAATTATTAACATACCCTGTTGGTGGTGGTGTTGTTTATAATTCACCCTGAGGCATGGTTATCAATTTTTACCTTGTGACACTAAAAGTTTATGTATTAAAAATTCATGCCCTCCCTAAGGCATGATCTTACCAAACCATGCTATTAGGAATTTATACACTATTCACAGATCTAGCATAACATAGCTTGCTAGCTACTAGATCCATGTGTCTCATGAATAAACTAGCATAACATAACTTTCTAACCTTACATGAATTGTCATTTATAGTTTTATATGGACACTTAGCATAGCACAACTTGCTAGCTAGTAGATCTATGTATCTCATGAGTCACCTAGCATAACAAAAATTGCTAGTCTTTCCCACTTTATGAGATCCTTACTATATAAAATCCATGGTCACCCATTATAGCACAACTTGCTAGTTTGTGATCCATTAAGGATTTTCAATGTGCGTGACATTTTTTTTGTATTGAATGTTTTTAGAATTCATTTATTAAATGTGTTTGTATATTTGATGGAATATGATTGGTAATTGACACAACCTTCCATACTAAGGTATCCTTACCTTTCTAAATCAAATCATTACTTTTATATAATGTGTAGTAAGATTATTGTTATATGCTCTATGCATCATGTTTTCCCCATGTTTGCTCCATTCACATGTTTTATTTTCTTCATGTGTGTATCATGTTTTCCTAATGTATTATGTTTGTTTTCTATGTGTATTCTAAATGTTTTCCTCATGTATTTCACATGTTTTCTTCATGTATTTTTTTATGAATTGTGTCTTCCTTAAGTGTGCTTTATATATGCTCTTATGTTTCCTCCATTTTTTTCTCATTGTATTTCTTATAAAACATCATTTTTTTCTTTATCATGTGAGTGATATATCATCTTTATGTTTATCTTGACTTTGTGGATTGATAGGATCGTATGTCTGGGGGCTAGCACATTCCTCAACTTGCTTTCATCGTGTCTGCTCAAAATTTTTGCTAAAGAAAACTATTTTATCCATTTATTTAGTGTGAGTATGGATATAAGATCACACCCTCACTAAAGTGGGGGCTAAATGTAGCATCATAAATTGACACCCCTACTAATTTGACACTCTTTCGACATCGTATTTTGAATATACAATTAATTATATTAAGTTTTTTTCATTTTAGGACCATATTGAGAAAACATATTAAAATCCCCAACATCCCTATAATTTTGGGCCAAAAAGCATCAAACATGGGTGTTTAGCACCTTAGTCCAAAAGTGTTATTTTTTAGAGTTATAAAGTTTGAGTGTTGGCCTTTAGTGATTTAAAAGTGATCCCAAGTTAGCCTATACCCACAAATATTAATTGGGATGCATATAAAAACAAATTTTCCCTCTCATTTGAATATCTAAACTCTATTATGAACTATGAGAAATTATTATGTGATACATGAAATCTCTTCTCTACATGCTAGCTACAAAAATCTATTGTGTTATGTGAAATAAAATCTTGAAGTTCTTCAAGGAATTCAATCATCCATTGTCAAATTTTTTGGCATTAATTTTGTGACATCACTTCAATGGGGATCTCATGCATAAGCTAACATTATCAATTATCATTTATTTATTACAGTCATTTACTTTTTACTTTTCATCTTCCTCACCTAGGGCATATGATTATACTAGCATGATTTGTTGTCTGTTAAGGTGGAAACATCAAAATTGAGGTTTGAATTATCAAGACCCTATAAAACACAACCTTTTCCCTCTTTCTCATGTGTGTAGGTCATATTTGAAGCTTCCTTCAACAACAGGTTACAAAAGAGGAGAGTATACACATGTAGCTTCCATATCCTAATTTAAAGTGAACTCAAAACCCTCATTCGCATACTAGGTGTTTGATAGGAAATATAGATGCTTTATGGCCCAAGCCATATAACACCACTCTTCTCCCATCAACATTCAAATATGCCCTAGGATCCCAAATTGGATTGACTATCAACACAAAGGTGAGTCAATTCTCAGCAAGGAAGACCTAGAGGAGGGTTTTTTTAGGCTTCGAAGGGTTCACCACCAAGAAAAATATTGGAAAAGACAACTTAACATTCAACTCAAAAAACCTAGTAATGTAAGCTAAATGATGAGTCCAAATGAAAAAATAGAGTAACAACAAGTTAGGTTGTATGTACCTAGGAAGTTTAGAAATGTGATAAGGATTCTTGAAATGCAAAAATATTGTACAAATATGCTAGGGAGAACAAAGATTCCCTTACTATTGTCTTAGTCTCATTGCTGTTTTTCTAGGGAAATACAGAATCTTTGGGTGTCAAAATAGAATCTGAAAGAATCTCTTTAAACTCCATTGGGAGGACTAAGATGCCCTTAGTGCCAACTTAGTCCCATATTGAAATTCTAAAATCTCTGAATGTGATCTTGAAGCTCAATGTCTACACTTCCTTCTTCTTAGATCTCGGGTTCTAAAACTTCCAAATTTGACCTGTATGTGAGTTTCTATGAAGATGACAACTTTGCAATGCAACTTTTAAAATTTTCACTTCAAATGGCCTTGAAGTCTTCAACCTAAATTTGCAAACAAAAACATGCAAGAGAGGAAAAAAAAAATTGATTGTTAGTAAATGGGGGTTTTCCTTGGTCAAACCCCTTGTTAGTAATTAAACCTTGGAATGAAATAAAATAATGAATGGAAATGATGAATAAAAAAAGTGTTATGTTGCAACTCACCAAACCCTTGTTATGAATTTTGCAAACTTGTGTGAAATTGATATCTTAAATGTAGATATTGAATCAAAGGAATGCTTGATAGATCTTGACTTGAATTACTTGCTTGAATCAAAACCATACATCACAAATGTTAGCTCAAAAACACACATGAATCAAGAATATATTTGATATGATGCTTGAATCTTGATGATGGCTCCAAAATGCTTGATGAAATGCTCTTGAATACTCTCTTGATCACAAAATTTCTATTAGGATGAATACTTGAATGATTAAATGAAAAATGAGAGAAAGAACCTTGTATTTATACTTATCTATGCTTAATATCTGAAAATTACACCACGCAAAGCCGAAATATGAATTCATTAATTAAAGGAGGCTAAATCCTACCAAGATTTGAAATTAAATCCCAAAAATAACTCAAGGGGGACTAAGATTCCCTAGGTGGCACTTAGTCCCAAGGCATGAAACCTAGGCATAGACTCCAAAAAGGGGCCAATTTAAGTTGCATTTGAAATCAAGGTCCCAAGACATTTAGAGGATAAAGGCGCCCTAGGTGGCATCTTACTCCCAATCCAAAAATTAGGGACACACATTTAGAATCATTAAATTATCATTTACCATTTGATGTTTGTCGGGATTATCCATAAAAAGATATAATTTATTAGGCTTGTGGATTCAAAATAGGACCAATTAAGACATAAATAAGGATAAACAAAGCAAGACGAGCCCAAACAAGTGTGAAAATGCAAAGGTATGTATTTTCCTACACTGCATTTAGCCCCCACTTTAGTGAGAGGATGAACTTGCTTCAAACTCACATGAAAGTATCCAACCACGCAATCAAGAGGGGTTCAAATGTGCAAATGCTAGTAAGATAGGATGGCAATAATAAAGAGGGTGGCCAAGACCCCAGGATCAAGATCCTTCGGTAGACTAACATAGGCACAGAGTAACACACTTGTGGATGATATATGAAGCCATAACCAGATCACAAACATACACCATCAAAAAAAGGAAAAAAGGAAAAATTAAAATACAACAGATCAAGCTTCAACTGGTCATCCAACGCATTGTGGACCGGGTCTAGGTTGTTTGTCCAAAATAGGTTTACAAGTGGAATGCATTGTCCACTATGAAAACAAAACACATGCTCACAAGGGCTAGTGAAGCTAGTTGTTCACTAGGTGAGCCCCAAGAGATCCATATAAAATTCATACCCCCATGACTATGATAAGGACAAAAAAAAAAGCATGCTCACAAGGGCTAGTGAAAGCTGAGTTGTTCACTAGGTGAGCCCTAGGAAACCATATCAAAGCCATACCTCCATAACTTTAATAGGGACAAAAAGAAATGCATGCTCTACAAGGGCTAGTAAAGCTAGTTCTTCACTAGGTGAGCCCTAAGGAACCATATCAAAGCCATACCTCCATGAATTTAATAAGACTTGTACAAGAAGAAAATGTAATAAAAAAGAGGGATGTTCAAAGGGATTTTTCTTAGTTCGTGTGAGGTCATAATCTTAGGGGACAATGCTCCAAATGTCTCCAAGAGTGGACTAATCAAAGGAAAAAAGATTCACAACTTAGGGAATGCAGTGTGTCATATCACCACTGAGAGGAATGTAATATGCTAAGATAGATTACGCTCTTGAAGTACATTACACCCAATGTCTTACAAAGAAAAATGAATGGCATGAAGTAAGAAAATCACATCAAGGAACATGGAAACAAATGCAAATGAAATCATGCCAAAATAATGCCAATGTATGCCCCCACTTTAAAGAAATTGTTGAGCACCATGTTGTGAGAAATTACTTTAAAGTAGAAAAACATGAAAAATGGAAAAGGAAAAGAGGGTTAACCACCAAAAACACATAAGGGATCTATGGAATCAGGGTCAGTATGTTCTTGCTACAATGATTTTAGAGAGCTCAAAACTATCATCATTCCCCAAATACACATAGAGCTGGAAGAATGACACAAAGAGAGCAAAACAAAAAAACCTTTTGGGTCAACATGGAAGAACATAGGTGTCTTGATGCCTTGCATCATCTAAGGAAAACACAAGAAAAAAATGAAAGGAAAGAAATAATGAAAATATTTTGGTCAACATGGAAGAGACATAGGGTGTCTCGATGCCTTTCATCATCCCCAAAAGGAAAACATAAGACAAAAATGAAAGGAAAAGAAAAGATAATGACCAATGAAAAGGAAAAAAAGCTTACGACATATGGAAGAATGAAGGTAAAAATAGAGGAATGCACATAGAGAGGGAACATCAAACAATATAGGGGATCACATTCCACTCATGCAATCAACCACAAACAAAGATAAAAGGAAAGAAAAAATACTAGTAGAACACATGCGATTCAACCATCTAGAAGGTCATCCACATCCTAGGCTTGTTCAGTATATGCGAAATGTAGATCACTAGCAAGAGGGACAACATCAAGTGTTTTACTAGGAGAATCACCAAGTTCAACATGTGGTGAATCACTCCATTTAGGAGGACCATCATGGTTGTTATCATATAAGCCCATGGAAGAAGAAATTAACAAATTTAACTCATTATGCTCTTACTCATCAATTTTAGTAGTTTCTTCATCGCCATCCAAGTTAATCACAACAAGAGGACGAATGATAATATCCATAGAAGGTACTGGTCCTTGTTGTGTTGGAGACATAGGATCTATTGGTTCTAGTAATGGAGGAGGCTCATCGTTTATTGCTTTTGTCAAATTTGGATGTTGATCTTCTATGTTCATCTTTCGAGCAATAGCACAACATCTATGCCTACACTCTATAGCATTTTTGTTTCTT
The DNA here is from genome assembly GCA_007258455.2 of Sequoia sempervirens. NCBI lineage: Eukaryota > Viridiplantae > Streptophyta > Pinopsida > Cupressales > Cupressaceae > Sequoia > Sequoia sempervirens. The sequence goes on along the minus strand of VDFB02000008.1, from coordinate 237,947,012 downwards.
TTATTACATTTTTTAAGTTACATTTGTGTAGGAGTAGGTTTGTCAACCATAGGTTCATTTTATTCTTGTGAGGGAAGAATGGAAAAAACCATGGAAGGTTCCTTAACCACTTTCTCTTTGGATCTTTAATTTTTCTTAGTAGGTAGATTAGGACTTGTTTGGTTCTCTCTTGGCCTTTTTTAGGAAATAGGCAAGGGATTTTTTTATGTAGGTGTCTTGGTTAGTTGGAAGGGCTTTAAGATCAATATTGTTTTCTTCAAGGGGTGGAGTTTCAATCATAAGTGGAGGAATTTTTTCGGGGATAACTTGGCTATGCATTTTTCTTTGAACTTTTGGTAGTATAAGAAAAGGAATTCCTCATGCAGTCTTATAGGTTCCATGGGCTCAATCCTAAAATAGTCTAAGAAAAAATTTCCATGAGAAGACAGAGGTCTAAAGCCACTATGGTTCATAGTGAATATTTCATTGCCAATTGGAAACTTTAAGCACTTATGGACAATGAATGGGACTGCATTCATAGAGCGAAGCCATTTGTAGCCTAACTTCACACAAAATTGATCTAAATTAGAGATCAATAGAGAATGATACATTTGATTTCTTTAGTACTACTTGTAAAGGGAGTGTGATCGAGTCCATCATAGCATGAGAAAAACCATCATGTGTTTTAGTCCATACTTTCAGTTTATCATATATATCTTGAATGAGTTCATGAACATATAAGAGTTCCTCTATGATCAAATTCTCTCCATAGATGAGATCAATTAAAATCCCAAGAGTGGGCTTGTCATTGATTATGCTAGCTATGTAAAGAGGAACATTAGGTGCATCTTTTATTGTTTTCTTTGAAGAGAAAGTAATGTCAATTGGCATTATGTTTTATTTTTTACGAGGCTCAATTTCAATCACTCCTATCATTGTACTAATAGTACTTTGGTAATTAGTATCCATATGATTTTTTTCATCATCATCCATAGGATTTTGTTCATTATTATTTATGTTATCATCATCTGTGTCAATGTTGATCACATCGGGCTTAGTTTCACTAGCCTTAACAAATGAAATATTAAGGTTAGGCATGGGATTGGTAAATATTTGTAGGTTTTGGTTAGGAGGAGCTACATATTTATTACGTTTTTCATTCACACCTCCAATTTGAATATGATTAGAATCAATGAGATCTTGCACAAGATGTTTAAGATGCTTGCATTATTCTATATCATGTTCTTTTTGTTGGTGATAAGCACAATAGGCATTATGTCTAAAGCTCGAAGTTAACGACTTTGTAGGGTCAAGACGTTGAATAGGAGGTAAGGTAAGCATGTTTTTGTTTATTAGTTGAGTCATGATATTTTGAAGTGTGTCGGGTAAGGGAGTAAATTTTCTTTGGGAGAAGTGGTGTAAGCTAAAGCAAAAAAGAAGTGACTCAGAGTATCGTACCTTGAAATCCTAGTTCTCAACAAGCTGAAAGGTATTCTCTATAAACTAAATTTCATGTTTTTCAAATTAGAGAAACTATTTTGTTAAAATAATTCAAGTTTGTTTTAAGAAATATGGCCACTCCTACCATCATGGAAATTGTTGAGAGGCCCCAACCAAAGTTCACACTTAGATGTTCATGGAAGGTGTATGAAAATGATCCAATGGGTGTGTTCTTGCAAATTTTGAGTAATGTACTACCCACCGAAGACCAAAGACTATATATTTGAGGGAAGCTCAAAGAATTCGATCACTAGGCTCAATGAAGAATTTGTGGGACAATGAGTTGACTGATGATTTATTACTTAAGATAGAGTATGAAAACCTTGTTTGTATGAATTTGAGTGTTTGGAATTGGTTTTTGAACTTTTCCAGCAAAATTTGTTAGAATTGTGAAACAAGAACAAAACCACGTGCCACTGGATGAAACAACAAACAAATAAACCTTCCATGCAAGAGATCTGCAAACAAATATGTGCAATATTCTTCAACAAGAAAAAGCTACAGAAGAGACTTTCAAGAAGATATGAAAGCTCCAATATTCTCTGTGAGTAATTACAATGAGGGTTGAATGCTTATAAGAGCAAAGCCCTAAATGAGAAAGGGATCAGATCATGACAATTTTCAACATCACATGAGATGTGACATAATGATCTAATATTAACTCAACTAATAAAGCATTCCTAAGTTTAGCTAAAGTGTGTGAGAATAAATTAGACTAATAATCAATTAAAGATTAATTAATTATGAGCTAATGTATGATAACTCTAACACACCCCCTTAAGATGAACTTAGGGAGTAGGTAAAAACCCTAAAAAGAATGCATGATGGGTCCCGAAAAACAAGGCCAAATAAGGTACCCATGTACAAACAAAAGATCTCTATAATGTGGAGAAATAGAGAAAACCTCATGGGAACAAATCTACTCCAAAAAGAGATGAAATCCAAGTGAAGGGTTGAAGAAGCCTCCAAACAAGACAAGGTTGTCCCAAAAGATAGGAACAAAGAGAACACCACTAAAGCATGAAGATGCTACAAACACTATCAAAGAATGACTGCTCAAATGTTGAAAGAAGAACCTCTGCTAAAACATATGATGATTAGGATCAAGAAGACAAGAATCTATATGAGTGCCCCTAATGACACTACTCAAATCTGATGGCAAACCAAAGAAAAAATCAATAACTTAAAGATACAGATTACACAAGTACCAATAGTCTGATGAACTGATCAAGTGAAAATGGAAGGTCGCCTCCAGAAATAGGAATACAAGAGTGTCCATATGGTAAGTGCTCCATCTCACCAAAATACATGGGTAACTAGCCATTACATCCACCTAGTACATAGGAAAAAATATTGTTTACATGGCTCACTTCAATGTGAAACCAAGGAAGCATTAAAACCAACAGTAGAAACCCCCCCATAATGATAACAAGGGAGAAGTATGATAGGTACATTGAAACTGAATGCCTGAATGTAGTGCATGATAAAGAACCAAGAACATTTGAATGTGCAGACATGAAAGTACAAGCATATATAAAGGATGAGAAAAAAAAATTCACATACACATGAGAAAGGTATGAAGGAAAAACAAATGCAAATATCAACCCCCATGGCACTTTATATCATAGTGCAAGTACAATAAGGCACAAAGTGATGTCCAAGATCCCATAATACAGGTGCAATACAGAGGTACTATATCTCAGTGCATTTACAAAATCATAAGTCCTTACAATGGAAGCTCATAATGTCAAAAAAAACACAATACTGGAAAAACATGTAGAACAACAAAAAAGAGGCCATCCCACACAAACGAGAAGTTTCCAATAGCTAAGATGTTCAAGTAATTCACCAGAATGTGAAAACAAAAAAAATGAATAAAATAACCTTGGTAATTTTTTTGATAAAAATATTTACATATTTGGATAGAGCACTGGAAGAGCTTTCTAACGCCTATTCATTTTCAAAAAACAAAGACCAAATGCAAAAGATATGCCCCTAGAAGCATGAAAATGATGATTTGAATTTGACTAAAAAAATTGCAACATAATAGAAAAATCATAAAAAAAATACACCTACACCACTAGATTAGGCTCAAAATCAACTTTTTTGCAATATTTCGTTTTCGAAAATCCGAGTTCATATGCAAAAGTTATGGCCAAAATACCGAAACTGCTCCAAAAAGGATTTGGGGGTTAAGCCTAGCGGTTAGGCTAACCACTAGCATTAACCACTAGTGGTTAACTAATGCCGACACCCTAGCACTATGTTTTTCTAAAAAAAAATCTTGGATTGCGTGTTCTACCAGGCCATACAGCCCACAAATGAAAAAAATTGCCTCTCAGAGTCACTATGTCCGATTTTGACGATTTGATAATTAATTTTGGGGTTTTTGGGCACTCTGAATGTGATGGTGAGGTCTGTTTGGGCTCAAAACACTCCAAAGTTGTAGATACCCTTTATATTTGGAAACAAAGCAACTGCTTCAAAACCTTGTAGATCTGGCATCAAGAATTGAAATCAAGCGAAAAAAAAGCCAAATTTGACTTTCTCAATAGCTTTGGATCCAACGATGAGGTCCTTTTCACACAAAAATTCTTCAAAAAATTCCCACCTCCAAAATTTGCAAAAAAACCAAAGGGGATTCAGATCTGAAGGATGCAACCCTTATTGAAGAAAAAAACCTCATAAATCGAGAAGGGGTTCACTGAATCCACACTCTGATACCATGTAGAAGTTGAGAATCCAACCTCACAGATCCCAATGAACACCTGCAAGAAAATAACTTGTCACCAAAGGATATCAAGAGACACAAGAATGGTGCTCTACAAACATGAAGCAAAAATGCATTACTTGAGAAGATGAACAATTACAAAGAGATCAATCCTTAAGAAAGAAGATCAAAAAGATAAAGTGAGCACCCTAGGAGAGGATTAAATTAGCATGTGACAAGTGTCAAACTCATAATGAATGAGACAACATGAATAATTTAATAATGCATAAATAAAGATTCCTAAGTTTAGCTTAAGCGAAATAAAGTAAAGGTGACTTAATTAATTACTCCATATGATTAAATTAATCAAGTAAACAACCTATTACTCTAACACCCCCCTATGTAGAATTTGATAATTAAACCTCACAGATCCCAATGAACACCTGCAAGAAAATAAC